>WNYE01000067.1:0-96325 GCA_021396245.1 Sporothrix humicola | reverse complement strand
CAACAACATCAACAACATCAACAACATCAACAACATCAACAACATCAACAACATCAACAACATCAACAACATCAACAACGTCAACAACAACATCGATAAACACAAGTATCACCACATCCGCCTCACACACGACACCTGGCAATATGGTCACGGCCTTGATGCCTACGGCATTCGACCTTGGGCCAACCGCCCAGGATGTCGTCGAGCACGCAAGCGATGCCGTCTACGACACGAACCTGTTCTTCTTCCCGGGCATGTACTGTCCGAGCGGATTTGATGTAATGAAGATTTTAGTGAGTCGAGAAGACATCCGCTTATGAAACGCATTTCATTTCTAACAGCTCAGTACTGCGTCGCAACACGCCCTCATCCGACCATTGATCTCGGCCCCGTCGACGCCTCCTGTCCGATCGTCCTCTGCGACTTGTTTTTGCCAGACACTCCCATCGTCTACGCCTCCAACTCGTTCCTCACCCTCACCGGCTATACCCTCGACGAAGTCCTCGGGAGAAACTGCCGCTTCTTGCAGTGGCCCGGCCAAGTCCACCTCGAACACGCCACTTCTCCAACAGCGCCGAGCCCCTACGTCCAGCCACGCGTCCGCCAGACATTGCACCAGTCTGTCAAGCACAGCCGCGAAGTGCAGGTCGAGGTGACCAATTTCCGCAAAGACGGCACGCCGTTTGTCAACTACCTGTCTGTGGTTCCCATCTACTGGGACGAAGACGGCAGTGGCGAGCAGAACGGCCTCGCTGACAGGAAACGGCATTCAAGGCGGCATCGCTACTCCGTGGGCTTTCTCTGTGATAAGAGTGCCATGGACTAATAAAGAGTGAACTGTGCAGGCAAATGCCCAGTATTCTTCTTCTTCTTCTTTTGTTTTCCTCCCATTTTCTTCCTCTCATTTTTTTTTTTTTTTTTTTCATATTTCTTTTGTTTTCCATTGTCATTGCATTGCCTGCCTTTTTTTGTTTGTCAGATTTGTCACACAACTGGCTGGGGTATGTTTATACACGAATTTATGAAACAGATACACGAACAACACAACTATGCAGATAGACGATACCCATTAATTGATTAGTTTTTTGTATTTTACTTCAAATGCCTTCTATCTCCAGCCAGAAAATTCACCCGTAATATGCAATATTCAAAAGAGTGCAGACACTGTCCGGATGAACAACTACATTTACCGTCGGCTCGTAAAACCCGTCTGCTCTATCCGGTTCAATGCAAGCCTCATGCCGATGCCGGCTGTCTTCTGTGTCCTTCTTTTTTTTTTTTTTTTTTTTTTGGTTGTCTCTTAGTTAAATCACTCACACAATTTATTGCTCCACGAATTTGGGTCTATGGTTGCTTTTATTTTGTCGCTACAAGGGGGAGAAGATTGGCAAAACTAGGATTAAAATGATGCCCGCCTTGTTTTCTTTTTTTGGTCGCACACAGTCATCAGCCCAACGATAAACGCGCGAGTGCAGCATGTATCGTCGGACTGAATCCACTCCCATGGAAGAGAGAACGAGGAAAGTGAGAAAAGAGGTAGACAAAAGACCTCTTCCACCGTTTCTTCACCCGTCTCTTATCGTCCGTCCATACCCAAGTGCGTCGCTTAACCGCTGGCGGCGAAGGTCGAGTTGATGGGACCGAACTTGATGTTGGCTGCAGAGAGTTAGTGTTTTTCCAGCCATGATAATAAATAGAAAAGAAGAAAAAAAAATGCTTTTCATAGGATACATACAGTAGATGACGGTGTCGCTGGCCTGCTTCGACTCGACGTCGGCGGGGACACCGGACGAGGTCTCGCAAGAACCACGGCCCTTGCCGGGGGTAGCCGGGTCGGCATCGGTGGGGTAGGTCGAGTCCAGCCACAGCATGTTGGAGTAGTGCTGAGAGAGTTAGCATTTTACTCGATCGTTCCGTCTTTTTTCTTCTATTCTGCTTTTCTTTAGAGGGCATAAACTTACGTCATCCCACAGAGACATGACCAGGACCATGGGGGCGGCAACAGCCTTGGTGAACTGGACGAGACCGCCCTTCTCGCTGAAGTGGTCGTCGTCGCCGAAAGCAGCCTTCTGGGCCTTGCAGAAAGCAGTGTCGATCTGGTTGCCCGAGGTACCAGCAATGGTAGACTGCGAGTTGGGGATGACCTTGCCGCCCTGGACGTAGAAGCGGCGGATCGACTCGAGGTTGCCGTCCGAGCCCTTGATGAACTGCGTCACGACAGTGAACTTGCTCTTGGTGTCGACCGTCATGCCGGGGCCGTAGAAGTCCTTGACACCCTGGCGGTACGAGTTGAAATCACAACCATCAGGATCGCAAGTACCGGCGTAACGAGTGGCCGAGTAAGTACCACCGCAGCCGTCGCCCTCGCAACGGGTCTGGCCGACGTCCGTGCAGGGGTGCGGCGTGTAGGCAGTGGAGATCGAGTTGGCCTCCCAGATATCCATCTCCGAGCAGCACGAGCCGTAACCACCGACACCGGCGTTCGGGTCGTTGGACGACGGGTTCCAGCTGGCCGAGTTGGCCTCACCGTTGATGAACTTGAGATCACGGGGGCACTGGGCATCGCAGTAACCGGTACCGTACTTGGCACCGGCCTTGTTGGTGGGGTACTTGCTCATGCCTCCATCCTCGTCCATGGAGACGAAGTATAGAGCGCCGTTGAGACCGCAGCCCAGCTTCGAGACATCGACATCGAAAGTGAACTCGTTGCCCAGAAGGGTGAACATCTGGTACTTGCTGGCGCTGGCCATGAGGTAGAAGCGCGAGCCGATGTTGGTGGCGTACTCGCCCTTGGTGACGAAGCCAATGGTCAGGGCGTTGCCGCTGGTCGAGGCACCGTAGGTGGCCTTGTAGTCGGCGCCTACATTATCAGTATCAGAACGAATTCAAAATATCCTTCAGATACTCTCGGACTCACCATCAAGAGCGCAGTTAGCAGCGCAGCTCTTAGCATCCTTGCACACGGTGGTGTTCCAGGCGTTGCCGGTGTAGCAGTTGGAGTAACCGCCCTTGTCGTGCAGCCAGCGCCAGTTGGCGTCGATGGTAACCTCGCCCTGCACAGTCGTGCAAGAGCCGGCACCAGAGCACTTCTGCCACGACATCTTGGGATGCGTCTCAGTGGTCTGGGTGCCGACCTGCTGGCCCGCAACGAGGGCCAGGAAGGTCGAGAAAGCGGCAATGCTGGTGTACATTGTGGCGGTTGTTGAATAAGGAAAGTATAAAAGAGTGTAGGAAGCGGGCTTGGAAACGGCGAATGCTCTGTTGCGAATTGCGGGGCCCCGGATCTTGGAGATGGAGACAGAGACACAAGAGAAGAGGAGAGAGAAAGGGACAAGAAGTCAAGAAGGAGAGGAGAGAGCCTCCCTTTATAGAGAATATGGCAAGATGAGACGGGTTGGCGGGGAAGAGATCAAAGACCAAGAGACGTCGAACAGGGTTTGCTCGGCCGAGCTTCCAGCCATGAAGGCAGTTCTAGAAGGTATGCCGCTCGACATTGCAGAGCCCAAAATGGCTACCCGTGCCTGACATTGTGTAGTATCTTTGCGCTCTTTGCGCTCTTTGCTATTTGTGACTTCTGGTGGCCTCCCTTACAACGGTAACGAGGGCCCGAAAGGCCGCGAGAAAAGACCTGTTGCGGTAAATGAAGTTAGATGGGCGGGTGTCAACAGCCTGGACGGTGCATAGCCGGTCCCGGGGACGAATATTGCCTTTTAGATGGACAGAAACGGGGGCCATATGATTGCCGCAGCCATAAAATGAGAAAATGAAAAAGGGGCATGAAATAGGAACAGGCCCAATCGCGGAGTGCATATTAGGAAACAATCAAACGAGTATCAGGGCCGTAAACAAAGCCCACGGCACTGTATGATCTGGGGTCTGGACCTATGTCCTGAGATTGAGGTGGTCATCACAAGGTATGCGTACCTTGCAGACAAAGGCAAGGTCCATCACCCAGCCAAGCTTGAGCCAGTTCGGTCTTCCTTCCGCTTGGATGGTCACAGGACGCCATTGTGACGTGTTGAATCAAAGTGCCTCGCACTTGCAGAGCCATTACTCGCTCCACTATCCTTCAAACCTGCCATAGAGTACTTTGAAGACTTCTCGGCGGTCCTGTATCTTGGGTCACGCCAGGTCCTGCGCTCATTTTTGTCTGGAAGTAGAGCACCTGTGGGTAACTATCCGGATCGAGGACTCCGAAAAACGCGCAGCTGGGCAGGCGTATGCCTGTGCTGGACAATAGCGAGGCACAGTATTGGGAGCCAAGAAATGTGGAGGTGGAGGGAGGTAGAGAGATTCGTCGTTCTTGTTCCCTAGATTGAGATTGGGCCCGTTTCTGGCCGGTCTGGCCGTGTCTGGTTCTCGTGTGGTCGTTCTCTAGGGCGGCTAGTTTAAACGGAAAATAGGAAAAGACGGGGAGACGGGGTGGGATGAGAAGGGTTTGTAATGGAGAGGCACGGCGAATAGTGGAGGAAAAGGGAGAGGGAGGGAAAAGGAAGAATGGGAGGAGAAAATGGCCAGCCGCTTGAGCGTTGATAGTGAATTGAGGTAAGAACAAAAAGGCGGCTGATTGCGAGGAAGCTGGGGGTGGGCTGTTCCTTCCTCTGTTGAAATGCAATCCAAGATATCCAAAGAGGGAAGGACTGATGGTGGCAAGGGAAGGAGCAAACAATCGAGAACGTGGAGTGTGTAAAATGAAAGAGATCCACCACCAAGCTGCCTCAGTCGCTCTTTCTCTTTTCCACGTTTCATGCTTCACCTGAGAGAATAGAAACAATTGCCTTTTTGGGAAGTCGCTCGATATCCAACACCGTCCGGCCACTTGGGAGCCGCAAGCTTCTCCACTTGGAAAAGCAACAGGGGCGGAAAGAACGACTTTGTTCTGGACGCACTGCGTTGTTTCCATCCGATAGTCTATTAAACTGCATGCGACTGCCGCTAATTCAGGGGCTTGTCAACAATGCCATCTCGAGTCAGATGTCCATCGCAGATTCAAAGATCGACGCCAACACAAGCAACAGCACCCTCATTTGTTGCCTTTGCTTTCGTGATTGACATTTGATCGTGCTGTGGACTTCTTGAGTCTCTCCTCACACGACCCATACTACCATCGCCAAGAAAGCCCCTCTTTTCTTCCATTTCCTTGCATCTTTCTTTCTCTTTTTCTTCCAAATTTTTCGTTCTTTTCATCCCACCCCTTCCTTTCTCTTTTAGTTCTACCCCGTCTTGCCCCATCACATTCGCCAAAGCATTGGCGTGAAAAGTGCGGGCGTGACGGTTGCAAAGTGCAAGAGTGGATCCCCTTGTGATTCTCCAGGCCGTGTTTTGCATCCAAAGGCGGGAGTCGTGGGTGTCGAACTGCAAGAAATGTCAGAAGAATACACAAAATATCGACGAAAGGGGCATACCAAGACCAGAAAATTGGAGAAAAAAAGGCACAGAATTCAAGTGAGCGGAGCCCTTTTCTTTCCACGCCCATGCGTTTATTTCGGCCTGCTTTGGCGAGAAACGGGGCGACATTGGATGCGCCTTCGAGTCTTGTCTTGCTTGTGTCATGCCATCTTTCTGGTGCTCGCTCTTGTCGACCAGACCCACTCACAAGGCATCACGGTAAGCAAGCCGGGTGCGTGCTGTGTTGAAAGACGCCGGTTAAACGGATTTCATTCTGAAAGGTGGATATCCCAAGAAAACGAGAGTGCAAAGAAGCTGGAAGCCAAGCAAAATCCGAGCAAAGCGGACACGATGCGATGCAATGACAGTCGTTTTGTTGTTGTGGCTACCGAAAACGGTGGCAATAATGGGAGGAGAAAAAAAGAAAAGGAGGAAGAGCCTCATTCAAGTCTACGACAAGGTTTGATCTTCCGAGCTGGGGAATTGCTGGAGAAATACTCCGCAGACGAAAGAAAACAGCACGAAGCCCCAAACAAAATCAGAGAGAGGGGATGGTGAGGAGAGGGAGGAGAGGCCAGGACCTCTAAACAGCTCGTCAAAGACAAATTAAGTTTTGACCGATGCTTGCATTTTTCTCGAATGGCAGGTCGCACCACGACACCATCACTCTGCCAGTCATTATGAGCAAATATCCCTGATCTCAGAATTAAAATAAGAAGCAAAGGGATGCAGTACGAACGCTTTCGGACCGTCGATGTATGCATCGATACTTTTATCGTACAAGACGTCGCAAAACCAACGCCAAAAGGAACTTTGAGATGGCCAACCTAGACTTTCTCGCTTCCCCGCTCGCTCACCTCTCTTCCACCTCCAATTTCCATTCTGGGAAACACAATGTGCTCGGCAGTCATGAAACCAACTGGGGAAGACTGGGGAAGCCTGGCAACAGTGCCCGGTATTGGCGGATAAACGTACTGATTTTATGTGAGGAGAGGTCCAGATATGTGCTGCTATATGTCGTGTTCATTAATCGACCTCGGGCACAGCTGCAAAACACATAAATGGAAGGAAAAAGCGAGTCGCCCGGCCGTTCGGCATAATTGTCGATCAAGGGACCGAGAAGAAGGGACGAAAACGAGCGAGATGGCTGTATATTAGATGATTTCTGGCAATGGGGGAAAGAAGACAAGAGAGAAAATCGTTCGAGCAAGAAATAAAGAGCGTGAGTATGAATGTGTGTGAGAGAGATAGAGAGAGAGCGGAGGTTGATGGCCCATTTCCCGTTCGAGATATATTAACCAGACGACTAACAGCGCCCAGCTTTAGGCAGATGGAAAATGGGAAGACGCCGAAGCGAGCGGTAGCCAGCCGAATAAACATTGATGAGACGCTATGAGAATATATGAGGCGCCATGGAAATGTATGAGTGCTGAGAGATTTAAGACTTTTAAATGGCATTTGATGAAGAACTGCTTTGTGGGGTAGACGGGCGGTAGATGAAGCCACCGTGCGTCGGAAAGGCTGTCCGGCGAGTCGTTGGTGGAGTTTTGATAGCTAAGAAAGAAAAGAAAAGAAGAAAAGAAGAAAAGAAGAAAGGAAGAGAGAAAAAAAGTAAATCGAAATAAAAAAGAAACTACAGCGATAATGACGGCACTTGACGGATGGTTCCTAGACCGAATGTCGACGTCTGCTCGTCAATGAGTAGTCTGTAAGAATATATTACAACAGCTGAACCTACTTGCCTACGGCATTGGCACGAGTCATTCGTCTGAGGCTTTTGTAATTGTTGTGATTGCTTTAAAAATAAAGTTGAATTGCATAAAGCACACCTTTTTCGCAAAAATATGGAATAAAGCCCCAATGAACTTTAAAACAGAGCTACAAAAAAGCCGGTCCTATTTCTTCTCCTCCTTTGTGAAATCTTCCTTAGACGGCACCACATTGTCCTTGACGAACTTGCCGTCTGGGCCCTGGACTCCGAGCCGCATGACATGTTCCTTGACCCAGGCAAGACGTCCGTCGTCGGCAACCTCCGCAAACAGGTATGTCTCGGCGCCGCGCACTTTGCCGTCCGGCATCTTGGTCGTCGAGCTGTGCCGGTCAGCGCGCTGGTTGCCATCCACCAAAAACTGAGTTATGGTCAGCGATATGGCGTTGAGCGGAAGGTTCTCTCGCAGCCAGGTCATGTGCTTGACCATGGCCGGAAAGTCCATGGCCTCGTTTTCGGCCGTCATATGGAAGGACGGGTGCAAGATGCGCGTCAAGTCGGCCTCGGTGTCTTCTGGTTTGCCATTAAACATGCTGTTGAGGGCGGCCTCGAAGGTGTCCTTCTGGTCGGTAAACGTAGCTCTGTTGGAAGCCATGGTGAATGTAGATGTGGTGATTGACAGAGGATAACAATTGCGCCGATAGTTTGACGGGGATGTTGTTCTGGGCTGGTTTGATTTCTGCACTGGCTGGTTGATTTCATCGATGAGGCACTGGGCCTTGCTCTTTTATATCGCGAAATCTAGCTACCTAACTCGTTAGGCGACAACATTTTTGCTTCTCTCTTGAATCCATAATACCGTTTTCCCCTCACGATGGCCAAGATGCTGGGTTGATGCAGGCCAGGGTCGCTAGGTGTTGTCCAATCTTTGAGCTTAATTCTGGTGCCTGGTTGCGTGATCGGCAATACTAGTTGCCTGAAGTGGGAGCTATGATCTCACCTGTAAGAGCCCAGGATTGCAGTGTACTAGCACTAAATCCATCCATGGCGTCGAGGTCGTATTCTCGTCGCAAAACAAGAAGTCAGACTCAAGGCAAGACGCTGACAAACGTGAGAAAATTATGTAATCATGCATATTTCGTAAAGAAGGATGATACAACGTATAAGAAATAAAAATAAAACGGTCTAAGCCAAGAAAACAAGCCGAGAGAGAGAGAGAATTGAGCGATCCCGACATCATTGTGCAGTCTTCAGTTTGTGCTCAGCCTTGTAGATCGGCGACGGCCCGTATTAGCAGTGGGTGTCTCTTTGGCGGCAGACTTCGGGGTTGGTTTTGCGGCACTCTTCACGGCTGGTGCAGGCTCTGTCTTGGTCTTTTTGCTGGCAGCGCCCTTTTTCGGGATAGACTTTAAAGTCGGCTTCTCGTCCTCGTCCCCGCCGTCTTCGTCAGCTTCCTCTTTGACTGCGCCCCTCTTGCGTTTCTGGGCGGCGGTCTCTTTTTTCTCTGGAGCAGCAGCAGCATCCTTCTTAGCTAGCTCTTTCTTCACCGCCGCGCCCTTCTTTGGCTTCTCCACTTTAATCACAACAGGCTCCTCCTTGACACCGGGCGCCACATTACCGCTCTTCTTCTGCAGGCCAGGCGCATAGCAGCTTGTGCGGCCACCGACAGTCAAAAAGGCTAGCTTCTCACCGCTTGGTAGCTGTGCCACAGAATCTTTCCCGCCCTTGCCCCACCGGTGCTTGAAGAGCCAGTCGGCTGGGAACTTGTCCGAGTCGCCCAGCAGGTCGACGGCCGTGCGACAGACGTACCGGATCGACTTGTAGAGCGCCTTCATCTGCGCATCACTGAACTCGTCGCAGTACTGTTCCGGGTGGAGACGGGCATTGAACAAAACCTCGTCGCCGACCCAGTTGCCAATGCCGCTAATAAATGCCTGGTCGAGAAGGATTGCCTTGATGGGCACGTGGCGCTTGCGAAGTGTTGACAAGAAGTAATCCTCGGTGAACGTAGTCTCTGCGTCGACGACGGGATCCGGGCCGTTTTCGACAAGCGGTGAGAACTTGCGGATGGATGCACCAGGACAGTCGACGAGGCGAACACGGCCAAAGCGGCGCGGGTCCGTATACGCCACCTCGACCTTGGGGTTCGAGTCGGTCTCAAACTGGAATTTCCAGTACTTGGGCGGCCAGGCATCAGCCTCGTCTTTCTTGAGCTTGTTGTAGTAATTTGTGTAGCCTGTGCGCATGCCGCGGATGTGCATCCAGCCCGTCATGCCAAAGTGCATCACCGGGTGTGGCGCGCTGTCCAGGACGAGCCAAAAATATTTGCCCTGGCTGCCCGCACCAATCACTTTTTTGCCCTGAAGGGCGCTGGCAACGGCATCGCCTGTGGTGCCGACTTTGCCAAAGACGCTGGCATCGTCAATAGCCTTGGCAGTCTTGATGCGTTTGCCGACCAGATGGGTCTTGAGAAAGTGCACGATGCGTGCGGCTGTCGATTGAATGTCAGTACTCCGTATAGCCCACGTCTTTGACCTCGAACTTCAAATCTTGTGAGGCTCACCTTCTGCGATCTCAGGCATGTTGGGCAGTGTCTGTTTGAGGTCCGGGTTATCGGATGAATGCAATGTGTTGGAGTCGGAGCAAGAAGACGGCGCAAGAAAATAGGCAGAATGGAAAGGAAGATGCAAAAAAGAAGACCAGCTGAAACGTTGCTCTGGATGTGACTTTTGACAGAAAATCGACACGCCAATCGCCTCCGCGCCCCTGCCTGCTCCTGAGCTGCCTGGTCCTTCTCTGCCAAACTGGGAAGCGAAACTGACGCGCAGTCCCGTGACCCAGTTTAATCACACAAATGTGTAGTGTCACATGATTTTGTCACCAAAATGCCCATTCTTCCGTTCCTCACCGCTTTTGACCCATTTCCCCACTCTTTCTGCCCACGACAAAAGCTCCAGCTCTGAAATTTTTTTACGCTTTCCTCTCTTCTCTTCTTCTCTCTCTGTCTTGTCTCAACTTTTTCCGCAATCACGACCGTTGAGTCGCGTTGCAACCAACACAATGCCTCGACAATGCAGAGAGTAAGTTTTATCTGCCATTGGATATTCTAGAACACCACAACGCACTGCTTCCGCTGTCTCCTGATGACACTCAACAAACCGCATACAAACTAGAGTCTTTGACCTTTAGGAATGAAACTGCTTTTGTCACGTCAGTCTGAAATACATCTAGCGGAAGCAGCTGCTTATCATTGTCGCGAATCACTCTTGGTATTCTTTCGAGGATAACCGCTAACTCGCAAACAGAGTGGTCGTCGCAATCGCCGTCAATCGAGGTCGAATTGAGGTCGACAAAATGGGTTGAGGATAGGCATCCGACAGCGCGTGGTCGTGTCGTTTCCCTCCTCTTCCCTCTGTTTTGCAAATGGTACGACAATCCGTCCTTTCTCTTTTTCTTATATTCTTTCTTTCCATCTCCACATCTCCATTTCCATTACGCACTATATGATGATTTTTAATTTGCTTCGGCAAGTTGGAATTACCGACTGAGTAGCCTACCTGGCTCTTGAGGAAAACAACTGGCTGTTTCTGATTGTGCACTTTCCATTCTTTTTCTTTTCAATGCTCCTACATTATACACATTGGTTTGAAGCGAGCTCTGTCTCTAACAATGGAATAGCAGATGATCAAAAGATCCAAAGGTACGAACGCAACGTTCAGCCATCCCCTCCACTTCCTCCGTGGCATCCTTTACCTACATGATGAAACGGCACTGGGCTCCGACTCAAGTATGAGCTAGATATGCCACTTTTGCGACAGGCCTAGAAAACCTCGTCCACTGATCCAAGTCCATTGCAAAATGGACATGTGATGCCACGGCGGGAGGGAGTCTAATGGCGCCACCAGCGGGCGACAGTCTCGAACAAGGACTAACGTCTTGTCAGTTGATATGGACGATGGACAGAACAGGGCTGTTGAGACAGACGACAAGGTAAGCTTGACAGCACGGCTACAATGCCACCGCACCTGCACTGCACCACACAATATCCCCCACATCCAATATGATGATTTTTTTAGATGACGAGTCTTATCCGCGTTAGCGATGCAGACACCATAAAACTAATTCCATTCATGCATTTCTGATCTTGGATTCCATGCCATATTTTGTTCTTCTTTCTTTTCATCTCAAGTTAGCCAAAAGCTAATACATTGCAGTGTCGTTTCTTCTCTCTTTGCTCAGCAAACATGTCAATGACTACCTATGGTATGGGTATGTATTCACTCCCTGTCTTTGACTTTCCTCCACAACACCAACACAAACCACATAATTCCAGCATCTCTGCCTCCCAATGATGATCTGACTTTACCAAATGACAAGCATATGTCAGAGCCTAACGGCACAGATGAGAATTGTCCTGTCTGAGTTGGCCATTGCTGTTTCCTTTACTTTATTCGCCATTACCATTCACATCTTATTGGTTTCGTATGGTTGCAGTATGCTAACAGTTTCCAGTATCTTGTCTTGTCCTCATCTTCAAACAGCATTACTGCTGGTCTCAATCAATGTCGTTGCGTAAGTTGTCTTCTCAGCCCACAATTTGCCCTTTCAGAACAACACAAACACACACACGAACACAATTCCCCCCTGCTTTGATGATGATCATAAATATATATCACGACGGTCTACATAGCTTATGCCTTGATGATAATTGCCTGTGACAAGGCACGATATCTGATATAAAGCACATCTCTTTCTCCTCTCTTCACTATTTGGATTTGGCGAGCGATTTGTTTTAAGAGCTTCTGCTAACCAGCTCTCAGGTTTCCTTACAGATTCATATTATGCAACATGGCAGGTGAGTCGTAAGCGTATTTTTACGTGGGTGTCAACCCTATCTATATATTTTGGATATTTATCTTCTGGATATCTTTTTGAATACAATGTCATTTTGGGATATTATTTTTGCATCTTGAACTCGCGTGCCTGAAGCCCAAACGTCGACAATGTAACGCTGAACGATCCACATACTCTGTAGCGCTTTGAGAAAGTTCCTAGGCTCCGGGATGTGACTTCAATGCCGGCTGAAGAGATCGTACTTTGCGTGGTCTCGTTTATTCTATCTTGTTCTTTTCTGCTTCTTTTCCTTGCATTGAAAATTCTGCTTATCGTCTTGTTGGTTTTTTTATTTGAAAAACTTGTCATTCTTTTGCACAATTTTCCAACAACGCCAAAGAAAATTAACATTCAATAACAGGCAGAACTCGGAACTCGCGACTTCACATCTCACGATCCTATCCGTCAACCAAATTCAACAGCAAGTTTGTCAACTTCATTCTCTGAAGGATTCGGCATCAAGGCCACAAATTTGGATTGAAATGAGGACTGCCGCCACCGTTTGACTGTGTGCCAAGTCGGGGCGGCGCCATTCCGCGTGCAGCTAGTGCGCAGGCGCAATGTTAGGCAGATCGCACTGCTGGCTCGCTGTGGCTACACGCTTTTTCAGCTGCCTGCAGGGGTGTTGACGAATCTGAGATCGTTGTTCATTTGGGATTCTGGACTTTCGACACTTTCTCTCTCCTTTTGTTTTCCGACAAACAAGCTTTTTTTTTCGGCTGTGGTTTCAACGGTTACTCGATCTTCCCTCCCTGAGGCACTCTTTTGCCTGGGACGGACTCGCAGATATCTCTCTTGTCGAGAGTTACACTCATTATAGCTTTTCATCCCACTCGCTCACCTCTCCCACTCCCACTCTCACTCATACTCATACTCACTTAGACGACACAGCCCGCCAAGATGTCGGACAACGGGCGGTCGGCGACGGACATCATTACGTACATTGGTGTGCCGCTCGCCGTGCTCGGTGTGCTGCCGATCATGTACAACACATTCTTCACGCTTGTCAACGCGTCCAAGATCAAGCGCATGCTGCGTCACAGCCGTCTGACAGCGCTGACCCGCAGCGATGTCGTGAACCGCATCATAGAAATCGAGTTGCCACGATACGCCGTCACGCCTTGGGACCGGTTCCAGCACCGCCAGGAATATTGGTCGCTGTCACGCAACCCCAGCTCGATCCCCGGCGGCTCTTGGACGACGTTCAACTGGAAGACGAACGCGATCGGCTTCAAAACACAGCGTGTCGAGTACGCCGACCAGCTGCGGCAGCCCCAGGTCGACATCAACTTTGACGAGCTCATATCGTACCTGTTGGACCTTGGTGCCGTTCCTGACCCTCACGGCTGGCGGCTTCTGCGGTCAACGGGCCTTTGGACGCCTGTGGGCTGTGCGCTCATGAAGTCGCCTGATGGGCACCACAACGCCTTGACACTTGCGCCACTCGACGACTCTGACGGCAATTTATCACTCTGTGTAACGTGGGAGCCCTCGTGGATCAGCCGCAGCTTTTCGGACCTGCCGCCATACTGGGTCAGTTTGCCGGCTCCACCGCCCGAGTACAAGCCGGAAGAGACGCCGGCAGCAGAAGCCAAGGATGCGTCCGACAGCGCCGCCGCTGGAAACGAAGAGACAGCAGGCGCTGCTTCGTCGTCGACATCTTCTCGTCCTGCCACGGCCAACGCCAAGGATGCCAAAGGCAGCCAGCGGAACTCTCTCGATTCGTCTGCCCGTGTCAGCGCCACTGCTGCAACAACGCCCATTACCTGCCAGATCTCTGTGGACGGCATCATCACTGCGCTCACAGAAGAAAAGCGCCGCGCTGGCGGCATTGCGCGCAACAACACAATGGGCGGCGCAACGGCTCCTGGAGGACCAGCCGGCACGAGTTTCCCGCTCACGAGCACCGTCAACCTCGACAGCCTGTACATTGAGCACATTCGCCTGCGACCAGGCGCCAGCGACGGAGTGTGGTTTGCGAGCGCCGCGACCGCCTACGGCACCACCAGCCAGACGATCCTGTGGAACTACCGCATCCCCGAGGAGATCATGGCCTTTGCGCGCCGCGAGACCGTCCCCTGCGGCGTGCTCGTGCTTCTGGGCGCCGCCGACGAGAGCGAGACGCCTGAGTGGGCCACGCAGCACTCGTCTGACCACACCTACAGCCACAACCTGTTTGTGCAGCGGATGAACGAGCAGCGCATGGCGCAGCAGGCCGAGATGCGCCTCCCCCAGCACCAGCGCGAAGCAGCCGCACGTGATCGTCGCCAGCACGAGAACATGCAGCGCATCGAGGACATGCGGGCGAGCGCACAGCGGGACCAGGAGCGGCGCGAGCAGCGCGAGATGGAGGCGCTGCACAGTGCACGGTGGGACAACCGGCTGGTGGCCGAGCACGCGCTGCGGTGGCTGCTGAAGGAGAAGAAGCGGCGGGCGGGCGAGCATTCCGAGGGCGGCGGCGAGCAGCCTGACCCGCAGCAGGCAAACGTCGACATGAAGGAGATGGCCGGCCACATTCTACACCGCATGGTCCGCGACGGCGAGTTTGCACGGAACCTCTGCCAGATGCTGGACCGCTGGAAGTCGTGGGCCGATCTGGGCGGCATGAAAAAGGCGGATCTGCAAGCGCTGCGCTCGGACATGGAGATGTTTGTCAACGCGACGCTGCTTGTTTCTCTGATCAAGGACTCGACAACGGCTGTCGACGGCACTCTGTCTGTTGACCTGCAGGAGTGTATGCGCATGTGGCGCAAGGTGCGGTTGGGCTAGATGTCGTCTTGGAACATCTCGGAACATCTTGGATTTCATACCCTTTCTTTTATTTTTGGATATTTATTTTGGCATATATAGCGGACAGCCGCCATTTTTATTTATTTTATTATATGTTGTTTTTCTTGATATTATATCTAGTTTTTCTTGATTTATATTGATACACCTGAAAAAAACAAACACATTCGCTTTTAAAACGCCCAATTAAACGCCCGCCTTGCTGATGCCCGTCATATTTTACACCCTTTCATTCACCCCTTTCACTTGATCCCACCACCCTACACCTTGTAGAAGCAGAACGCCACATAGAAGCTCGCGGCCTCCATCTCCTCCTTGCTGACCAGCAAGTCGCCCGTGTTCCGGTCACGCACGCCCATGCGCTCGCTCAACGGACCCAGCGTACGGTCGTCCTTTTCGCTCTCCCAGACCTCGCCAAAGGTCTTGTGGTACTGCAGCTCCAGGTTGTAGTCTTCTGCCAGCGCACGGAACGCGTGCCATGGAACAACGTACTCGGGCACCTCTTCGACGGCCTCGTTGAGGAAGAAGTTGTATTTCCAGCCAAACGGCGGCCGGAAGACACCGTCGGCTGGTGTATCGCCAGGGAACCGCACGCGGTAGATGCTGTTGCCCCACTCGGCCGTCTGCTTGACCTCTTCCGGCTTGATCTCGCCGTCCTCGCCCGCCTCTTCTGCCTTGCCGTCCTTGCCGTCCTTGCCGTCCTTGTTGTCGGTTCCCTCGGGTGCCTCTGCCGCCTTGGCTTCCTCTGCCTTCTTCTTCTCGGCCTGCTGGATGTGGAACCGCTCGACGCGGTCGCCCAGAACATCCGAGTTGGGAATGCAGCCGATGAAGCGGCCGCCCTTCTTCAGCGCCGACGCCACGTTCTTGAGCATGGTGCGCGCCTTCTGCTCCGTCTCGAATGCGTAGTGCATGCAAAACATCATGCTGACAACGTCAAAGCCACGGCGCGACAGCGGGTTCTGGTCGAAGCCCACATCCTGGATAATGTTGATGTCGCCAATGCTCTCGCCGAAGCAGTCCTTGACCATGAAGCGAGCGTCAAACACGCGAGGCGGCCCCCGGTTATTGTGGTATCCGCCACGCCCACCGCGTCCACCACCACCCCGGCTCGTCATCTCCCGGTAGCGATCACGCGCTTGCTCAATACTGACATCGGCCGGGTCCAGCCCGACGTACAGCTGCACCTTTTGCGGTGCCTGGTTCCATTTGCCGAGATCACCGCCCTTGCCGCAGCCGATATCGAGCACCAACAACTCGTGCTGGCCCGCACCGCCAATGCCGTTGCGTGTGCGCTCTTCAAACTCCTCGTCGGGCGCAAATTTCTGGATAATGCAGCTCTTGACCCAGTTGTTCATGGACCGCAGGCCCTTGATTGTGCTGGCCGTCTTGCGCCACTCGCGGCCACGCTCGGGGACAGCATTGTAGTGCGAGCGGACCACGTCGTCAATCACCGCCCGCTGCGCCTGCCGCTCCATCTCCTCCTTTTGGTGCCGCTCGCGCTCGAGAGCTCTCTGACGGATGGCCTCGCGTTCGGCATCTGTGATGCGAGCACGCTGGCCTGGCCGTTTTGGCTTGCGAGGCAAGTCTGCACCACCGCCGCCGCCACCACCACCAGCTCCCGGTCCAGACCCGGAGCCGCCGCCCGGGGATCTAGAGCGCGCACGTCTCTTGGCAGGCTCGAGAGCCCGTGCGTCAAAGGGTTGTGGGAGCTCGTCGTTGGCTCGACGGTCGTAGTCATTGTCGTCGCGGTTGCGATTGCGGTCGTGGTAGTCTCTGTGGCTGCGTTCTTCCTCGTTGCGTCGTGAAGCGTACGACTGGAGTCTGCGTTTGGGCTGGTGGTCGTCTCTCCGATCATCTCTACGATCGTCTCTGCGGTCGTCTCTGCGGTCGTCTCTGCGGTCGTCTCTGTGGCCATCTCTTCTGTCGTCTCTGAGGCCATCTCTTCTGTCGTCTCTGTAGTCTCGGCGGTCGCGCTGGTCAGGCGAGCGCGAACGCTGCCGCTTGTTCGAATGCTCGTCACGTCTGTCGGAGTCGCCGTGGCTGCGCCGTGACTCGCCCTCGTAGTTGTCGGCCATATTGAGCGGTATGAAGAGAGAAAGTGAGGGAGAGGAGAGGAGAGGAGAGGAGAGAAATGAGAAAAGGGAGAGAAGAGAAGAAAAGGACAAGTCGAGACGAAACTGAAGCTCCTCAAATGCCGCTCATGCGATGAAATGTGGATGTGAATAGATGGAAAGTAAATGAGAAGGATCCAAGATCCGTATATAGTCAATAAATGACAAAAGTAGAGGTTGTGCTACCTGGATGCAGGTAGTCTTTCGTGTGATTATTGTTGATTTTGTGATGGGTTTGCCATGGTTCTAGCCCCAATACCAAGGAGACGACGATTTGCAGGTGCGACATACTTTGCCGGTAGCACTTGTTGTGTCGCACAGAGCTTAGCTGCTTACATAACTAGCGTTGCTGGGTGGCCCATTTCGCCTGAGTCTGGGAAGGTGCAAATGCCTACCCGCCCTGGCTGGCTCTTGCCTGCTGGCGCTGCTCTGGAACGCGTGCCTTGTCTGCCGCCTAGCACTGTTGCCCCAATTCCCAATCCCAACTGTCACCAGCCGCCTCTCTGTCCCTCCAAAAAGCTTCAATCGAGCTGGAGCTGCATATCCACACAAACCAACCAAACACCACCACAACCGCCCCCCCATCGCATTCTGCATTCGACGTGACGATCCCGGCGCATCAATCGAGCATCGGACATTGCATTGCATCAAATCGAATCTCATTTGCATCGAATTACCCTCCCACTAGCGAACACACAGCCAGGGCTGTTCCTCGTCATCGTGACATTTTGACAAACGACGACTCTCTCCCATCGCCACATTCACCTCACCTTCTCCTCCTCTTCCACCGACACCATGGGCTCCGACCCGCAATACACAAAGTGGCCCCTGCTGCCGCTGGCCCAGCAGGTCTTTGCCCTCACCAACCCCTATGCCGGCCGCACTGCCCAGCAAGCCGCCGCCAAGGCCGTCCAGGAGGCCATTAGCGAGCACAAGATGGCGCCGCTTTACCGGTACCTGGCACATCCCGTCGAGGGTGTCCTGAACGCTGTCGGTGATGTTTCTTCGTCCTCGACCTCCAAGTCCACATCTTCTTCCGGCACGACCGCCCCGCACATTCCGCCTGGCAAGCCGTTGAGCCGCAAATCGAGCGCTGTCGGCATGATCGCCAACAAGAACCCCACCGCCACGGCCGCCCTCGCCTGGGACGAGTCCCTGTACCAGACGCTGCAGACGGCCAACGAGGCCGAGCTGGCGGCCCTGCAGACCGAGGAGGACGAGGCCGTCGAGCAGGCTGGCGAGACGGAGATTCAGGCTGTCCGTGGCAAGCGTGCCGAGTTCTGGGCGCGTGTCGGCGACAAGGACAAGGCGCTGGCTGCGTACGAGGCTGTCTTTGAGAACACGGGCATCCTGGGTGCCAAGATCGACGTTGTGCTGGCCATGGTCCGTGTCGGCCTCTTCTTTGGCGACAAGTTCTTGGTGAAGCGTCTGATCGAGCGTGCCACAGCCCTGGTCGACGCTGGCGGTGACTGGGACCGCCGCAACCGCCTCAAGGCCTACGAGGGCCTGTCGCTGCTGACTGTGCGCAACTACAACGTGGCCGCGCCGCTGCTGCTCGACAGCTTGTCCACTTTCACGAGCTACGAGCTGTGCACCTACAGCCAGCTTGTGGTCTACGCTGTTTTGGCCGGCTCTGTCAGCCTCAAGCGTGTCGACTTCAAGGCCAAGGTTGTCGACGCTCCCGAGATCAAGGCCATTCTGGGCGACGGCGAGGACAAGCTGCTGGCACTATCTGGTGTCATTTCGGCCGGCCCCGGCGTAGATGCAGATGCCAATGCGGCGGCAGCATCTGCAGCAGCACCCGGCTCGTCTGGCGCCGCCGGCCCCTCCAAGGGCGTTGTCAATCTGACGACGCTGGGCACGGGCATTGAGCAGCCCGAGGCCGAGATGTCCGTCGACTTCTCGCCCCTCGCCCAGCTCGTTGCCAGCCTCTACATGGGCCGCTACAAGCAGTTCTTCCAGGCTCTGGCCCAGGTCGAGGAGCAGTTCCTTAACCAGGACCGCTACCTCCACGAGCACAAGAGCTGGTTCATCCGCGAGATGCGCCTGCGCGCCTACCAGCAGCTGCTGCAGTCGTACCGCGTTGTCGGCCTCGACAGCATGGCCCAGGACTTTGGCGTCACTGTTGATTTCCTCGACCGCGACCTGGCCAAGTTCATTGCCGCTGGCCGCATCCCCTGCACGATCGACCGCGTGTCCGGCAAGGGCGTCATCGAGACGAACCGCCCAGACGACAAGAACAAGCAGTACCAGGACGTTGTGCGGCAGGGCGACCAGCTGATTACGAAACTGCAAAAGTACGGCCAGGCCGTGCGGCTGCGGGGAAGTGAGCGGGCATAGGAAGGGTTCGTTCGCTAGAAGGGGGTTGTTTGTATCATAGTTCAGAGGGTTGAGTCACAGACGAGTCTTGTTTTAGTCGCATTCTATAAACATAAACCAAGATACATTTGAGATCCATAAAGACTATGGCTTCAAGTCGCACTGCATCGAAGTTAGAGCTAGCCAATTGTATTCGTAATATGTCTAGGGAGATCTTCAATTATATCAGAGCCCAATAACCATAAGTTTAACCAATAGTGAGTGAGTAGCGATGCTATTCTAGCAAAGACCTCCTCCCCGTTTTATATCCCAACGCTTCCAGGGAATAATGTAAAATGTAAATGAAATGAATCACATAAATCGCGCAAGTAGAATGTCATCTCCCCTTTTATCGCTTCTTTACCGCGTTAATCCGTCCATCTATCTGTAGGTGTCCATAAACTCCTTGTGGAACTTGATAATGCTGCCCACCCACTCCGTGCCGGGCGCCAGGAACGTCGTGCGGAAGTGCAGCGTGTTGGGCTTCTGACCAAAACCGCTGCCAGCAACAACACAGACGCCGGTTGCCTCGAGCATCTTGAGGCAGTAGAACTCGTCGGGCTCGCGACCCTCGGCGGCGGCGGCAGCAGCGGCCTTCTCCGACAGCTGGATCGTCGGGAACAGGTACATGCTGCCCTGCGGCTCGCCGCACTCGACGCCCTCCATCTGGTCAAACGCCTTGTGCAGGGCAACGGCACGCTCCCGCAGGCCGTTGTAGATGCCGTTGTACTCCTTGTCGTACAGCTCGTAGCTCGGCTCACCCGGCTTGGGCGGGTTCACCATCAGCTCGACCAGGCACTGGCCGACCACGGGGGCGCAGAGCATGATGCTGACAAACTTGTAGATCTCAGCCTGCACCGCAGGGTCAAATCCAACAAGCTCAAAGTAACCACCACGGTGGCCACACTCGCCGACCATGCCCTTGGAGACCGAGTGCAGCGACGCAAGCTCGATATTGTCGTACTTGCCAGGGTTCTGCTCCTGCAGGCGGCGCAGGACGCCCTTGAAGGAGTGGAACTTGCCAACAAAGACGTTGGTCTGGTAGACCTCGTCGGCAATAATCACGAGACGCTCCGCACGTGCCAGCTCGATAACGGCCTCCACATCCTGCTCTGAGAGCGACGCACCGGTAGGGTTGCCGGGGTTTATGACAACAATGCACCGGACGTCAACGTCGTTCTTGCGGGCCTCTTGCAGCGATGTGCGCACCGCCTCCATATCTGTGGCCCAGTTGTGTGCCTCGTCGAGGTAGTACGGCACGCACTGTGCGTTTAGCAGCGAAAGAGATGCCGTGTACAGCGGGTACTGGGGGATCGGCACGAGAACACCGGACGACGGGCCGGCGCAGATCACGTGCAGCAACGTGTTAACACCAGACGAAGCACCTGCCGACATATAGATGTCTGCCTGGCTTGCCGGGTAGCCGTCACGGCGCTCCAAGAACTCTGCGATGCTCTGGCGGATCGCAGGCGCACCGTTGCTCGCGCTGTATGCACCGACCGAGCCGACCTTCTCCAACAGCCACTTGGCACGTGCAATGACGTCCGTCTTGTAGCCGAGCTGGTTGATCAACACATCCTCGTTCTCCAGCAGAAGTGGGTTCTCGACGAGACTCAGGACTTGGCGGAAGAATGTAATGGGCTTCTGGTCGAGCTGTTGCGGGTTGCCGATGTTGGCGGAGATGATCTGCTTGAAGGGGAGCGAGGTGTCGTTCTTGGCGAGGCGGGCGCGGTACTCCTCCGAGCGCACGGCAAGCTCGCCTCTTACGGCGTACTTGGCGGCCTTGACATGGGGGTTGATGTTGTCGTGATTTAAGCACCGTTGCGATGAGGCAGACATGGTGACGGTAGGAGACGACGAAAAGGTTCTGGTTTGGTGGGAAATCGGCGAGACTGTTGAAGTCGTAGAGCTAGTGTTAGCAACAGATGGAAGCGTGTATAAAGCGAGCGACGTGTGTAAAGTGTGCGAAGTGTGAAAGATAAAAAATAACGGAGACGGGACGGAAGAAGAGGACGGGGGAGCCGTAGGAAAATAACGGAAACACGGCTGCAGGCACTGAAGGAGTCACAGTTGCTGGCGGGGTCGGCGGCGGGTCAGGGTGCGATTAAGGAGGGGGCTAGGCGTGCGGAAAGCTGCGATGGAGCGGCAAAAGGCGAAGATTTGTGCCTTGTGCCGGGCAAAAGCGAAGGGGGAAGGATTGCCGAAACAGGTAAGAAACTAACACCAGGCTAGGGTGCACAGTGACGTGAGTGGTGTGGGGAGGGAGTTGGAGTTTGGGGAAGAGAGTGTGGAAAAGCTCTTACACGGCTAAGATGAGATGAAATCGTTAAAGTGAGGAGGAATATTGATGGAAATGGAGTTCGTGAGAAGATGTAGAAAGAGAGGGAGAAGATGAGAGGAAGCAAAGGAAAGAGCCCAGCAGCAAAAAAAGAAAGCCAGCAAGACAGTAGCCCTTATATGGAGTAAGCCGCCAAAATAAGGCAGGGGGAGGCAAACAACCGAAGGGAAGGAACGATGCGGACAGGGCCATCATGTGAGGCAATTAGAGGCGAGCTGTGGAGGGAAAGAGCAACAGACGAAACTTCTGCAAACGTGCAGCAAATCAGACAGAAATGCAATATGCATGTTGTTTTGTGGTGCTGTTTGCACCTGCCTTGTCATGTATCGTCTGACTGATGCTATGGCATGGCATGGTCTTGCCGACCTGAACAATTGGGGCGATGAAATACCCTAGCGGATCGTACCTCCCACACACTGGTACAGTAGGTCCTTCCTTGTAAGTAATACCTCACACCTTGTCACCATATTTGCCTATCGACAAAATTTATGAACCACAGGGGAAAATGAGAAGGTGCGAGTCACACATTCTCTATCTTGTTTCCCAAATGAGAACCAACGCCCCTTTTACTTGGCTGGTCCTTCCGTCACTTGTTTGTTTATTCCCTCGTCTTTCCACTTGGAAGGAGATAGTGATAAAGCAGACCAAGGAAGGCGCGAGCCAAAAGAAAAGAAGGGTGTCCGAAACCGGCAACTACAGCCTATGAGAGGGATAGAGAGCCGCGATAGACGGTGATGGGATATGCAGGAGGCAGGGAGTGGGAGGTATATTCAACAAAATGTCGCATAAAAGGAAACAAATCAAAGTAAACACTCGTATTTACAACGCAGTAGACGAGTGCATACAAAATAAGGCTTGCAGCCTGGGCAATGAGCGTATTATGTGCTGAGGGCTGTCGAGAAAGGAAAGAACAAACCAAGGACGAAAATACACAGTCACCTGATGAGAAGCAGGCCAGAAGTGGGTCGACTCGTGGGGGGGATAATGCTGTTCCTGCCCTCGCGGCCACCATACGAGTCATTGCAGTCGCGCCTGCTGCCACTCGTCCTGCCTGCACGGCTCTGCTCTGGGTAGAGCTCAGCGCGCCAGGCGCCCTGTAAACGGCGGAGAGCATATTGAAGTGGCGAACAACGAGCGACGCTTCTGGGCAAGAAGGTGCGATGGGCGGGCGATGGGATGAAGGGATGGAAGGTTCACAATCTTGTTTTACACTGCTCCCTTTTTTTTCTCATCCATGAGGGGAAGGAAAGACTGGCAGGCTTCCCTATTTATAATATTACCATACCGCCAACTACGATTCGCTGACCGCCTCAAGATAGCACAAGACAGGGCGCTGAAATAAACGGAGAATAAATTTTACAGGGAGAATAATCCCAAAATAAACGTAAAAGAGGGGAGATCAATGAGAGAACGGACCTCCGTTACCGCCCAACTGGAAAAGAATGGGCAGAAATGGGCGAAAATGGGCCAAAAATAATCCAGTAAGAGAAATGGTCGACAGAAAAAGAGGAGCAAGAGCCAGGTGAGCGGGGAAAGCAAATCAGGAAGGCGCGAAGAGCGCGAGAATTCAGAGACCAGACGATAGCATAAGGATGCTGAGTGAGTGAAGAAAGACCCTGACTCGTCAGAATGCATATTATTTACGGAATTTATGATGAAAACGCCCGCCAAATGGCGTCCTTTTACCGCACGAAAAAGGCTTGTGTTCCGAGCCCGCACAGGTTGTAAAAGACAAAAAATGAGAACGAGAGACAAAAGCTGTGGGCAAATGCCAAAAGTACACCAAAAAAGTACGGCGTAACACGGGAAGGTGGCAGTCATGCGATAAGATAAGAGCTGTCCCCTGGTTTTTTTTTGGTGGCCGTGATAGGTCATCTATGATTGGCTGGAACGACGTCTTCAAAGACCCACTATTTACCGTTCGATGTTGTCCGAGGGTTTGGCGCAAAAGCTTTTTCGCGAATTGCTTCACTTTTGCTGGTGATTGATCCATCCCCAGCACACATCCAACCCCACGAGACAACCGAGCCGCAACCATGGCAAAGAAACGTACGATCAATGAAACCTCTTTATATACCAACACCGCAATGCAGCCAATGCTAACTGCCCGCAGCGAGAAAAAGCGTCATCTCCGTGCGCCTCATTTCGATGGCCATGACCGGATTCTTCTACCAGTTCACCCGGCCCCGCACGTCAACACCGCTCAGCATGCTCAAATACGATCCCATCGGTGAGTTCATATACGTCTGTATCAGCTGCAGTACTGGCAGCAAGGGACTAACGCTGCCCTCTATCTAGTTCGCAGAAAGGTTCTCTTCCTGGAACAGAAGCGCAAAGGCAAATAGACGACCAGCCAACGATGCAATGGATGATATACGATACCGAAAAGCATGAAACCTGTCGATACAAGCCGAAGATCTGGGAAACGACACGATGCTGCGGCCTGCACCTCCGCCTTGGCCCTCGACAGCAACTTGTACAAAACGCATTCTTGTTATTTTATACGGCGTTAGGGGAACTGGGATTACTATAAACGCATCTTGTCAAATATACACTTTTGATTGCTAAAAGGAACATTAAAATCTACACATACAATATAGATACAGTGTCCATACAGGCGACCTGTTCCACTCAAGGGTCCTCAATCTTGATGAGCAGGGACGGAGAATTGGCCATATTGCTAGCAGGAGGCCTATTCCCGTCATTTGAGACCAATAGGTTGCTCTTCTCAGTGTCTTGAAAATACACGGAAGTCTCTGTGTGCACTTTCCTTGCCTTCGTTTCTTTGTTGTCGACATGGGATGTGGCTGCCGGTCGTTTTCTTTTGGCCCGTAGAGCCATCTTCATGTCGGTTGGACTGACCGGATTACGCATTGCAGCTTTATTTGCGGCGGAAGATCTTGTCTCTCGTCGAGGCCGCTTGGGCATGGGACTGGGAACCATCGGGGAGCTCATGCCAGCCCCCATACCGCCCTTCGGGTCAGGTGCCACGTTGACAACACGATCTTTGAGCAACGGAGGCGGCTTCATGCCCGAACTTTGCTCTTTGAAGATGTTCGCAGGCGTTTTCAACGAATCAGGGCCATTGCCCAAGATAGCGGCGGCAACCTCAGCATCCAGGAAGGCAGACAGGTCGGAGATGTGTTGATCGTGGTCCTCGTGGTCCTCGTGGTCCTCGTAATCCTCGTCGGATGGGCAATGTGACGCTACCAATGCTGCTTGGCTCTGCCCTATTGCAAAGTCCAATTTCCCATCTCGTTCGTTCTGGCGGGCATAATATTGACGCAACTGGGCGAGAACGTTGTCAATCTGTTCGGCCTCTCTGATACGTGCAGTTGCAGCACAAGACTGGTCGATCTGACTGAGCATCTCAAGACGCGAGCGGATGGCGCCGATGTGTGTGTAGTCCTGAGCCCAGCCCCGGAGATGTTCTATGAGGACGCGAACTTTCTTATCGTATGCCTCCATGCTACTTCGCAGATTGACAAAGTCCATCTCCTTGTCTGCGAGTGCAGCCTTAAGCTGTGTTATCACCGTGGTATCATGGTCCAAGCGATGCTCGAGAGTCCGTGTCTTTTCCTCCAGATGAGCTGTGACAGCCTGGTTACCGAGTTTCGCTGTGGCTAGCTCGCTTTGGAGCACTTCGTTGGACTGCTCGCTCCGTCTGCCCTTTTCCTCGATAACAGATAGGTCCTCTTTAATCTGCCGCAGTTCCTTCTCCAAGCTTTGGCGTCTGGTTCGCTCTTGCTGTAGGTCTCTCGTTGTCTCTTGTTTGTTTTCTTCAGAGACCCTCTTGGCTTCTTTAACGGCAAGATCCGAAGCTTGATCCACGGAACGGCGATACTCTTCCTCTCGCTTATGAAATGTGTTGTTGAGTTGCTGGATATCTGATGCAAACTTCTCTGATGCCGAAATAAGTTCTTTTGTTCTCTCCTTATAGCTCTCCTCTAGCCTCGTAATAAGGACCTCTTTGTCTCTCAGCTCGCCCTCACAATAGCGGTTCTGTTCTTGTAGGGCTGCAATTTTTGCAATCAATCTAGGATCTTCACGAGGAGCCTCGTGGAGCTCGCGAAGTGTATTGTGCAGCTCGCGGATCTCATGCAGCTGGTTTTGTAGAACATGGCGCTGCTCTGACAGTTGATTTGAGATATTTTCACTGTCTTCTTCACGTTGCTGGCAAAAGCTTGCCAAAGTCTCACTTTCCCGAGTCTTTGCGGCAAAAGTCTCGTCGAGTGATGCTTGGTAGGATTCCATACACTTGCGCAGACCACCAATTCCGTCTGTGATATCTGTGCGCAAAGACACTGAAGCCTCCTTTTCAATGCAATAATATTCTTGAATCTTGTCCAAGAGTCTGCAAAAGTGTTAGAGTGGGTTATCGAAAATTCATCTGGACAAAAATAAACTTACCGCTTTGAAAGTGTCTCGTTCTCCTGTTGCGATGTTGCGAGAGTCTCAACGTGTTGCTGCGAGGCTGTCAGCAGCCCCTTCAGGCATTCGACCATCGCGCCATGTCTATTCTGTCAGTGAATTTGCCCAATACAAATCGATTAAACATCACCGAGCCACTCACTGTTCCTGGTGCTGCTTGTTATTGGCCTTGCCATCTGCCAATATCTGCGATTTGGAGTCATCCAGCTTGTCAACAATTTTCTTGACGCAGGTAGTCAGTGCCTGGAAGTTGCGCTCGGGGATTGTATCGAGCTTCTTTGCTAGTTGATCATTTGCGTCTCTCTGAGCTTGGAGTTCTGCATCACGTCGTTGCAGTTGCTTTGTGAGGTCTTGGATCCTTGAGTCGGCTATAGCAAGTCAGATATGATGTTCCTGTAGTTGTCGACGATTAAACATTCTTACCCCGTTCTTCGGCCTGTTTGACTTTCTCCTTAGACAAGACATCGGCTTCTCGCAGTTCTCTTCGGGTGGCTTCGAGCTGGGCTCGAACCTCGCCTGTTGTCTTCCTGGCATCTAGGAGAGCCCCGTGATCTTGCACGGCTCGTTTCTGGCCTTTTTCGACCTCTAGTTTGAGCTGTTTCTGCTCGGTCACCGCGTCTCGAAGCTCTTCCCTTGTCTTTCTAATCTCTTCCCGTAGCTTGTCTGCCGTTCCATCACTCTGTGCAATCTTCCGCTCAAGCTCCTCGTTCTTTTGCTTGAGCTGCCGTTTGTCTGTCTCCAACAGGTCTGCAGTTACGCCGGCATCGTTGAGCGAGAAGCGGAGCTCCGTGATTTCTTGCTCTTGCAGCTGAAGTTTCTTTTCGAGGTCCTGAAATCTGGTCGTAATGGCATCCTGGATACCACGAAAGCCAGCATCAACGTCAGTGGGCTGGATGTGGTTATTTTGTTGTGCGTTTCGGGCCGGTTGGCCACTGTCCCATGGCTGGCTTCCTGGACGGTCATGTCTAGTGGCCCGCTCGGGATACGAAACAACCTCTCCGGGCAGATGCGCAGCATTTTGGGAGATAGATGTTCGAGTGTGCGATGACGATGCCATTCTTGGTTGGCCATCGCTGCTGCTTTGCTGAAACCTTTGTGTGAGGGCAGAGAAGTAGTTGGGTCGAGGGGGCCCCTTGTCAATCTGCCGGGGTTTGGAGGCCGGTCCGGGGACTCTCACTGGGGCCCGAAAGGCATAGTCGTCTATGACGCATGTCAGTCAATGGGATATAAATAACATAGGACTGTATAGAGTAACTTGCCGTCAGTACCAGGGCCGACCTGTGTCTCGACCTCCAGTTCGCGAGGCCTCGATCTCGATGCAATGAAACATTTCGAAGAGGCGTGCTGAGCATTAAGGCCGAGGCCTGTAATACCAGAGGAAGATGGTGCGCTTCTGGGAGCCGGGAGAGAGTCGGCGCTCAGTGCCAGCTGAGGTGTATCCGGAATTCGAAAGTCGTCCAGATCCATCGTGGCGGTGTGTGGAGGCACAGCCTTGTCTGTATTGCTGGTGTCTCGTGTCCATGGAGACAACAAAGGGGGACATTTCCATCGAGATAGGGGATAGTAGACAACAATAGTAACTTGGTGCAATTGGGAAAGAACGAATGTCTCTGTGTTTCCACGTTTACATGAGGCCATTCGTGCCTTCCGGATAGGAAGGGTCATTTTACAAGGAAAGAACCAGTGGTAGCCTCATAATAATACAAATGGAAGGAGCGACGACCCTCATGCATATCTTCAATTATACCATCAAGCTCGTTTTTCTTCACTATTTCAAACGCGCGATGCTATCACGAGATATGTTGAATTCGTATTTGTGCTGGACGGTGATTTGATGAGGGTAAACAACAGTGTATGGCACTGCGGCATGCTATGGGAAGACAGAACATAATTATTGCCTGATTTTAAAATCTACAACCCCAGAATATTTTATTGTAATAGGTAGCTTTACTTTTCTTTTTACTGTGCTTTATTAAAAAAAAGAAAAGGAATGGGAAAAAAGAATACGTGCATGATACATACGGTCAACATCTCACCCTGACAGTCACAAGAAAATCCCACCACAAGTAACGAGCTGCACTCAATGTTTTTTGTCTCTCCAATATACAATATCCATTCATCTTCCTTATACTAAACTAGTAAAGAAATATAATTTACTACACTGAGAAAAGAGACAACGAACTTCATCCCCAGTATGACTTTGAGGTGCATTTTGTTCGAGATAATTGCGAAACGGCCATTTTTCACGCCTGTCGCGACCCATTTGGAGGCCAAAGGTGAAGCATAGTCAATTTAAAAGGAGCATTTAACTTTTCAATCTGACAAGAGAGAACAATGCAAAAGAAAAAGAAAAAGATGAACCAAAGGACAACCCAGAAGCTGTCACCTCGTAGCCGCCGAGCGAAAAGTGGCACCTTTGCTTCGTGTACTGTGATTGGCTGGATTCTGTGTTCACCACACACGAGCCCTTCCCGCTTTCTGTGAGGAAGGAACGTGCATGATGCGCCCGCCAAAAAGGGCCGGCGCTTGAGGAGTGAAGCACAGAAGAGGATCGAAAAAAACGGCCTGGATCACCGCCGAGCACCAATCAGGCTGCCCGGCCCCCAGTTTTTTGTGTGTTCTCGAGCGAAACACAGTTGTACCTTGCGTGTGCAGTGCCGAGCCTAGCACGGCATCCCCTGCACACAGCACAGCTGCTGTCCAATGATGTAAGAAAAGCGAGGATTTGAGGAAAATGCTTTGGACGACGAGGCCAGTCACATCACGCTGCGTCGTAGAGAGGCCGCAGAGATATCACACGAAACGACACAATGGCCCTCGAGTGACTGCGTAGTGCGACTTGGCGATGCACGACGCCGGCGGTCTGGTCACAGTGAAACTGTTTCCTGGGGTGGTGGGCGCAAAGAGAAAACAAATGTGAGAGCAAAAGACGAGGAGAGCCACAGAGATTGACGGTTGAAAGAGGGAGAGAGACAGATCCCTGTCAATATGCAAGACAGATTGTATGTTGGCGAACTATGCTAATATATGAAATGTGAAAGTGCACGACAGACTCCTAAAGACTGACCCAACGCCCCCAATGATGTACAAAAAAGAAGAGAAGAATAAAAAAAGGAAATAAAAGACAATAGACAACAAAAACAACAGTCATCCTGCCTGGCCTATATACTAGACTGCAAGCCCCCTCCCCCACCTTCATCTCTTGGCCCATCCTTCCTCGATCTCCCATTCATTGCTTTTCATCTTCATTTCGCCGCTGGACGTGCTCAACCTGACGTTCTGGAAACTGTCTTCTCAAATAACAAAACCGATCAACGACAACAAAAATACACCGGACTACTACACCCCCCACAACATGGCAGACACCACACAGACAGCTGCGTTCCCGCTGGGTACCGTCAGCTATTCGGACGGCGGCGGCGGCGGCGATGGGTCTGGAGTCGACAATGCTGGCGGCGCATCCGGCTCGTCTTCTGGCGGCATCAACATCTCGCACGGCGCCTTTGTTGCTATCATCATCGTGGTCGTTCTCGTGGCCGTTTTTGGAAGTAGGTGACAAACTGATTGGAAACAATCTATCCTCATAAGCTAACGGTGTTTGATAGTCGCTTCTGCTGTGCTCTTCTACCTCGCCAAGAAGCGCGAGTGGAAGGTCCGCGAGAACATCCGCAAGTCGGCCCGTCGTGTCGTGGAAGCACTGACGCCGCGCCGCTCCGAGTTCCCTAAGTCGGTCAAGGACGGACCGCGGACTGGCGGCCGTGGCGTTCGGATCGACGATGTGCCGCCAACGCCGCGTCTGCCCAGAGATTTGGAAAAGGGACTGGGCGGTGGCGATAGAAGTCGGTCGTCAAGCAACCCAAACAAGTCGAGCAAGTCGGGCATGAAGATCAAGCTCTCGAGCTTTGGTCAGAAGTGAGGAGGAATGGTGGAGGAAAGGTGTTGCAGATGGCGGTGATCCCAGGAGTAGAGTTGTAGAGCGGCAGGCTGATATCACATCAACCTCCAAATGATTGATGAGCAGGGTTGAACTCTCGACGAGTACACTCTCCCCTTGTAATATTAGATGTGTGTCCATAGCTTCGTGACGTGTCGTTTGTTTTTTTGCGTTGTTCTTGTCCATATTAGAATGCCAAACTGTTTAATGACTGGTCTTCTCTCCTTTATTTCTTCATGTTGCGGAAGGTGTTGCCACTGGCGCTTCTCCGCTCCCGGTTGTCGCGCTTCGGTGCCGGCCGCTCCTCTTCCTCGGTCTTCTTCTTGGTCGACTCGGGCACAAACGTCACCAACCGCTCGCCGACAACCTTGCCCTTGCGGGCCTGGCCGAGAATGCCGTTGTTCTTGCTGCTGTTGGCGGCAATCTTCTGCACGCGAGCACCAATTGTGCCACGCGAGCCAAACTGCGGCGCCGATGATGTCATGCGCATCACCACGCCGCCATCGCCATCGCCACCAGAGCGGATAGGGCCGCCCTCCTCTTCCTCTGAGTCGGAGCCGTCCATACCGCTACGCATCGGCTGCCATGCCGGCTTGCCTTCGGGCTTGCCAGATGCATCCACGCGCGTGCTGGGGTTGAGGGCGCGGAACTCGGCGGTGTTCTCGTCGATGGCCAGCTGCTCGTCCTCGAAGAAGGCATTGAGACGCTCGTCGCCCATGATGCCAGCCTCTGCATCCACCTTTTCGCGCTTCTCCTGCTTCTTGAGCAGCGCATCCACCGTCTTCTGGTTGACCTTGACCTTCTTGGTCTCGCGGATGCGCGTCGCGCGCTCCTTTTCGATCTTGTCCTTGACCCGCTTCATGCGCTCCTCCTCGTAGACGTGCGGGTTGGCAATCAGGCGCGCCTGGTCGTACAGCTTGCTGGCCACGAAGAAACCGTGCATGTACGGTCTCAGCAAATTCGTCTTGCCGACCAGGTGCGACAGACTGAGTGCGCGCAGCTCGGGCAGCGTCAGGAACTTGTAGTTGTCGTACGTCGTCGTCGACACCTCTTCAGCCATTTCGTCCACCAGGCGCTCGAGGAATGTGCACCACTTGGGTGCGGGACCCAGCATCGGAATGAACCATGCGTGCTGCTGGCGGCCTTCGTTGGCGCTTAGAATCATGCCCGAGTCTGGGCAGTGTGCCACCGAGTTGATGTCGACCTCGGGTTCGATCGTGGCCCATGGGTCGCCCTTGACCACATCAAAGATCTTGATGGCGCGCTTGTCCGACGCCAGCAGCATCTTCTCGTCCGACGATGTCGTCATGTGGATCAGGTTGTTGACAGGCGAGCCGAAGCCCAGGTCCTTGGTGAGCAGTGGTGCCGGCCGACGCAAGTCGTAAATCTGGACAATGCCTGTGCTGGAGCCAGTAGCCAGTGACAGGCCCGAGCGGGAGAAATCGAGAGCCGCGATCTCGCCATCGTGCGACTGGAGTGTTGCCACGCGAGCCCGACTCCGTGTATCCCAGAACTCGACTGTGCCAACCGATGTGCCGAAAGCCGATAGGCCGTGCGACTGCTCGGCGATCGCCGCCGTGTTGACGCAGCCGACGCCAATGCTGCCCTGAAGACCACGCTCGACGCCGTCATCCGAGCCAACATCGATCTGGTACGATCTTTGGAATCGTCCCAGTTCCTGCAAAGTGTTAGACAAGATGAATGCCGCAAAAATCCAGAGAAAAATAGCATCATGACTGTAAGCTCACCAGGTTCAATCGGAACACCTCGCCGAGTCCATCCTCGTCCAGTCCAACTGCTGGCACCAAAACTTCTGTTGACCGGCGATCGTAGACAATATCGCGGCCGAATCGGGGGATGCGAACGTGGTAATGGCAGCCGTTGGGCGTGTGAAACTCGATTCTGCGGTCTTCCTGGAGGTGAACTACATATGGTCAGCAAGAAGGAAGACGACGGCCAGGGTCTTGTGCCGCAACTTACTCGACTTTGAATAGTCCGTTGAGCAGAGGACGAATTTGTTGTTTAGAGAGACGGTATGGCGAGAAAACGAGAGCGACATCTGGTACAAGTTGTGCACGTGTATTTGAGGCTAAAAGGTCAGTAAACGCACAGCCAAAAACAGCATAAAACAACGAGACTCGACCTACAGGAAATGTGCCTGTGGACATGACCCATTCTCCATCCTCCGAGACGCGGATACAGCTGCTCGCGCCGGTAAATTCAAAGTCCTGCAGAAGCTCGACACGGTTCGAGAACTCGGGGTCGTTCTTGAGGCTCTGCTTCTTCTTCTTCGCCAGCCAGTCGGGCAACGACCGTAGCGACGGGCCCGACACCGTGTAGACCGGCGCCGTGCCGACGTTGGAGAGCTTCATCGTGCTCGTTAAGTGGCTCGAAAACGGGGTGAAGACGGTCGATTAAAACGGTATAAAGTCGGGAAATGGTAGAGAAACGGCTCTTTGGCTTCAAAATATCTGAAAATGGGGCTGTCGTCGGGTATCGTGGGTGCGCAGCGAAAAGACGTTTTCTGCCGTGCAAAAACAGTTGACAGGAAGCAGAATGAGGCCGATTTGGGGCGGTTTGGCGCTAAGAAAAATGTTGGCGATCCAGAGAAAAAAAAGTCCGCCAGCTCTTATCGATAGAGATAAGACCCCTGATAAGTCTCCTGTCATTATGGCTCCTTATGTAATCCTATGGAGAACTATGATGTACTCAGGTACAGTCGCACTTGCCGCGTGAGGCCAACCCCACACTGTACAAAGGAAGTTGCCTTCTTGCCCCTCCGAATGCATTTCAACCTCACTCCTTCCAAACATAAATATTAGGCCACCTCGTGACGTTACACTCTTTTTCAAACCCGTTGTTGTCTTTTTTGTCGTATTTTGTTTCGTCCCAACACTCATACATTCGTTTGAAATCATCATTCACGCCACTGACCATTGATAACTGCGCCCTACCCATCACGACAACCCCGCAAACCGCCCACCATGTCGCGGCATCGGCTCGTCCGCAACTATGACTATGAGGAGGACATGGACGAGTATGACGGCGATGAGTATGATGAAAACGACCAGTTCTACGATGGCACAGAAGAGCCTGCGGCGGAGTACACCGAAGAGGAGGAGAAGGCGTTTCTCGAGCAGTCAAAAAAGAACGTCGAGGACATGCTGGGCGCCGAGAATGCAGCAAAACTCGCAAAAGGAAAGGTCGAAGAGGCCATCTTATATTACGACTACGACGAGGCAAAGGCAGTGTCCTATCTAATGCGCACATACATTGACCCACCAAAACCGGTCGAGAAGAAGCCAAAGGCTGCGCCCCAACAAGCACAAGGTTCGTCTCATTTTGATTTCTCTGCATTTGGCAAACGCTTCCCATTTTTCCCTGTGTCATCTTCTCCGTGGGAATCACATATGCCTTCCTCTTCTGCCTACCGAAGCGCAACAACACATTCGTTGACGGTCGACCACCCAATAAAAGGATGCCAAGCATATTCTCTCTACCCTCTGCCGCCCATGACAAAACTGCAGCCATCTACGTCCACGCCCACACGGATGGATAGCGCCTCTTTCGCCGCCTTTTTCAGCGACATGCCCTGGCTGAACGTGCCACAATCACGTATGGCCGAGCTTGTGCCGCCGCCTCGGCGTCCTGGTGGGCTACTTGGCGGCTCTAGTAGTGCAGGCGCGCCCAAGATGTCTAAACTGCAGGCACTTGCCGCTCAACGCAAAAGAAAGGCCGAAGAGGCGAAGAAGTCCAAAGAGGCCGGAGGCAGCGGACCCGCGGGCGGCGAACAGGCGGAAGAGGATGTGCGCGAGCTCCGAAACAAGGCAGCGAAGCTGGCCATCGACGGCCCAGCGCAGGGATCGCCAAGAGAGACAACGAGTTCAGCCAGTAGCCCCAGCAAATCCAGAGAAGCCGTCAAAAACATGCCGGCAACACCAGCAAAGAAAAACTCGCCACCACCCCCAGGGCCTTCCTCTTCAATGGAAGAAGCTCGCCAGGAGGTGCCGGTCCCAGCGCAAACAGAGCCCGCCATGATTGCCCAGCCGTCCGCGTTTGCCCAGGCTTTGTTCGGCCCTAAGAAACACAAACACAAACCAAATCCGTCCCACGATGAAACCTATCTGCTGGCTGTTCCCTCGCTGTCTCGTGCTCCGGCCTCTGCGTTTGACGCCTTTCTGGAGCCGTCGCCCGACGACGTCGTGTTGACCGCGCAGGCCAAAGGTTGGCGCCATGGCCAGACCAAGAAATGAGGCGCAATTGTATCTTTACTGGCGCTTTATTACCATGAAAGTATCGATAGCTAACACATGTTGTGTCTTGTTTCGTTGCCTCCTACGCACCTGAAGCCTTCAAAAATCCCAGCAACGCATCTAGTAAAGCGGCCACCCCAAAAGGCACACCAAAGGCAGCGCCCAAACCGGAGGCGCTTGTGGAAGGAGTCAAGAACCTCAAACTTGACTTTGCACCCACAAAAAAGAGCAAGAAGCTCAATGTCCTGGAGGAGTACAATAAGGCCAACCTGAAGCGCAGTACCAGCTTTGTCGTCGTCGGCCATGTCGATGCAGGCAAGAGTACGATGATGGCGCGCCTGTTGCTGGACCTCCAGTACGTTGAGAAGCGGACAATCAACAAGTACGAGAAGGAGGCCAAGATTCTAGGCAAGTCGTCGTTTGCACTCGCATGGGTATTTGATGACAATGAGGACGAGCGGACACACGGCGTGACGATCAACGTGACAGCACGGCACTTTGACACGGAACGAACAGCCTTTACGATCCTCGATGCACCAGGCCATCGCGACTTTGTGCCCAACATGATCGCGGGCTCCTCGCGTGCCGACTTTGCGGTCCTTGTCGTCGACGCCAAGACCGGCGCTTTCGAGTCTGGTCTCCGTGGCCAAACGCACCAGCACGCACTGATTTTGCGCAGCATGACTGTGATGCGCATCGTCGTTGCAGTCAACAAGCTTGACACTGTCGACTGGTCGCAAGAGCGGTACAATCAGATTGTCGATCAGACCAAGGGCTTCCTGCGGGCAACAGGCTTCCACATGTCGCAAATCACATTTATTCCTGTGGCAGGCAAGACGGGCGACAACATGACCACGCGCGTGAAGCTGCCAGCAGCATCGTGGTACAAGGGCAACTCTTTGATCGAGGAATTAGAGACGTGCGAGCCTTTGCCACGATCCATCGAAAAGCCACTGCGACTGCCCATCTTCGAGACATCAAAGACAGCCGGCAGCGCCATTACTATTTCTGGCCTAATCGATGCTGGCTCGGTGCAAGTCGGCGACGCATTGCTTGCACTTCCTGGTAACGCCCGAGCGTACGTCAAGAGCATCCTTCGAAACGGTGAACCGGCTGACTGGGCTGTGGCAGGTCAGAACGTCACACTCGACCTGACGCACATTGATCCGCTGAATGTGCGGCCGGGTGTACTCCTCTGCGATCCAGCCAAGCCGGCACCAGTTGTCGACAATGTGACTATGAAGGTCATGGCGTTCGAGCCGCTGATCCCCCAGCCTCTAGAGGTCCACCGCGGGCGTCTCGAAAGGGCCGCTACGATCAAGGAGCTGCTGTCGATCATCGATCTGAAGACGGGCGCTGTTGTGCGGGAACATCCATTTGTGGTCACGGCATGTCGTGTGGCGCGCATCAAGGTCGAGCTGGAGAAGAAGGTGCCTCTCGAGGCAGGCCAGCGGGTCGTTCTGCGGTCCGAGGGCAAGATCATTGGAGCGGGTCTTTTGGAATAAGAGGAATAAGAAGCATATTTGGTTGGACTTTTCTTCAATTTTGTATTTATTTTGGCATTGCATGCGCTGGAGACAACAAAACGAGAACACCGAGATACCACATACACGATATACAAATCATGGCACCAGTCCCGACTTCAGCATCAAGTACATGTACACAACCGTCTACAACGGCACCGTCGAGTTGTATGAGATGCAGTTTCCAAGGAAAGTGGCTGATAGTGCGGCCGTGCTGTTCAGCGTCGCCTTGCCCAGATCGCTGGTGCCACAAGTGAGGCCCAGCACGAAGGCGCCAGACATGACATCGGCCAGGTATGGCGAAGTGTGCGTGTGGTCCTGTGGATAGTTCTTGCGAACAACATCCGAACCAAGCGCCTTCATTGCCTGTGCTGCATAGGCGCCGTGGGGCACAAAATACACGCCGGCCTTGGTGCCGCCGAGCTCCTGGGCTGCGAGCATCGCATAATATGCAAACCGGTCTGGACCCCACGAATAAGTGCCCGAGTCGCTCCACACGTCGTTGGGTGTCGGCGCTGACAGGATCAGCTTGGCACCAGCTTTGAGGAAGGCCGTTCCAGCCTGCTTGAGGTACGTTGGGTACGTCAGGACCGTCTCTGCCTTGCCGTCGTATGTGGTCTGGCACGTCTCGTCGCCGGCGCCGTAACAGTCAGAGCGGCCATTGTCTTTGCTGAGACCGCCGCCGTCGTTATGGCCAAACTCGATCACGACCCAGTCGCCCGGCTGCACGAGTTTGAGGACTGCAGCAAAACGGCCTTCGCGGGTGTAGCTGCGAGCTGAGCGGCCGGCAATGGCCGAGTTGAGGACAGTGTACTTTGCCGGGTCGAAGCTGTAGTGCAGATACTGGCCCCAGCCCTGGATAGCGCCGCTCATGCTAGCCATGGTACTGTCGCCGCAAAGGTGAACGGTCGGGACATTGGCCGCAGCAGACGAAGGAACGGCGACTGCCATGGCCAAAGAGGCCTGGGCGAGGGCGAGAGCTGCAGCCTTCATGATGACGGTGAGTATGTAATAATGGGTGAAGACAAACACCACAGAAAACGAAACATGATAGAAGATGAGGAAAGTGTCTCTCTTATATGAATTACGTACGTCTGCAATCTTTCTGTCCCGTACAAATCTGGAAAGACAGGAACAGCACTCCGCTCGAGTCAGCCGTTCCCGGGTATATTTGCTGTATATGGGGTATCCAATTTATATGCTTTTCGCGGTCGGCTCCACGGGAAGCAATATAAATCGTGACGATGGGAATGCAATCCGCCAATCATAGATTTTATCGTTGTATCTTATAAATGTGAGCAATGATGTGATTGTTTAATGATGGTACTTTAGGTGAATTTTTCAGACATTTCTTTTTTGCACTTTTTTATTTGATACATATTTTATCAAGGGTTGTAAAAATTATCTTCGTCAAAACTCATCTCATAAAATTCATATAAACCATACCACCCAGCTCAAATGCTATTATGGTCATTTCGTTTCCCCATCCACTCGTTATATACATCAATAATACATCATCTTCGCGCCAAATATGCCACAAAAATTCCAACATAAAATAATACACCTCTCCACCACACTCAAGCCTTGCTAGTGGCACCGCCGGCATCCTTGGCCGCTACTGCCTCATCCTCAGCAGAAAACTTGAGGCTGACACTGTTCACACAGTGGCGCTCGTCGGTCGGCGTCGAATAGCCCTCACCCTTGAAAACGTGGCCCAGGTGGCCGCCGCAGTTGGCGCACACAATCTCGGTGCGCTCCATGCCGAGCGAGTTGTCGACGTTGCGCTTGACGGCGCCCGGAAGACTGTCAAAGTAGGCAGGCCAGCCGCAGCCCGACTTGAACTTGTGCGACGCCTTGTAGAGTGGTGCCTGGCAGCCGGCGCAGCGGTAGACGCCGGCGTCGGCAAAGTGCTGATCGTACTCGCCAGTGAACGGGCGCTCGGTGCCCTTTTCACGCAGGATGCGGAATTGTTCTACATTGTTAGAAGGAGGACAGTATCACATTAACAGTACGAGGGAGGACGTACCAGGATTCAGAACGGCCTGCCATTCCGAGTCGGGACGGTTGTCGGGGAAAGACATGTTGTCTTGCTGGGCTGCCGAGGAAGAGAAGAAGCTGCTGAGGAACGGGATAATGGGTATAGATTGCAGAACAGTGCGCGAAGTGATCGAAGGCGGAGGAGGAGGTGCAAGGGGAAGACGCTGAAGAATGGTTCGGCTGGATGCGATGGAGCGTGTAGAGACGGTAGGGACGGTGCGTAGGAGAGTGGTGAAGCGTTGCGAGAGCATGAAGAGTGAGTTGTGCGTGTGGTCGGCGTAAAAAATTGAAAATAGTCTCTTGCTGAGAGAGCTTGGTGATGCTTATATAGAATTGGAAAGTCGATGAGGTGCTTCGTCCGAGTGTGATGTATTACAGTAAGGAAGGTGGCAATCGGTGGCAATATGCTTGTAGACAGCTAGCTTTGCCGGTGATTTGAGTTATTACAGCATGGGGACCCACTCTGTTGGAATCTGTTGCGGGAGCCGATGTGGAATCGCGGACAGCCCCTCACTAGCACCTTCCGCCAGAAAACACAAATACCTCCACGCAGATGGCGCCTTCCCGTCGGAGATCGCCCTGATGACGCCAGTTTCAGGCGGCTGAGCACCCCGGTAGCTGCATACAAAGGAATACAGCGAGATAGAAACAGATAAACGGGCAACCAAGTGCCCAGGACACGCCGATAATTTAGCCTCGTATTTTTCTTGATTAGACATCATGCATGGCATGTGCCAGGCATCTCGGGCACTACAATGTGCCGGCCTGGCGTCGCAATGGCAGCCTTGTCGTGCACTCACGTGCTGGAGATTGTATCGATGTTGAGGTAATCAAAAAGTCAAAAAGACAAGCCTACATATCTACTTTGTCAAAACACCTGATTCTAACAAGTCTCTTATCTAATAAGTCTGTTTCTACGAAGTATCTTACTGCAAATGGATGGATGAATATGAAGCTAAAAGCACACAAAAATACAGACACAGAGAGACGGTATGCCGCATCTCAACATTTCATCACTCCTGCTTCCACCACTCGTCATGCCTTGGCCGCCTGGTCCGGCTGGTCGCCATCCTTGCCCCATCGCCGTGTCTCGTCGCCGTCCTCCCAGTCCTTCTCAACGTAACCCAACTCCCGCTTGACACGGTCGACCGTAGCCTTGTCGCCCGTGTTCTTGCCGGCATTGTCGCTGATCTTGACGGCCGGGTGGCCGTTGGCCGAGCTCAGCTTGATGACAATGTTGAGTGGTGCAGACTTGAGTCCCGTCTTGAGGTTGACAAAGTCGTTTGTCAAAAACGTGCCGACACCAAACGTTGGCTGGAATCCAGCCGCCTCAGACACCTCCTTGTACTGCAGGCACCGCTCGAGGTTCAGCGAGTCCGAGAACACGATGACCTTCTTGTCCGTGATGCCCTGAGAATCGTAGAATTTGCGCATAAGCTTGACGTACTCGGTCGGGTCGCCCGAATCCTGCCGCACGCCGGTAAAGACCTGAGCGTACGACTTGGTTGCTGTTGTTGTTTGTGATGATGCGTCTGTTGCTGTGTCGGGTTGCCGCACCGGCTTGCCAAACTCGCGCAAAAACTCGGGCGTGCCAAACGTGTCTGTCAGTGCAATGCCCAGCACACCCTCGCCGAAACAGCCCACCCATCGGCACAGCGCCTCCTCGGTCGCCTGGCGGTACTCGCCGGACAGGGCCGCAATTCCCATGAACCACTCGTGGGCGACAGTGCCGACGGGCGGGATGTTGAAGCGCATAGCCAGGTGCACGTTACTTGTGCCGGACAGCTTTCCCGGCAGCCCGCGCTTTTCGGCCTCACGGCTTGCCTGCACAAGTCCGCGGAAGACAAGCGCCTGGGTGTGGTAGTCGCGGCGGCGTCGCGTGCCAAACTCGGACAGAATGCAACCGGCCTCGAGCAGACGCATGCCCTTGTCGAAAGCGAGATCCTGCTGGCCGTCGTAGTTCCAGTCCGTGTCCATGAATTTGAAGTAGGCCTCGGACGTCAGCGCCAGAATGGGAATCTCGTACAGAATCGTGTTGACCCATGTGCCCTGAATGGTAATGTCGACGTCGCCAAGGTCATCGGGGGTTTCACTGTTGCCCGGTGCCACAGTCACAAAGGTAATTGTAACCTCTTCGCGCGGGTTGAGGCGGAACTCCTTGAGGAAGTCGAGGTAGGCAGGCGACAGGTACGGGCAGTGCTGCTTCAGGAAAGCCAGCTCTTCGTCGGACAGCGAGATGTTGCCGAGCTTGCGCACTTGGTCGCTGAGCCATTGATAGGCGGTCCGCGACAGCTTCTTCTCGGGTGTGCGATTCGTGAACGAGTAGGTGACGGGGATGTCCTTGTAGTACTTGAGGACGGCGCATTGCATCGTCAGCTTGTACAAGTCCGTGTCAAGGAACGAGATCACGCCCTCGGGGTAGGGCGACGAGCTGTTGAAATCCATGGCTGCTTGTCTTGTGGCGCTGGAACGCGGTGCTGGACGGGAAGCAAATCCGAGGTGTGAATGGCACGATCAGATGGCGCGGAAGCCTTAAATTAGGAGCCTCGTGTGCGCAGCCTTGCTGGAGGTTGCCCGGCGGAGAGGGGCGTTCGTCGGAGTGGGGGGAGCTTGCGTGTTTGGCTTTTTATTCTAGCTTCCTAAGCAGAGCGAATAAGCCAGGTGAGCGGAGATAAGGAAGAGGAGGAACGGAGAGGTTTGTAAAGGAAAAGCAAACGATCGACGATGAGCGGAAGATGAGAGGGAACATGAACAGACAATGTGAGATGAAAAAGAGTGTGAGAAGATTGTGATGGGAAAATGAGACGAAAGGGAGGGGTGAAAATAAATAAGACGAGATGAGGGATGAAAGAAGAGGGAAGAAACCCCAGAAACAAGGCGCAACGCAAGACAAAAGACAAACAATTTAATATTTGAGGTCAGCCAAAATAGGCGACAGCGGTGAAGATAGGCGACTGACGCGAGCAGAAGAAGATGAAAGAGTGAGCTTAAAATGGACGAGGACGACGCAGTGTAAGCCGGCAAAGCTGAGCCCTACGCGTGCAACCTCTCACAAAGTCCGCCGAGTGAGTGTGCGGGTATGCCTGGTGAGAATTCACGAAGGCTGGAGTGAAAGGGCCGCAGAAGTGAGGTCGCAGAGCCGAAAAATGCAGTTAAATGTCGTTACGGCAAAGGAAAAGAAATTCAAAAAAGTGAAGCAAAAGAGGAAGTCGCTTTTGTTATGAAACGACGCAATACAGCGAGATGACGCACCACCAAACTCCGACATAGGAGAGAAGGAGAGACCCGGGTCCAAATACACGCAGTAAAGGCCCAAAGGGCAGGAGCGATCCGCACAGTGCGGCCACGCACATAGATGGCCAACAACGGAAAGGACTTAGACCGCGACGAAGTGACAAGATGGTACTCCGTACGGCCTTATAAAATAGTAGTAAATAAAAAAGTAGTGCGCAGACTAGTTTCGTACTTTATATTGTAATTTTTTTTATGTTTGATACAAAAATGAATCTCAGTAACGAACTTGTGAGTTAACAAAGTTGAATATGAATATTGTCAACCTGCCGCTTGTATACTTCGCACTGTATTAACCGCAAAATCCGCACACAAATACAGTGTGAAAACCGCACACTATGCATCTAGCCGCAACACCCTGTGTGCCCCACTAAACCCTGAGTGCGTTATTCGTTTTCAGAAGGAGGTCCCTTAGCGCAATGGTGATTTCATGTTCGCATTAACCAGAGCCAGGCTTCGGAATTCCCACTAATATTATTTATCACCTCCTTTGGTCCCAACCCAACCTCATCGCTCGGCCACCTTGCAACTTCCCTTAGGCAAGGACAAATCTCCTCCCATCAATCTTCGATCCTGACCTTCTCTCCCTCCTTCTCACAACTATCAAAATTCATCGAACCTCGCGACACACTGCCATCGACGGAAATCGCGCCTCGACCCCCTCTTCGACTCCTTTTCTCCCCCCCTTTCTTAATCCCACCTTTCTGCCTCACATCCCACAACACATCTACCATGTCGAGACGACCAGCCAACCCGGCCGCCGATCGCGCCGCGCAGAACCAGCAGACCATCAAGAGCTTGTTGAAGCTCGAGCCGAACAAGGTTTGCGCCGATTGCAAGAGAAACAAGCGTACGTGGAGCTCCCCCTCATTCCGCCCTCACATCTATCCCTGTCATCGCCATCAACGCCATCATCATCATTTTGCTGACACAAGAGAACAGATCCCCGCTGGGCTTCGTGGAACCTCGGTGTTTTTGTCTGCATCCGCTGTTCCGGCATCCACCGTGGTATGGGCACTCACATTTCGCGCGTCAAGTCTGTTGATCTCGACTCATGGACCGACGAGCAGCTCCAGAGCATTCTGAGCTGGGGCAATGCCCGCGCCAACAAGTACTGGGAGTCCAAGCTGGCTGCCGGCCACGTGCCGTCCGAGGCCAAGATCGAGAACTTTATCCGCACCAAATACGAGCTCAAGCGCTGGGTCATGGACGGCCCTATTCCCGATCCGGCCACTCTCGATGTGGACGGCGACGACGACATCCCCCTGAGCATCGTCAAGGAGAAGCAGACCATCGACCGCAAGGAGTCTATCCGCAAGGCATCTATCGGCAAGACGGGCAGCCCTGGTGGCGCTCCGGCAGGCGTCCCGCCCAAGTCGAGACCGGCGGCACCTGCTATCGACCTGATTGGCGGCGGATTTGACGATGCACCTGTTTCATCGACACCCCCTCCCCGTGCCAGCACTGCTGGCCCCCAGGCCCCACGTGCGCCTCCCAAGGCCGACGCGGCGCCGCCCAAAGCTGCGGCCCCGGCCAACAACACAAAGGACTCTCTCCTGGGCCTGGACTTCTTTGGCACCGCACAGCCTGCCGCACCTGCACGGCCTTCGAGCACAACAGGCACTGGTGGTGCCGCCGCCGCCCAATCGCGGCCCGACCTCAAGCAGTCTATCCTCTCCCTCTATGCCACCGCACCCCGTGTGCAGCAGCAACAACAGCAGCAGCAGCAAAATGCGAGCGGTTTCGGTGGAATGCCCTCTCCCGGCCAGAACGCTGCTGGCGGTGGTTTTGTTGACGCTTTCAGCAGCCTGAGCTTCTCGTCGACTCCAGCTGCAGCCCCTACTACCTCTCCTAAGCCAGTCGACGCTTTCGCCAGCCTTTCTTTCAACAGCTCGAGCACCCGCTCACCCCCTCCCGCGGCGGCACCCTCGTCTGGCTTTGGCAGTCTGGGCGGTGGCAGCTTCTTCGATAGCAAGCCCGCCGCTGCACCAGCACAACAGCCCAAGCCTGCCGCAGCCTCGTCGTCCGCTTTTGGCGGTCTCGGTGGCTTCGACGCCTTCTCCTCCTCGCCCTCACCTCCTGCAGCCGCCCCTGCCGCAGCCGCCCCTGCTTCCAACGCTTTTGGCGACCTGTTTGACTTTTCTGCCCCCGCCGCCGCCCCCGCTGCAACATCACCACCAGCTGCAGCTGCCGTCAGCCCGCCTCCCGGCGCATCTGCGTCCATGAACTCCGTCTTCAACCTTAGCCAGCCCGCCGCCCAGCCTGCTGTCAGCCCACCAGCGGCTTCGGCCAACACCGCCACCAGTCCGCTGGCCAACGTCAGCGCCAACTGGGGCAACTCGGACGTCTGGGGCGCCAACGACGCCGGTTGGGGCTCGTCAGCGCCTGCCTCCTCTGCCGCCGCCGCACCAGCGACGACTGCCACGACATCCTCCTTCTCCAGCACCGGCCTGGCCAAGGTCTCGACCGGCAACGATTTCGGCTGGGGCGGTAGCAGCAGCGGCGGTGCTGGTGCCAGCAGCTCGTTTGCAAACCAGAGCATCGTCCCCGGCGCCGGCGGCGGCTTTGCGCCTGCACCCAAGGTCGCTGCCGACGAGGAGTTCGGTGGCTGGTCGTCCAGCACGACGGCTGCTGGCGGCAACGGCGCTGTGAAGCCCGCCGGCGGCTTCGGTGCTGCCAACGAGGATTTGTTCTCCAACGTGTGGAATTAGACTGGGGCGGAGATATGTGTTTTGGTGTCGTGACGGATAGGAATGGTGCTATAGGCAATTGGAGTGGATAGAGCGGAGCGGTTGTTTGTGTTTAATCGTTCTAATGTGCTGGTATTTATGTCTCGTTTTAGCTGTGCGGTTTTCCATGCCTCCTTTCCAGTAAAATTGCATCGCTACGACGGAGGATAAACGAATGAAAAATGAAGACTCTTGTTTTGCTTTAGACGGCCAAGGTCGCAATGATCCCTAGTGCCTTTCTCTCTTTTCTTTTGATGGAACAAAACTCAATTAAGCCAGAAAAATAGAAAGTAAAATGCCTATCCAACCGTACAGACGCGCAGAGACAGCCCGTAGGCCTCTCTCAAACAAAATAATTCCAATGTGTCCTTTCCAAATAGAAACTCCGCCCAAAACGCCATTGCTATGCCCAAGGTTGTGATCGTCCAGGCCACACGATTACTCGTAGAAGCCAGGACGTTTTTTATATTCGTGTACGTGTGTGTGTGTGTGTGTGTTTCTTTGAGTGTTTGAGTGTATCGGCGCCGATATTGATGTCGGTGTCATGGTTCGTCGTCTGTCGTCATTCTCTTCTTTAGAAGAACAACCGGAAGATGTAGTAAAGGACGATGAAGACGCCGATGATGATGCCCGATAACTTCAGAATGGCCACGCGGTTGCCCGATGCCGCCATCCGTGTCAAGCGGCCCGCCGAGCCCTTGAGCTGCGTCGACATGCTCGAGAACGTGTCGTTGGTCGAGTCGATAATGTCCTGCTCGCGCGCATTGTCGTAAATGTCAATCGTGACGCCGCGCAGCGCCGTCACCTTGGACGCGAGCTCGTCCAGTCGCGAGTTGTTCTGCCGCTCGCGCTCGTATGCCTCAGACATGGTGTAGGTAGGATGAGACTGCAAGGAGTGGGAAATGTGTGTCGGCGATCGAAAAAAGGGGTTCGCGATGTTTTGTCGTCGATGTGATTGACGTGGATGCGATCAACGATGATGGCAGGGTTGAGAAGTATAGATTTTCTGATCGGAAAAGGGACTCAATGATGCACACGACAGCGGCGGCAATGCAACTGCTTCGTAGAGTTCGTTGTGGTTGGTTTCGATGCGGGTAGTTCGAATAGGAGATGAAACACAAATGTTTGTTCTTTTGCGCACTGACGATGACGCTGGGGGCGACTTGGCCCAGGCCAGGCTTTGGTCCAGTCCATGCCAATGTGCGGCACAAGGCCCGGCCAGGCCTGCCCGCCCAAGCCTGTGTCACAGGACACTCTGCTGCTGTGGCTGACGCTAACTACGCTGGACGCCAGTCTCCATCGTTCTGTCATGCCCCATTCAAAATGCAAGTGCAAAATGGCCCTGGCCCTGAAGAAACGTGGAAGGCGCAGGTCGGTTTAGGCAGCGCGGGGTGCTCGCTCCAAGCAGCTTAGCGCCGCCCAATTGGACGGGGACACAGCCCCTCCGTCGCTTCCGTCTGCTGGGAGACAAGAGACAGGATGAAAGAGCGACTGAGCGAAAACGTTGACGAAAAGAATGAGAAAAGACAAAGAGGCAAGCGCGACCGGACAAGAGTCCACCGAAGCCCACTGTTTTGCAACTTTGCCTGTAGCATTCATACTGTTCACCAAGTCGCAACTGCGAATGTAAAAGACGAGCCACGGAAACAAACAGAAGGAACGCACTCGCATTGAGTAGCAAGAGCTGTCCGACCGTACTCGTCTCACTCCTTCCTGTGGTTCTCTCTGTGCCCAACTTGCCTCCTTAACTTCTTGATCTCGTGTTCCCCCTTTCCAAAACGTCACTCGTCATCGCCGTAGACATCACCAGTTTTCGCCTCTGCCACCGCCGTCGTCACCATCTGCGCCATCCCGAAGCCGAATCGCGCTGCCTATTGAGAACTTCGAGTTTATATACTAGAACTTTGTTTTGTTGCTAGTCCTACACGCGGCGAGCACTTCCACAGCCCCGGGTTCCCTCTTTTAGGCCTCTGTTTATTTTCTCTTTTTCTTCTTCTCATTCTGCTTCTGCTTCACTCGGCCTTTTATTTCTGTTCTTATTTATCGTCCCATCCTGCCAGCTTCGTTTATTTTATCCCCATCGCCTTACGGACCTGCCTATCTGCGAGCTTTAACACCCATAGCGCACTTTATTGATCCCCTGTTCTCCCTAGCCCCCGGGACATTTCTCCACCACGCATTAAGATCCCTCCGTTTTCCGCCCAATTCCCTGCCAGTCTCGCTTCCGTGGCGGCCTCTTTTGTCATTCTCTTCTGCCCACAGACACACATTGTTTCTTTCGCACAGCCTTTGTCGACCTCTCCTTGCCCGAATTAACCCCAATTCAGAGCCTCTGTTGACAGCCACACATCGTGCGTCTATTTCCCCGCTGCGTGTCAAGGTAAGAATCCAATCTCATCATTCTGCTTGTCTTGTTTCTTTCACTCCGTTTTTTCTACTGCCTTTTTCTTGTCTTTATCCACCTGGATGCTGTTTTCGCTCCTCCTGCTGCTCCTCCTCCTTCTCGCTGACACGCACTCCATTTAGGCATCCACACCTCCCTCAATCCAGCCAATCCGTACTGCTGCCAACCATAGCCAACCACCCCAACAGCTTGGCTCATCAACGGTCCTAGCCTGCAGTTAGAGCCGTGCCACCGCAAATATTCCATATTCCACAGACCTTCCCTGCCGTTCTTTCGAACCTTCCTCTCCCCTCCTTCTTCGCCGTTCAACCTCCTCCTATTCACAAACGTCGCCCGCGAACGACGCAACCTACATCCCGTCGCAAACAACTACACAACCGCAGCCATGGGTATCAACAACCCCCTTCCGTCGTCGATGGCGTGTAAGTAAACTCCCTTCTCGTGTTTGGTCGCTGTTACCCCTCCTCTCTTTCTCTCTCGTGCCCCTGTCGCATTTTCAGCTCTGACATCACAAACCTGCAGCGGAGTGCAAGAAGTGCGGAAAGATTCTGGCTTCGTTCATCGACCCTCGCCAGGCTTTTGGCCCTGAAAAGGTCATTCCTCCGTCGGTTCTGGCAGACGCAAAGGTATGATCCGACTCTATATCCCAATTACTGCATTTTCACATGCACTGTGCTGTTCCGGCGCCTAACGAGTCTCTTTTGCCTATTCTGTAGGGTCTTGCCATCCTCACCGTCATTAAGGCCGGCTTCCTCGGCTCCGCTCGTTTCGGCAGCGGTCTCGTTATTGCGCGACTACCCGACGGCAGCTGGAGCGCACCTAGCGCCATTGCGACCGGTGGTGCTGGCTTCGGTGGCCAGATTGGTTTCGAGTTGACAGATTTCGTTTTCATTCTCAACGACGCAAAGGCCGTGAAGACCTTCTCCCAAGCCGGTTCCCTGACTCTTGGTGGCAATGTTTCGCTCGCCGCCGGCCCCGTTGGTCGCAATGCCGAAGCTGCCGGTGCCGCCAGCTTGAGGAGCGTCGCCGCTGTCTTCAGTTACTCCAAGACGAAGGGTCTTTTCGCCGGTGTGTCTCTCGAGGGTTCCGCTATTATCGAGCGCAAGGAGGCCAACGCCCGCCTCTACGGTCGCATGGTCAGCGCCAGCGAGCTGCTATCTGGTGCCGAGCCAGTTCCCCACCAGGCTGCTCCTCTGCTCAACATTCTCAACTCACGTGCTTTCAACACTGGCGGTCGCGGCGGTAACGGAGACGACATGTACAACGATATCCCCGTGTACGATGACAATTACGATAACGTCGGTGGTGGCTACGGTGGCAACAACCGCCGGGGCTACAACGATGGACCTGTCCGCGATAGTGGTTACGGCAGCCCATCTTGGGACCGTGGTGGTGACCGTGGTGGTGACCGGGACCGGGACCGGTACGACCGCGATCGCGATGATGGCTACGGACGTGGCGGTGGTCGTGATGGTGGTCGTGATGGTGGTCGTGATGGTGGCTACGGTGCGCCCCGGCGGTCAGCAACGACCAACTCGTGGCGCGACGACGTCTACGACGACCCAGGCTCGCGCAGTTTCAACAGCAACTCGCGTTCCAACACGTACAACGACAACAAGCCGGACTCACGATCGGGCCCCGGCCGGCCGGCTGCACCGAAGCCCAACTTTGCCAGCAAACAAAACCTGCTCAAGAAGAACGAGGCCGTTGCCCTATTCACATTCGAGGCAGACCAACCGGGCGACCTGGCATTCAAGAAGGGCGACATCATCACTGTGCTGAAGAAGACGGAGAGCGACAACGACTGGTGGTACGTATCAAACCTTTTGCGTTGTTATGTAGTCTGTGACCTGAACCGAATCAATACTAACACATAATACAGGACAGGAATGATTGGCACAAGACACGGTATCTTCCCAAGCAATTACGTCAAGATGAAGGAATAAGCTACGGTACCAAAAAACGTGCTTCACGCCAGCCAGTACTACGGCTTATTAGAAACGGTACGAAGGGGAGTCAGCAAAAAGAGTTTGAATCGCTGCTTTCGACTGCAACGTTGTTACGCTATGTCATATTCTAGCAGGGAACGGTCATGACAAGAAATGTTTTGTCTTTTTCTTTTTCTTTTTGCTTTCCATGTCTTGGGCTCTTTTTGGCTTTTCTCTTTTTCATTGCTCTTCATCTTTTCGCAGGTTTTATTTTTCTTATTTTGCACTCGAGACTCACCTCGATTTGTTTTTTGTTTCATATAGCTGATTTTTATTGTTATCTTTTTTATGAACTCCATCTTTACTTTCTCCTAAACATTCTTTTACCCACGCCTTATACTGTTTCAAACATCCTGATTTGTTTCCATCTTTTCTTTCTTTCTTTCTTTCTTGTTATTCCTTTCACGTTCTTAACGTTTGGAGATGTCCCCTTTTATGACTTGATCTTGATTTTGCAATTTCATCGCCTTCCCAAAAATACATCGACATTCTTATCAATCTTGGGCCATCAAATGTCTTCGGACTTGTGCATTTTGGATATCATTTGTTTTGAGCGTCTCACCCTGCATCTAGGTTACTCCCCTCGCCTCTTTATTTACTGTTGCCACCAACATAATTCGCACTCGGGTCGTTGCCGACTTTAATCAGCGACTGCGAAACGACGGCGCCTGGCGGTGCATATCCTCCCAAGCTTGTGACCGCAGCCGCAATATTGCGCCAGAAATCACACGCCGACTTCTCGTTTTGGGTGTCGTTGACCAAACTAAAACCAAAGTCGCCAACATTCAGCACGCCCATGATTTGCTCGCCGCTCGAGTTGCTGATCGGGTGGTCCCATTGGATCGGATCGGGCAGGTTGAAGACGGCCCGGTTGGTGTTGGGGTTGCCGGTCGTCACAAAGGATGAGAAGTAGCTCTGCACGGCCGTGCTGAAGCCGCCCAGAAAGAGGCCAACGATTGGCATCAGCAGCCCGAGAATTTCCTCGAGCCAGTCGCCAGCTGTGTCGACGGCGGCATTGGAGTCGAAGAACGTCGGCAAAAGGTCCGTGCCGTGCCACCCGGGCGTCACCGAGTACTGCATATTCCAGACTTTGTCGTCGCCGACCGTCTCGGTAATGTGGCGCACGTTGCAGGTGAAGCAACTGTCACGCAAGAAGGCCTCATAACGGGCAGACTCGCTGCTATAGACAGACTTGCCGGTGGTGTTCTCGATGGGTGGGTAAAACTCGAGGATTTTCTTGACTACGGTCGAGTGCGTATAGTTGGGAAAGATACCGTGAACGAAATCGCTAAAGAGAGCATCCGTCGAGGCGCTTCCTGTCACAAACAGTGTCGACTCGTCGACGCAATGCGACAGCAGAAACCCCTCGACGCCTTTGGCATAATTGCCCGACGTCAGCTCCAGCACAGGCAGTTGTCGGATAAACGAGCCGTCGGCGGTCGGCCCAACAGCAAAAGACCCGGCCGGCACGGTGGCCATCAATGCCTTGTTGGCTGCGACGAAAGTCTTGGAATCAGCTTGCCGAAGGCACTGCATGGTAGCCTTTTGACTGGCAGCGGTCGTGGTGTCTCCACTCTGATGACAACCAGCCAGCTTTGCAAAAGTTTGAAAAGTGTTTTCGACGGAGCCGGCACGGTCATACATCCACTGGTACGCCGGGGACTGGATGATGGCCTTTGTGAAAAGCGGGTCGAGCTTGCCGCCCTCGGCCACGAGATGGTGCATTAGAGATCCTGCACCGGCGGATTCTCCCATGGCCGTGACCTGTGCTGGGTCGCCGCCAACCAAGGAGATGCGGTCCTGCACCCACTGGAAAGCAGCACGCTGATCCCACAACCCGGTGTTTGGAAGGGCCTCACGCTCCATGGTGGTGCCGGCCAAAAATCCGTACGCACCCATGCGGTAGTTCATGGCCACAAAGATAATCTCACCGTCCGACTGCGTGATCATACCAGAACCAGCATAGAACGGCATCTCAGGAACCGAGCTCGTTTTGCTGCCGAAAACAAAAGCGCCGCCATAGACCCAGACGACGACGGGCATCTTGGTCGTGGATGGCGATTTAAGAGCTTTGCCAGGCACATAGACATCGAGGAAGAGACAGTCCTCGTCCCCGGTTTCGAACAATGGCACAGGGATTCCAGCCACACTACAGTCAACACACGTGAGTAGGTAGGTTATGTCTGGGATAAAGGACATGTTTTGTCACTTACAACTGGTTTATTGCAGCGCCGAGGGGAGATGTGTTCCCGGAACCAACGACATTCAAGTTTTTGATCTCAGTCTGGACGCATGAATGGCCATATTTGCCATCTTGGAGCGTGCTGTTTCTCAATGGCGGCGCCGGCTTTGCCCAGCGGAGGTCTCCAAGAGGCGGCGCTGCATAACGAATGTTTGAGAATGTGTATCTACCGAGTCTAGTAAGTATATCCCCTTTTTCAAAGTACCAGGAGGGGGGCTACTCACATATCGCTCTTTGAATTGTAATGGGATGCTTGGTATGAAGCATACGGAAGCTTCAGTATAGGCAAGGACGAGGCCTTTGGCTCATCAGCGAGAGGACTTGTCGTGCCGATGGCGGCAAAGGACAAGAAAAGCACAAGATTAGGAAGTCGACTGATCATGCTGATAGGAATTGGAAACGGGCTATCTTTTATGGATGAGGAACTAACGATATGTATGAAGACGAAGATCTCCAAACTTGGCGATCGATCGTGTAGTTATATATCACTGCCCAGAGCTCGACTCGGACATACAAGCGAGATCAGCTTGACAGGCCGTGAACCGGGGAATCTAGACTGATCCATTCATACGGAGCGCTTCGCCTTTCACAAGACAGTCTGCGCTTGCCGTCTGTTCGCCCACACCATTTCCACGAAGTGTCTTCTAGAACCGCCCTCACAGCAAATCCATTGCTCCCAGGAGGAGTACGAGGTCCCCTGTACGGCCATACAGCTGGTGACAAGTTGCCGAGCAAATTAAGAAGACAGAAGGGGTCCAAAGAGACCATGGAGAACCAAATTGAATGAGAAAGAACCAAAACATATGCAAAGGAAAAACAGGAAAAGCGCCGGGCCACGCTCTTGTGACTCGCACCGGGATACGTGAGTTTCTGAGTCTGTTCTCGGTGGGTGGCAGCTGAGCCTTTGCAAAACACACAGGCACAAAGATACTGAAAGAAACAAAAAATGTACTGAAAGACACAAGAGAGGACTAACACGAATTTCCCAAAGGCGACACGAACCGAGACAGTGGGTGGGCGAAATAGGAAGGACGAACAAAACGAACAAGAATAAACGAACAGAAGATTCAATCAAAACAAAGGAGGGCAACACAGAGCAATACGAGTCTTGTCGTTTAATCCGTGGGCCTAGCTACGATCCTTGCGGTTGATTTTGATCTTTGGTTTATTGATACTCCCTATTCCTGGAGGTCATGAGGCCGGATGTTGGCAAATCAGGAGCCCTTGCAGGCCCTGTTTGACCTCTTATTCGTCTTCTTGAAGTGGCGTCCAGCCGCCGCACAAGGACGAAACTGCCGGCTGCCCAATCATGATGCGAAATACAGCCTTCTGTGCCTCGACCTCGCGGTTATACAAATTCACCCAAAAGGCTGTTATACAGAACCGCCTGGTCGGGCTCCTTTTGTGCAAATTCTTCTACCATTCTGGTGTTCTTTTGGTGGCCACAAGGGTGGACAGAGTGACAGAAAGACCCTTGGGCTTCGGTCATACTCTGTCAGGTGGCTACGCCGAGTGTCTGTGGCAGTCGTGCACGACAAAAAGCATCCGGCCAAGCATCGCCGATTTCCGATAGGCAGGCAAGTCGGCTTCAAAAAGTAGGGCCTGTCGTGGCTATATGGATCTTGCTTGGAGAAGAAGCGCCAGACAGGTTTAAGTGCTGACAAAATGTATTCAAAGCAGAAGGAAACGATGGCAAAAAGGTTTCACTAAAGCATTTGATTATTTTCATTGGCACTGCTATCCAACTCAAGTCGAAACGAGCGACGTCAGCCTCGTTTTTACTTGACGCATGCTCATAAAGGGCCCGATAAAAGGAAGTTAATAACAAAAAAAAAAAAAGAGAAAGAGACGAACAAGACGCCTCTTTCATGCACGACAGCACAGATCCTTCCCAAAAAGTCTCAACCTGTACCTCCTTTTATTGACGTCACACGAGAGACCACATGTGCATGGCGGCAAGGTATTACAGAGATCTCTGCTAAGATTGCCCCGAGGCCGATGGGAAGTCCCCTGTCCTCCAAGATCCTCTTTTATCGGCAGCGCATGGGAACGGCGAAAATCTGCATAAACGCCGTGGCCACAATTTGCCTTCAACTTGACATTTCCTGGTGCCATCAGATCTTTTTACAGACAAAAAGGCAGAAAGGCGGCTGGCCATCTTCCGGCGATCTGTGTGAAACAGCAGCGCATCAATTGCAGAAACGGCATCAACCGCCCGTCCAAGAAACGATTGCCAAAGCCGGCCAAAGCGGGCGAGGTTTTGCCCATCTTTCATGCTATACAACAGAACTTTTGGTTTGGATTTTGATTTTTGTTCTACGTGTTTCTTTTTCTGCTTGATTTATCTTTATATTTTTTTGTGATTTTCATATGATGACGCTCTATTTTCTTCTTCGTTTTTCTTTTTTTCTCTATTCACACTATTCGTCCGCAAGCCGAGTTTCCGTTATTCTGACTGCTTTCCTCCGCGTGATTTCTTCTCTGTCGCTTTACTTGCTCACAAACGTCTCAAGCATCTCTGCATATTGTTTTAATCTATATTCACCAGCTGGTCAAGCGACCACCCAATACCTAACCCCTCCACACTGGCTTGGCCTTCCGTGTTTGCCGTGGCTTGCTCCGTTTCTTTGGTGCAGTGGTGCGTGCATAGTGCTTTATATTGCAAGGCCCTTCCCCAGCGGCATCCATCCGGGGTTTGGGGCACCCAAGAACTCAACGTCGACGAGACATCGAAGGAGAGAAGAAGGAAGGAAGTGCTTCAAAAAGCTACCAAATGAAAGCCAAGCCGTCCCAAACCCGGATGAGCATATTTTATATCCCTCCAATATCTTATATTCGTTCGTGAGAAAAGGGAGGGGGTGTTAATATGACATCGCGACTCCACTCTCGTCTATGCAACCATCCAAGCTATGATTCTCATGAGAAGAATCAAAGAGAAGAGCTTCCGGGGATGCTAGGATACGCGTCATCCGAGGACGAGCAAAAGTATAAAGATGAAGACGAGGACCTCAGTTCTTGGCAGTGAAAAAGATAATCTCATCAGCCTCACTCTTCATATTTACCATCAGCGCTTCCTTGACTTTAGCAGCATCCTCTCTTCGCCAATACATACACAAAGCCATCAATATGCACTTCTTTGCCTCCCTTCTACTTGCTGCCACGACAGCCGAAGCCCATTGTGAGTTTGCTCTGTGAATTTTGATGTTTCTCCTCCCCTTACTAATGTTCGTGATAGACACATTCTCGGCCTTGCTCGATGGCGGCAAATCGACTGGCGACTGGACGGCTGTCCGCAAGACGGTAAACTGGCAGAACAATGGCCCTGTCACGGACGTTACATCCGACGACATTCGCTGCTTCGAGCTCAGCCCTGGCACTGCTGCTGCCCAGACCGTCAACGTCACGGCCGGCGGGACCATTGCCTTCCAGGCCAACCCAGACATTTACCACCCGGGACCGCTCGCATTCTACATGGCCAAGGCACCCTCGGGCCAGACGGCGTCGACCTTTGACGGCTCGGGCAATGTGTGGTTCAAGATATACGAGGAGCAGCCCAACTTTGGTGGACAGGCCTTGACGTGGTCGAGCAACGGACTCAAGAGTCCGTCGGTGACGATTCCCAAGTGCTTGGCGGACGGCGACTACCTGCTGCGCATCGAACATATCGGCCTGCACGTGGCGCAGAGTTCGGGAGGCGCACAGTTTTACATTTCGTGCGGGCAGGTCACAGTGTCGGGCGGCGGCAGCGGGTCGCCGTCGGATCTGGTGGCGTTCCCCGGCGCGTACAAGGCGACAGACCCGGGCATCCTGATCAACATCAACTACCCGGTGCCGACGTCGTACACGAACCCAGGCCCGGCAGTGTTCACTTGTTAGATGGCCGCTGTTTGGTGATATGGTATACTGTATTGTTAGAACTATCCTTCGCGACGGCTTCAATCCGCGCGACTCGTCTCTGTTTGAATAAACTTGCTCTCGTTCCTCGGTTGCCCTCTTTTGTATTTTTTTTTTGTGTCCATCTGCTCTCAACCACAGTAAGGACTCGCACCGTCCTGACAAATCTCAATGAACCGCTCGCTGAATTCAAGTGCGTAGCGTGCGGCAAGACGCGCTTCCGCCTCCCTGCTTCTCCTGTTTCCCAGCGCTTTTGTCATGCGCAGACACTCTTTGATCATGCCGTCTTTGAGATCGGCGAGCTGCTGGAATAGACCCATACCAGCCACAAATGCTACATTGGGGTCAACAAAAGGCACTGCTGTCTGCACCTCTGAGTTTGCCACGGCTGTTCTGCGACCATTCGTGCCAGTCAGTCGTGCCTCCTGGCTCGAAGTACGAGAAATATGTCTTTTGATCGACTGTGGTAGCTCCCGTCGCGGTGGCGGCTCTTCCGCATCAGTCATGTCCCCAGGCGTCACTGGGGACTGTACAGGAGATTCAGCGTGGCGATCAAGGTCGTATGGCGTGCTACTGCCAAGCCGAGACGCATTTGGGGTGCGACTGAGTGGCCGACTTGCCGTGCGAGTGGGCACCCACGGCGATGCTAACATATCTGCCGAAGAGGACTCACGACGCAACAGGCTAGGGGAGCGTTTATCTTGGGCCACGGTCGATGTCTGCCGGCGCTTTATCCTGTCCGTGCCGCTGGATCCGGCCGGGGCCTCCGAGTAGGTTCGCTTGAGCGACGTCGTGGAAGCGCCTACAGACAGACGAGAACCGGGATTGACTGTTGTGGCTGTAGAAGCAGCACGGGGCACTTGATGACTGGTCTGGGTCCGGGGTGCATAGCTTCCTGCACGTGGGGAACCGGCAGGCTGCTTCGGTGTGGGATTCGGTGTGAAATCATGGTCCTGTGAGCCTGGAGAGCTGCCCTGGAGTGAGACAACTGACGATGTCCTGCTCAGTGTCGAACGGTTGTCGGCCGTTGGCAGTGACGTGCATCGGAGACCGACGCGCATAAACTCGTGCGAGGCAGACTTGAGATCGCTGACGCTGAAGAAGCACAGCTTGAGGAGCGACCGTTTTTTCTGTGAGTGTTAGACATGCGAGAAACAAGATGGCAGTTGTGGCCAGGGCCCAGCAGGCGAGACACTACAGTCGTCTGCATCAATTCTCACCCTTTGTGTCCCATTTTGGGAAGCATATTGCGAGTCAATCTGTGACTGCAAATGGCCACCCGTCCGCTCAGTGTCGCTTAGCGCAAGGTCGTCCTGGTCAAAGCAAAGCAGTGTGGCTCGCGTCGGTGGCACGATGCGGACTTCGCTGTTGCCGGGGTTTAGCTTGCTCGTGTCTATTTCTTTCTGCGCTTTTTAGCGGCGTCGTATCATCAAATAATGGAGATGGGAGAAACTCACTATCACAGTCTGGCCTTCCACAATACAAATGCGGTAGGACGGCTTCGGATTACTTGCGAGCCGGGAACGCTGTCGATCAGAGGATCTCGATGCCTGAGACGAAGGTAATGAAGGCGACGAGGTAAACTCTATACGTAGAGTTACCGGTGTCGCTGCTGTGCGTGTAACTGTCCTCTGCTCCGTGATGACCTCTTGGAGGTCCCACTGGCTGACAATGCGCCGCGCCATGATGTCGGCGTCGATGTGGTGGATGGATAAACGCCAAGGCCAAGTGAGATGAGTATCTTGAAGAAGTGACGAGAGAATGGGAGAATAGTCACCACTTGGCGAGAAAGGGGTAAATTCTGGAGAGCCCATTGTTCCTTCTCGATGTGGAAGTAAACAAAGCGGCAACGGAAGGCGCGACCAAAGCATGGCTGTAGTCACAACGGAAAGAGCAAAATATGTGCATCTTGTCGTGTATGGAGCTATAAGATAAATTCAAGAGAAAATAAGCCACATCAGTCAATGGAAACATAGAAACATTCAACAGGATGTGAACGAATGACCTCCTTGGTGAAGAGCATGTGGAATCCACAGCCTATACACTCGTCCTGCTTTCGTCAAACACGCCGATAGAGAAAATGGCACATACACTCGTATCGTCAAATTCAATAAGAGAACTTTTCAAAGGCCAATTTCGAGCAGCTCAGATTCATCTTCATTCAAAATCATGTATTCAGAAAATCATAAATGTGATGTTTGTACCTCCGTACGTCGTAAGGGCGATGATGCTCGTATGACCCACTTCACGTTAAAGCCACGCTTGTTGTGGCGCAAATTCACATCTCCTGATTGGTCCAATCGCCTCTGTGCACGGGCCACGCCTGCCTCGAAAAAATAGTAGCCATTTCTCAGATTTCGCGAATTCTAGCGTCGCCTTGCGGTTGCTGTTGCTGCGCGTCTCTCAGCAAGCAAGCAAACATCCCTTTACACGCATCCATCTCCAAGCGCAAACAGACGGAAATCCGCCAACGACGTCTGGACCCATCGGCGCGAAGCCACAACGTCCATCCACATCGCACACGCACCGGTCTGAGACGACGGCACGCTTTTTATCGATATTTCTGGGCACGCCCGACACGATTGGCACGATTGACACGATAAAGACGAGGCTTTGGGGCTCCCTATTTCCTTGAATCGACGCGAATATAGCATCCTCGCAGGAAGGAAACAAGGTTGAGAACCTTGCTGTTGGCCGACCGCTGCCACAGCTCGACAAGCCGCCCGACGAGCACGCCGACAACAGCGACGATAGTGACGGCCACGACGCGAAACAGGTAGTCGACGGCCACCCCGCCAAAAAGGCGAACTTCAACAGCGTCAAAACCGTCGACAAAGACGAGAACGTCCAGGTCCTCAAGACACCCGAAACCCCCGTCAAACCCGAATTTGACTCGTCCGACGACCCATCCCCCCACCTCACGAGCTCCTCTTCCCGGTCGCCCACGATGGCGCCCCAGCCGGGACACACAATCGACCAGACGCCCGAGTACGTCGAGTTTATTGCCAAGCTCCGCGACTACCATGCAAAGCGCGGGACCAACTTCGAGCCAGAGCCCAAGGTAGGCCAGACGCCCGTGGACCTGCTCAAGCTGTTCAAGGTGATCGTCGAGCATGGCGGCTACGACAAGATCAGCGAGGAGAAGCTGGCGTGGCGCAACATGGTCAACGCGCTCGAGCTTTTCAGCAACAACGAGGCGTCGGCTGCCTACAGCTTGAAGCTCGCATACTACAAGAACCTGGCGGCGTACGAGATCACGACGATCCACAAGCAGGAGCCGCCGCCGCCCGAGATTCTCGAGCACATCTCGGCCAAGGGCGGCGGCCTGTTGACGCGGACGCTCGAGAACTTTGGCGGCCACCGCGCCAATATGCGGCCATCGGGCGCCTTTGACTCGCCCATGAGTGGCGTCGGTGACCCCTTGGCCACACCCACACATCAGGACCATGGAGCTGGAGGAGCGGACGGCACGCCTCTGAGTGGACGTGCTTCGAGAGGACTGCGTGAAGCACCGACGCAACGCGTTATTTTCCAGCCAGACACGGCCTCAACGCGCCAATCCAGACACGCCTCAGGTCAACAGCCCGGCGGCGGCGGCAGCGGCGCGAACGCAGTCGGCCAGCCCGGCGGCGCGAACCAGCATCACCCAGGCACACCACAGGGCGGGCCGCAGTTTGGCGCGCATCCGTTCCCGCAGAGCCACCAGGCACCACACCAACAACAGCACCCCCCGCCGCAACAGCAGCAGTCGCACCAGCGTAACGCGTCGATGGCCTACAACCCGCCCAACTCGGACATGTTTTCGGCGGTCGTGCAGTCTTACGAGCCGCGTGGGCCCGTGCCTATCATGCTTAAGATCGCCGAGGCGCCAGCCAATGCGCCGGCCAAGTTCCTGCAGCAACAGCGCCTGCAGCGGCTGCAAGCGTCCGGCGTATCTCTGAACCGCTTTGCGACGCGCCCGCCCGTGCCTCCTGGTAACGAGGGCCCCAATATCTACGTGCGGTGTCTAGGCGCGCTGCGGTCGGGAGTCCAGGCCGAAGAGGCGTTTGCACTGAGCCACCTAGTCAAGATTTCGTATGAGCGCGGCGACAAATACAAGTTCGAGTCATTCCCGGGCCTAGCCGAGGGCCTCGTCGACAAGGCCCTGCAGGTTGGCAGCCTCTTCTACCACGACGTGGAGTGGAAGGTTGCGTACGATCTCGACATTGACGAGAACGACATTGGCGAGCTGGACGGCGTTAACGGCACGCCCGACATTCTGGAGCGCATCGCCCAGCTGCGGCCGCGCGACGCCATCGACTGCATCCAGACGGAGGCGTTTGCCGACCAGATGGTGCTGATTATCGAGGCTGCGCTGACCATTCGCAACATGGTGACTCTGCCAGAAAATGCCTACTTTGTGGCCGATTTTGCGCCGTGCCGCGATTTCCTGTGCATCGCCCTCAACCTGCCGAACCGCGACGCCGTGGTCGAGCTGAAGCACTGCGCACTTGACATTGCCGAGCAGCTGACGCCCTTCCTGGTGCTCGGCGACGACGACCCGCTGTACCAGAGTCTGCTGCGCCAGCTCGACTCGCCGGATCGCGGCGTCATTCTGACCGCCCTGCGCGCCATTGGCCGCATCTCGATGAACCTGACAGAGACCAACCGCCTCGGCAGCGTGCCGCCAGCCGTGCTGAACCGCGTTACGCAGTGGCTGCTCTTGAACGACGACGAGCTTATGGACGCCTGTCTCGACTTTTTGTACCAGTACACTGCCGTCGCCGCCAACGTCGAGCGCCTGCTGCGCTCAATGCGCGCCGAGGGCCTTGTCGGCCATCTTGTCCGCCTTCTCTCACACGGCGCCAAGCGCAGCGTCAAGGAACTGGTCCTGCAGCCCGAGCGCAAGCTGCCGGCCGCAGACGAGGTTCTCCCTCTGCCGCCAGACCTGCTGACGCGCCTTGTGGCCACCGACGAGCCCGAGCGCTGCTACACGTGGCTGCGGTGCTTCTTTGAAGAGGACCCCGATTCGTCCATTACGCAGATTGCCATCTGGCAGGCATACCAGTCGGCCTTTTTACAACCCGTCCAACAATCCGGGCGCACCATGCTCGGCGCCGCCGAGTTCATCCGCAACGTTACGCACGTCTTCCATGCGGCCGGTGCGCAGATCCAGAAAGAGCAGACGCCGCAGGGCGAGGTCCAGCGATTCATTATCAAGGGTATCCGGCCTCGCCGGCGGCCCATCAGCCCCGAAGGACAGGAGTTCTTCCGCTGCCAATGGCGCATGCCTGCGCAAGCGAGCGCGACCTCTGGCGCAACGGCTACTTCCGCCCCGCTTGCATCGCCGTCTTGCGGCATCTTCTTTGGTGCCGCGGACAAGATGTACGACCACATCCTCAAGGACCACGTTCGCGAGACACCCGGCGCCGACGGGAAGGTCGCCAATGCAAAGGAGCGCGAGGTGCGCTGTCTCTGGGCGGGCTGCCGCAAGTACCCCAAAGGCTCCAAGATACCGCTGGCCGACTTTATGCACCATATCAAGACGCATGCAGTCAAGGCCGAGCAGGACATCCGCCAAGACCAAAAGCAGCAGCAGTCACAAGACGGATCGTCCGCCTCGGGTGGAGGTGGAGTCTCTGGCCAGCAGGCGACCGATAACGGCTCGTTGTCCGACGGCAGCAGCAGTAACGGCGCGCAGCCGTCGAACCCGCTCAAGCACCAGCGCCAGCGCAGCAGCGTGTCCAATGGCGACCTGATGGCCACGGGCGGCGCGGCACAGGCCAATGGCGGCGCACAGGGTGCAGGCGCCAGCGGGAGTGCCGGTGGAACGGCCAACGGCGCGAGCGGCGCGAATGGCGCCAACGGCACAGCGACGACACCCGGTGGCAGTGGAAGCAGCAGCGGCAGTAACAAACGCCAGAAGCGCACCTACATTGTGCCTGCCAAGACCATCAGCATCGCCTACGAAGAGACGGCCACCATGCGCGACGAGCGCAACCCCAACCTGCCGGCCCAGGCCGCGGGCATTCCCCTCAGCGCTGTCCTCGTTCTGCGCAACATTGCCCGCAATGCAACCAAGTCCGATGTCGTGCTGGACGAGCGCGGCCAGGTGGTCCTGTTGGAAGACGACGACGAGTCTCTGCTCAAACAGCAAGACCAGCGCGAGAGCGGGAGAGCAGGGTCCAATGCCCCGACGAAGCGCAACAAGCAGTCCCAGCCCGGAACGCCGAAACCGAGCGCTGCCGGCCACACCCATGCCGGTGCAAACTCGGCTGCCGCGGCCGCTGCTCAAGAAGGCGGCGGCTGGAACGAGCGCTTGTTCCGTCCGGTTCTGCCGCGTCTCTACGAAATCATGGCCGAGAACCGCGCGCTCGCAACCTACATCACTTCGCTGTTCCAGCTGATCGGCGAGGAGCCGTAAAGTGGGCGGTGGGAGACGCATGGGATAGATGAGACTTTGATAAAATGGTGTTGGGTTTATTTATTTTTTTCTTTTGAACTGGGTTTGATCGAGGAGATTAATACGTCTTACGTGCATCCTCCTGTCTTTTTCATCTTGTACTTTAGTTTTTTTGCCCTTTATTCTGTCAATTGCCTTTTTTTTTTTTTTTTTTTTTGTATTTTGACTTTTTGCTATTTGTTTCGTTACTGGTGTCTTGTCTTCTCTGCTACAAAGGGCTAAAGCGATGGATGGAGTATACCGAGACACAGGGAAGGGAAAGGGGATTATGTGGTTTCTTACTTTTCATTTTTCATTCGTCGTTTTCTATCTTCTTTCTTTAAACAATTGTATGGGATGCATCCTATCTGTTTGGCTTTATTTTCTTACCTTTCTCTATTACACTTGTACGATTATCTAAGTCAAAAATAAAAATATGTCTAGAAAAGAAAGGATCCTTCAAGCGTGCCCGAATGAATTGTGAATATAAAACGCGTGAACTGAATGCATGAAATATGCTAGCCGCAGCCATTGAACTGTCAGTGGCGAATATTCACCAATCCGCAGCTTTTTGTCGAAATTCCTGTTTTGTTTTGGCCACTCACGGAACAGCCGCTTGGTGCATTTGTAAGATTGGCTTTTGTAAAGAGGAAAACTGAAGATTTTGATGTCCCTGTTGATATCAGTTGAGCCTCTATTATTTCCAATTGAAAAGATTGGTTGTGGGTTGTTTTCGCGTTTAATCTGGACATCGCCAATTGAGCTTCAATCACCGTGCGGGCTTTGGCGCAAATGTTCTGCATCGTGGCAATCGATCGCGCAGTAAATCGATGGTCGCGCTTAAATCGGACGTCAATTTGGGGTCACAGAGGCGGACGCAATCCAGGGGACTACGCGTGGACGATCAGACGGGGGCGTTGGCTGGCGTGGGATAGGTGTCAGGGGAATAAGGAGTGAATGGGACGAAGGAAAGGGGCCACGAGAGACCACAAGAGACCACAAAAAATCATCGTGAAGAGGGTCTGCTGCAAAACATCGGCTTCATTTTCGAGACGGGGCGCGGGCTGGCCCGAGAGAGAGACAAAGAGGGCGTGCGCATCGGTGTGTTCCCCCCAGGAAAAAATGAAGAAAAATTTAGAAAGGAGATTTGTACCCGGGGGGGCGTGGCACTTGGTAGCCGTTGGAAGAGCCGCGCCGGCAGTGCCTTATCTGTGTTGTGGTCTTTCACGATCTTGTTTAGTATGGGGTAGAAAAAAGATCGTGAAAGCCAAAACGACACCTGGGGAAGGGGTCGGGTCCAGGCCCAAGCAGGCCCTTGTTTGTGTGGCAAGCGGGTGTTAGCGACGAAAGAGGCAATTCTGGGGGAGGGGCGTGCGGCCTGTAAAAAGCGAGAGGCAAGACAAATCAACAGTCGAAAATCAACAACATCAAAACTCAAATATTGAGAATCAAAATCCGGGGAACGACCATGCCATCGGATCGTGAAATGGTAAAACAAACCAAAACAGCCCAAGCCGCCTGTCTCAAAATCGACAAAAGGCACCCTCGACCGGCGGCATAACCGTTGTGCCCGTGAGACCGTTGAGAACCGTTTGATAGATGCCTGCCTCGCCTCTCAGACTGCCGCGACTTTGCTTTCGACAGGCCTGGCCATGCTCATCAGTGGCGAGACAAAACAAGCTGCCGGAGTAGAGATCGCATTCCGGAGTCATATGGGCTGCACAAAGTGCAGAAAAGAAGGCAGAAAGCAGGGAGGGGAGACATGGTCAACGGCGATAAGAGTGCGTGGATGACAAGAGACCGATGCAGAAGTGCTCAGAGATAGCAAGAGGATCGATTTGAGAGCAAAGCTCGGAGCTTCCCATCTCCTCCGCTCACTCATCGACACTTACTCTCAACTCTTTTCTCGTTCTCTCTCCCTCTTTGAAAAGTCGAGAGGGGAGGGGGGAATGCTGTTCTCCCCCGTCTCGACCCCGGGCTTCCATCTCCGTTCTCGGTGAGGAAAATAGGTCGTCCAGTCGAGAGGAGAAACGAAAAACGAAAAACGAAATTCTCCCGCATGATGAGTCGATCAGTGCCCCGTTGTCTTTTCCTTTTCTGTGTTTTCTGTGCAGTATCCGTGGCCCCGTGGACAGACTTTGAGTTTCGTGTCTGTGTGTTGAGTGTGCTCTGTGCATCCTCGCTTCGGTGATTCGGTGATGGTCTATCCCTTTTTTTTCTTCTCTCTTAAATTGTCTCTTTCTTTTCCTCCTTCATTTCCTTCTCTCCTCGTCTTTTCACTCCCTCATCTCTCTTTCTCTCGCTGTTTCTGGAGCCCTTTGCAAAAATTTGCGTTTCTCCTTCCTTTCTGGAGGGGGAGTGTGCGATGGCGATGGCTGTGTTAGTGCCAGGCGTGTAAAGTAAAAACTGGGGGTGCTGAACGAGGGGTGTGTGGGAGTCGACAAGAGGGGACAGAAATCGTCCCAAGGAGGGCATAGGTGCTTTCCCCTTTGTTTTCTGCTGCCACCACACGCTGTAACCCAATAAAAAGGGCCTAGATGCCCCTGCCAAATAAAAAGAAGAAAAGAATGAAAACCACGAAAATAGATGCCTCTCCAGAAGCACTGATCGCAATATGGCCACGGCTCTTGTGACTCCATGGCACACATGAAAACCGTTGGTTTGTGGGGGCTTTTTCTCATCGTGTCGCCCTGATCGTGTACTTTGTACTTTGTACTTTTTTCACCTCGCGGAAGGACTTGCCAAAAAGGAGGCATGGCGGGGAGAAAATCGAAAGCTTCTCGAAGCTCTAGCTGCCGTTGCAAACATCCAAACATCAGAAGCTCGAGGTTGTCTCGTTTTGCAATCTCGTTTCGTTCATCGCATGGCTTCTTTCCTCGCCTGGCCTTTCCTCTTTTTGAATATGCATGCCCCCAAAGTGCCTTTCCCTCTTTTTGTCTCTTTGGCCATCCAAACTCCTCTCTGCCATGGCTGTGTTGTCACAAGTCGATGTGAATCTATTGCCATCCCTCTTAGTCGAGCAATCGAGTATGTAATGATGTGTGATTTTGTGTTGTCCTCTCCGTGCCAGTCCCACCTCCTTGAGGGATGAAAACTTCTTATCAGCTAAGGACACGGACGGAGTGGACAGAAAGAGCAATGAGAAGAAGAAGACCCAAAAAAGAAAAAGAAAAAAAAAAAAAAACTCATAAGCTCGGAGGTGTGAGCTTCGTTGGCCGCTGCCGACACAAGATCCCCCACTTTGTATAAAGCACACCCCATCTCAGGCCCGTAAAGGAGCTCCGATAAAGCTTTGACGAGATGAACGGTCGAGCTCTCTCTTCCCCTCCTTTTTGGTGATGCAACCAATGGGTAGATTGCTTTCCCCTTGGAGGACAGAAAGAAAGACAACAGGGGACACAGAGGAGCCATTCCTTCCGGGGCAAGGAAAAAGATAGAGAGAGCGAGAAAGAATTTGATATCGACAGCTGGCATGAGCTAAAGAGGTGAGGGGGGTGAGCATGCAGAAGTGCGGTGACAGACCCTAGTCCCGGCTCAAGCGTGCCCCTAACTGCGAGCTTTTTAGGCGTATTTTGTAGCCCAGCCGTCCGAGCGATGCCCATCACGCTCTTCCCTTGTTGTTCTTTGTGTATATCTGCGCTAGGCTTCACCGGCGTGGACTGGGAGAGAAAACAGAGCGCTGGGATGAGTGTGGGTGTGAAGCAGATGGGTGGGTAAGAGCAACGCTAGCCAAGGGCCTCGAGTGTTCTGTGATCGACCACTTTTCTCCCGTCTTTCTGACTGGTTTGCTGAGATGGCTTCCTGTCCAGTTGTTTGGTTCACCCTGGCACACACAACGGCCGGCCGCCTCTCTGTCTTCTCCGAACTACTTATAGTCCATCAGGAAAGATGTTAAGACCAGTTGCTGAAGAGTGTCACAGGCGGGGTAACAGGTGGCGGAGTTTGGCTACCGCTTCGTTTTTCGTATATCTGAAAACCAAGCTCGAGCGAAAGCTTTCTTTTTTTTTCTTCATTTTTTTATCGATATGTTCTACAAGGGCACATCTCTCAAGTTGCGAGACGACTCGTATTTCGTGATTGTTGTTGAGGATTTGTGACTTGGACAGGCGCCGTAATTCCTCCGTACTTACCAGAACGGGGAGTAAAAATAGCATGGCCGGCGCTGAACTAGCGCATAGTTAGGGTATTTCTGTCACTCAGACCCTGACGTCCATCCAAATCCCCCCTTTCTCTTTCTTCCTTCGCGTCGAACTCCTCGAATGGAAATATTTCATCGACACCAGAAGAGCGCGAGGGTCCTCCCCTTCACGCGCTGGATGTCATCCGATTATCACATCGTTCCTCGATCACAGCCACTGGCGTGTCATTGTTGTCTGGTTTTGATTGTGGTTCCTCCATTTGCTATTCATTTTCTTCACACCGCCTCTTCTGACCAAGACAGGGCAATGTGTGGAAACGTAACACATATTGCATGCCCAAGCACCACTGGCTGGGATGCCCTAGAGTTTCGAGCATGCGTTGGTCTAGTCATCGCGGGGAAGAGCTCCGGGCGGAACAGAGCCGACGCGCAGTAGCTCCGTTGAGTCGCGGCCCCTTGCGTTTGCCTGTGGGCAAATTTGCCATTGCCCTGGGATTGCGGTATGCAGCTTGGCATAGCTCGCGTTTAAGTACGTCGTAAGACTTTCTTCTTTTTTTTTTTTTTTCAATGATGAGAGTGTGCCTCTGTCGGAGATTGCCATTCGTTGAGCGGAGTTTGCTGTTTCAGGAAACGGACAGCCATCACCAGCAAAATCTCACTCTATAATCGGTGTACTTCGTAAGTCGGGCATGAATATCACGAGTGTGTGATGGGTGGTCGAGAGTCCCATTTCGTAAAATGGATGGCGTGACGAGTTCTCGTATGGCTTTGCTTGTACAAGGCGTGTCTGCTCTGTGAACTTTGTAAAGGTGGCTGATTTTAGTGATTCAAGCCGAAGTGCGTTGATATTTAAGCCTGTTCAGTGCATTAGATTTGTGTTTCTGGAGTGAAAGTGTGCGGATGCCGGCAGTCGTTGGGGACAAAAAAGGCCAAGGCACGGTGAGCTCCTTTAGCGACCAGGAGACTCGTTGGCCCTGTTCTGCATGTAAATAAGGCTGATGGTGCCTGCCGAAGAGGCCCTGGAGGACATACAGGACAAACCCTCAAGTTCTGGCCAGAACCCTGGCCAGAACATGTTTGTTAGAGCATGCCGGCGCTTACCAGCGAGCCACACAAAAAACATAAAAACATAATACGTCCACTTCCCTGAACCGTGCCGCGTTTTTGAGCCTCCATTTCACAAATCCTGAGTTTGCAACACAGCCAGGGAAGAGGACCATGTATCCACGCCGGACGCCGTGCGTCGTGCAGTCGTATGTACACCACTCTGCAGCGCACCCACACCGCATGGGGTTCGGGCATGCTTGTCGTGGAATTTTTCACCTCACATGACCATGATATCCTGGTTGCTGAAATTGCATGGCATCTGCAAGATGCGACTCCTGCTTCAAAGGTTCCAATGGGACCTGCAAAGCTATGCTTTGTTGGTGAAAGAAGAGGGGCGGCAGCTTACACCGGATGCTGAGTGCCGCTTGTGCAACGTCAACCGAGCTCCTGCATTCGAGGAACAAGTAACGAGAGTGAAGGAAGGCCAAGTCTTTTTACTTTCTTTCTCTGCGATATCCAGAGGCTTGAATATGTTAGCGAACACGAAGAATTAAGTTGGAAGGAAAAAGCAACGTAAAAGAACAAAAAAAGTGAGTGTCCAGTCTCCAAAGTTGCAGACGGGGCGGTGAGTTGTTTGGGGTTGGCATCTGATGCTGGAAACACCCATCCAGCAAGCACATGTCTAGATTGTCAGAGTAAATCGACTTGCCTTGTTTGTGCCTGGTATATTTTCTTTTCCCTGGGACAATAGAGATTGCCTCTTTGCAAAAAGCAATACCCAGGACTGTACTCCATGCTAAGGAGTAATACGCCCAGAATTGCTCATTGAGATAGGCAAGCTGCCCCCCACACGATATCATTTCGATGCACCCCATCGCGGCCTTGGAGTCTGGAGATGCACACAGCACACGAAATCGGCGCATGCCGACACACCTCCTCCGTGACGTGCAAACCGGTCAGACGAAGCTGCCGTGGGCAAATATGTGATATCAGACCTTGCTGGGCATACCCCCTGGCTTTAAGACCGATCTGGGTGAACCCCATGACCTCTCGATTTTGCTTCCTCTCCTGGAATGTGCATCAACAGAAACAGGCAGCCCCCGCACTGCATCCCACTCCCGGGGCGGTCAAGCCAAGCGGATAGTCGCGCATGGTGCTTTGTGACCTTTGCCTGTTGTGTCTCTTGGTCTGATTGCGCCTTTTGTAGGGATTTCTGATGTTCTGATTCGTTTTGTCATGGTTTTTGTCTTGCGCGTTTCTTTTTGTCCTTTTCGGTTCTGGAGTGCAGCTGTATATTGGGCTGTGACTCTGGGCTGTCCCTGCTAGCGTGTAAACAAAATAAAGAAGAGCGAGGGAAGCGCTAGAAGAAAAGAAAGAAGTGAAGGATGCCGTTGGGATGCGGACAATGGGTGCCGGTGGAGTGAAAGTCGTCTTTGAGTTGTGATCCTTTGAGGCCCAATGACATTAAAGAGAGCAAAGAGAGCAAAGGGAAGGGGGGGAATTGGGGGGACAGAAGAAAGGGACCGTTTTCGTTTGTGTTGATGCTGGACCTTCCGCTTTGATACTGGGCAGATTGGTCCTTCCGTTGAAAGTTTTTTGCGGTGCTTCATCTTGCCTTTTCTCTCCTTCTCGGACGTTTGTGCTTTCCAAAGAATCTCCTTTCTCATTGTTATGCTAATTAACAAGTTGTGATTTTCTTAAGACAGCAGGCACGTTTGGCAGGCCGTCTGCTCTTGCCGTATCCTCCTCCGCGCCTTCCGTTTAGCATCGAGTAATCGAGCTTCAGTTCGGTCGCACCTTCCTTGATAGAACACACTTTGTAGACACGTAAACACAGCCGCGCTTTCCAAAACAAAAGACGCATCCCCGTTCTTCCTCTTCTCCTTCTTCTCCTCTTTTGTACGTCTTCTCCATCTTTACCGCATATTTTCTCGTCAAAATAACTTCAAACAACGACCACCTGCTTAGTACTTTGTACGCTTCACACCCTTTCCGCCGTGTTAGTGCATCGCTGTCCATTTCCCCCACCTTTGGAGCACGTTACGCAGAGCATCTTCATTTCTGTATTCATTCTTGTCTGGGCCTCCATCTCAGATTGCCATTTTACTTCTCTCGCGTCACGTCTGAGTTCTTTTTATTTTGGATGGGCTTGCTGATGGGCTTGCTAACCAGATGGACACACAGCATCGATTCCAAGCCTCCTAGTCGCACACGCGTCTTCCCTGTCCTTCGGCGGTCGAACTATTCTCGACACCCATTCAGATCCTAGGTGAGATCCTCCCGAGCTCTCCTCATTCTTGCCTCAACATCCCATGTTTTCTTCTCGTAAGGGAATCAACAGAACCGCCCATATTGTCAGGCACTTTTGACTTCCTCTTCACCTTCCCCTCACCCTCTTCTCTCCCGTCCCTCGACGACCCTTTGTCGATCACTGTGCCTTCTGTCATCGACCCTCGTTTAGTGCTGTCGATACAAGATACCAGCCTGCCAGACCTTCAACATCTGTCGCGACTGAAAGCTTATTTCCACAAAAGTGTCCCTTCATTCACTAATAATAGAGGTCCGCGCAGAGTCCGTCTTGACCACGGAGTAATCCAGGTCGCTGTCACCCTCCACCAGCGCTACGCTAACTGCCTGCCAGGCCAGACCGACCTCGTTTTCTATCCACGCCCCAGGCTTCCCCTCTTTACCTTTCGCACACCCGCCGTGCAGCGTGCAGCCGCGACTCTACTTATACACACCACCCATTTCCTCCAACACACCCTCTCCAGAGATTCCAAGAGCCCTCTCAACCCTTGCGGCGAAGCAGCTTGCGTGGATACGAGTGCCCCCAAATCTCTTGCACACATTTCACAGATCTCTTTGAGTCCTCACCCAGGAACGCCGAACACCGCAGTGCAGATTCTTTTTTGTTCTGGACTCGCCACTCCCGCGCGGTCGCCTCCCCTAGCCTTCCTCGCGTCGACCGAAACAGTCAATTGAACCCCATGCTTTGCTTTCTCCATTCTCCTCCTACCTCTCTGACCCCCCATCCCATTGTCCTATATAAGACTGACCGCTCAGTCCAGCAAATTTTGACTGTCTGACTCCCTTTTCCTCTTCATTTTCCATTCAACAATATTTATTCACGTTTTGTCGTCGTTATTGAGGTAGCTGGGTCCTCATTTCGCATCTTGATCCCTCGTTTTCACCAAGCTCATTGACTGGCGTTGGTGTTATCCAATTCATCATTGACGACAGTTTGGCGTTGCATTCCCCACACAAGCTTCCAACTCCCGGATAGCCCGCGCAAGTTTGCCTCTGGTCGAGTAAAATTCACGATAGGGCTCCAACTCACCCCACCACCTCACTAACATCCTTGCTCTATTGACTTCGTTCTCACTCTCGCTTCACTTACACGCTTAATTCTTATTTTCTCAAACACCTTTTAATATTTATATCTTCTCTCGCTCACTCCCTCCCTTCTTCTCTCTTTTCTTCTTTTTTTTTTTTTCTCTTTACGCCTTCGATCTTCAAATCATCATCTTCTCCTTTTTACTTCACATTACTTCGCATATCCACCACACATCAACAAAAATGGGTTTCGCCATCGGACGCTCCGTCGTGGGCTCTGTCCGCATTGCGGCCAAGACTCCGGTCGTTCGCTCGACTCTGGCAAAGCCCGCTGTTTTCCGCTTGCCGGTTCAGTCTCGCGCCTTTTCGGCTGCCGCCACTCGCTTCACAAAGAAGAACGAGGTGATCAAGGAGACCGAGGTCCCCGTATCCATCTACAGCCCCGATGGCAAGGGCACCGCTTCCAGCCCTGATCACTTCAGTATTCCTGTGAAGCCTGTCGCGCAGCCCACCGTTGCCCCTACCGAAGAGGTCGAGAACGAGGATGTTGTGCCCCTCGATCCCAAGGTCTACAAGGCCATGTCGCCCACGATGCAGAAGATGTCGGTCATGGACAAGGTCATCATTATCACTGGGTAAGGTTTCTTCAGTCATTTAGCAATATCCTCGATCTGGACCCAGACAATTGCTAACATGTTTTTTAACAGTGGCGCCCGTGGTCTCGGTAACCACATGGCTAGAGCCTGCGCAGAGGCCGGTGCTAAGGCCGTTGTGATTTTCGACGCCAACCAGGAGCTCGGCGACGAGGCTGCTGAGGAGCTGCACCGCAAGTCTGGCATCGACGTTTCGTTCTTCAAGGTCGATGTCCGTGATGGCAACGCCATCAATGCCGCTGTTGATCAGGTTGTCAACCTGTACGGTGCCCCCGATGTCCTTGTCAACTCCGCTGGTATTGCCGACTCCAACATCAAGGCTGAGACCTACGACCCTGCCATGTTCCGCCGTCTCATCGACATCAACCTTACTGGCTCGTTCCTGATGGCCCAGTCTGTCGGCCGTGTCATGATGGCCGCTGGCAAGCCCGGCTCCATCGTCCTTGTTGCCTCCATGTCCGGCAGCATCGTCAACTACCCCCAGGAGCAGTCCTGCTACAACGCTTCCAAGGCTGGCGTTATCCAGCTTGGCAAGTCTCTGGCTGCTGAGTGGGCCAAGTACTCGATTCGCGTCAACTGCATCTCCCCCGGCTACATGGACACTGCCCTCAACAAGGTTCCCGCTCTTGATGCCCAGAAGAAGATCTGGCGCAGCCTGACTCCCCAGGACCGCCTCGGTGCCGTCGACGATCTCAACGGCCTTTGCGTCTTCCTGGCTTCGGATGCCAGCTCCTTTATGACCGGCTCCAACGTCCTGATCGACGGTGGCTACACTCTCTACTAGACGGCACACAACTGCCTCTTCCGGTAGAGGATAATTCTCGATGATACCCAACGACTACGATTATTTACTCGACGATTTGTGCCATTTGTCTCGCCATTTGGTTGCCCCATACTCTTCTCTTTGGCTTAATGTGGATGATGGAAGAGAGGGTTGGGGCTATTGAACGATATGATCATATGATCTTTTCTCATATTGACGACTGCATTTTTTTTTCCTTTACTACTCAACACATCTGGTTGTTTAGTGAACCCAGGAGTACACAAGGACGGAACTGCAAAGGTGATGCATTTGCTTTTTATTTTTCTCAATTACGACGGCATTTTCTTGCGCCAGTCAAGGTCAGGAGACTGGAGGGTGTTTTCTTCATTTCCCGTCTCCTTTTTTTTTTTTTTTTTTTTCACGAAGCTGCAAAAAGGGGTTCTACAACATGGTTTTCGGCATTTCATACGGCTCTCCAACATAGAATAGCGATTGTTGTGTTTTCGTGCGCGTTGATCAAAAGAAAGGAAAATCCTTTTCAAAGAATAGAATGGATGACAACATCCACAATCAAAATACAAATTCAAAATATCAAAATACCAAAAGACAGCAACCCCATTATGTGAACTATTGTAATTGCCCACAGGTTTTGGACTGACAAACAAGGTAAGAGACAATACATATTATGTTTACAACAGATCACAGCGAAATCGATAATTTTCGGCTTCCCTAACAGATAGAATAAGGGGAGCAAGAGGCTGAGACATAAGAAAATGCATGAGAAAAGGTGATAGCCAAGAATGGAAGGCAAAATGGACATTGTATTGCCTGTGCTGTAGTGTATATCCATCCATCCCTCTTGCTCGGGGCACGTCCAGCATCCAAGAGTTTTTTGTTTGACATAAGTGAGCGAGTCGTTTGTTGTAGAGACTGCGTGCGCTTGTAGGAATTGTTCACTTGTCATATCCATATCCCGTTTCCGTGCTAGTCGCTTTCTACGTGAAGCAGAAAGCATCGTCTGCCAGTTCCAGAATGTAAATGTTTGGCCTCTTTCGTTCGTTCGTATTGTCTTCGTGGTATATTTTGCAAAATTCGTTCTGGTTAATGTTCCTTTGGTCGTCTGGTCTTCTTCTCTCGACCATTGAACTGCTCATTGACCCTTCCGAGCCTTCTCCTGGGCTTTCGCTTCACGGGCAGCACGAACCAGCGGCGACAACTGCGATAAGTCCACACATAACTTCATAAAATCATGCTGCAGGTATGTTAGTCATGTGAAAGGTGTCATAAAATGTAGGAAAGAGTCAGTGGAAAACAAATAACATACCCTTAAAAGATCATGGGCGCTTGCCCGCTTATCAGGCTCCACCTTCAGAGCGAAGTAGAGGAAGTCTCGGAAGACTTCAGAGAGATTATGCTCTTCCTTGATGACAGGCGTCCCGTTTGTGGCAATCAGCCAAAGTGCGCGAAGGGGCGACTCGGTAAGGTAGGGAGGCTCGCCCTCGATCATCTCAATGGCCATAATGCCCAGGGACCAGATATCAACTTTGCGGCCGTACTCTTTACGCATGACCACCTCAGGAGCCATCCAGTAAGGCGTGCCGACCATGGTTGTCCGCTTGTTTTGGGCCTCGTTGATGGTAGCACAGAAGCCGAAATCAGCTGTATGAGTGTTAGTAGCTGTAAAATGAAAAGAATCGCAGGGGTGGGTGGAATATAGGTGGGAGAGGAGGAGAGCATACTGAGCTTGATGTTGCCTTCCATCGAAAGCAGAATGTTGTCCGACTTGATATCGCGGTGGATGACACCCTTGGAGTGCAGATGCTGAAGTCCCTTAAGCGTCTCGCGGCAAACGGATGCGATCTGACCCTCAGTCATAATGTTGTAGGTAACGACATCGGTCAAGCTACCGCCCTCCATGAACTCCATGATGACCCACAGCTCGCCTTCCCAAAGGTAACTGTCGATAAAGTTAACAATGTTGGGGTGAGAACTGTCCTTCATGACCAAGATCTCGTTGATAATCAAGTCCTTCTTGGGTTGTTGCTCCAGGTTCATCTGCTTAATAGCAACCAGCCGGTTGTTACCACGCTCAAAGCCTGTGTAGACACCACCAGAGGCACCCTGGCCAATCTTGTTGAAGCCACGGTAGATACGGTGCGGATCGCCGTCGGAGCAAATCTGCCGGAGACGCGTCGAAATGTCGATGCCTGTAGCGGTGCTCGCACGCGGGCGCTGGCGTGGCCGAGCCTGTGCCTGAAGCTGCTGGAGTTGCTGCTGCTGCTGCTGCGCTGTCGTCGCGGCAGGGTACTGCTGGGTCTGTGGGGATCGCCCTGCACCATTGATATCGGGAGAACGGCCGAACTGGTGGTGCTGGGACTGCGGCGGCGTTGGCTGCTGGCCATGGCCAAGAGGCTGCTGCATCTGTGGTTTCTGCTGTTGGCGTGTGCTTGTAGTCCGTCCGAGTTGTCCAGTCATGGCGGCCTGCGCCTGCGCAATGGCCTGGTCCTGCTGTTGCTGGAGGAGCTGCTGCTGGTATGCGGCGGCTTGTGCGGCTGCAGTCGCTTGCGAGCTGCTCATACCAACCCCTGCTGGCTGGTACGGGGCTGTGACGCGCGAGTTCGACCGTGAGCGGTGTTCCTCGGGAAGCATGGGGACGTTGTCTTTTGGCGGAGGCGCGATGGGTGGCTGGCTCGATCCATCGTCTTGCTGGTGGGACATGCCAATACCGGAATCCTTTGTTGGCGGGAACGGCGCCTGGGGCGCCGACCGAGACGGGAGGCTGACTGGTGGCCGCGGAGCGGGTCTACTGGGCATCAAGTTGATGTCTTTTAATGCAGATCCCGGGCCCTTTGGAACTGGTGGTGGAGAGCGCGGGTTCACAAAGCTGCCCTCGTAGTTGACAAGGGGGAAACGAGGGCTCGCCGGCGGGCTAATGAGAGGCGACATAGGCGAGTAACCTGCAGGCACACCGCCTGGTGGGACGCTGGGCGAAGGAGCGGCCAGAGACGAGGAAGAGTTCGCGTGTGGAGGCATGCCGGGACGGGCGTCGTGGAACTTTTCCAGTACCTGATCCTCTTGTGCTTTCTCTGTCGTCTCCTTATAAAAGGTAATGACTTGCATGAGGGCTTCCGGGTTCTGTGTCCGTTCCTTTTCTGTGATACCGCTCTCGTTGATTAGCCGTTGCCATTCCTTGGGCAAGCCCTATTCGAGTGTCAGTTAACCACAACATTCATTGCATTGATTGATTTTTTTGCAGGCAGGTGTTGCAAAGACGTACTGTGAACTGTCCCGTGTTGCTATCGTAGCCGACGTGCGTGACATGAACGGGGTTCTCTGGTGCGGAAATCAGCGGCTTCTTGGGCGAACCGACCAGACTGGTCATAAAGCCCGAAAAGCCCGACTTCTTTCGTAGCATGCCGGGGCCTCTGAACTCCCTACTCTCGTCTGAGTAGCGTTTCGTGCCTGGGAACTGCGAGTCGGAACTAGAGCCTGCAGAGGGCCGGCTGGGCCCTGACTGTGCCGACGGGGTTTTCTCGTTCAATTCATTCGAAGGCGTTGGTGACGCAGCAGCTGTGACTGGTGCTGATGCTATCGTCGTTGTCGTGGCCGCAGTGATAGCAGGATTACTGGCATTGGCGGCAGCGGAAGACGGTGTCGGGCCGCCTGACACACTGGTAGAGAATCCCGAGGCCTGCATCGTGGCGTTGGTGCTGGTAGACGGATCCCTCAATGTCGATGATGTGGGCGGTGCTGGGGCGTTTCTGAGGGGTTGCAAAGGCTGGAACTGTGACGATGAAGAGAATTGGACGGGAGTGGGCGTCGCAGTCTCCTCAATGCGGTTCAAGATAGCAGCGCCGTCAAAGGGTGCGCCGACAAAGTCTTCAGATGGCGACGTCAGAGCACTTCGGGGTGCAGGCGAGCGTGCAAAGGCGTCGGGAATGGCGCTGTTATTCATACGATTGGAGGGTGCGGATGCTGCAGCAGAGGCGGCGGCCGCGATCGAAGCGTTATTTTGATAGGAATAAGAAGGGTGAAGGGGAGGCGAAGCGTATTGCGGCTGATGCTGCTGCTGCTTCTTCTGGTGTTGATACTGCTGGTAGTCGGCCGTGAGGAACTCGCTGCCGGGTAGGATAGGCGACGGATTGGAGAGTGACGGGGCGCCTGCAGAGGGCAAATGGCGCGGCGACGAGGAAGTTGACGACGACGCGTAGGCTGAGAAGGAGGTGCGGGTTTGGGGAGCGCTCGGGGCGCGCCTCAAACTCGTGGAGCTGCGTTTGCTCTGCAGAGACAGAGAGTCGGTTGTGCGACCATCGAAGCTCGTCGACGAAGAGTGGTTGTAGGACGAGGGCGGCGGCTTCTTCGTCAGTCTGCGGCGATGTTGTTGTTGCTGGTGTTGTTGTTGGAGATGGGAAGTGCCGTTGGAAGAAAGAGTATTCAGGCTCTGGCCGCCGCTGTCCATGGTACTACTACACCTTTCAGGCGGAGCAGGCTAAGAGGGAAGGGGGAAGAATGGGGAGGACACAGAAGGGGGGGGGGTTGAGAGAGGTGGAGGTGGGCGAGAAAGAGGGAAGAAAATGGAGTACGGAGAACGGAGTCTGGCGCGGGACAGCAGAGAGAGCCAAAAAAAAAAGTACAAAGCAATGGGCGGGTCATGCAGGCATGCAGGAAGTACCAAATGCGAGGGTTCTCAGGCGAGAAAATATCAAGAGTGAGCAGAGAGGGGGTCCGCGAGAGAGCAGGATCTGGGTGATGAACGAGACAGAGGGGAGCGTGGTATGGGCAATGGAGCCGTGCGATTGGTCGACAAGCGTGGGAAAAAGGTGGAAAAGAGTGGGAAAGGTGGGCAAGGTGGGCGTGTGAAAAATTTGGGCGGGTCGGTCGCTGTCTGGCGCTGTCTCGGTTCTTTTTGGCGTGTTTTGGCGTTTTTCTGGCAGTTGTCCAGGCCCTTGCAGAAAGGTTCAACAGGTACACAGGGCCGGCAGGCTTTGTTTTTCGCCTCCTGGGTGTGGGCAGTTTTGGTGGGCGATTCTCTGGCGTGCAGGCCTGGGTCCCTTGGTCGTGGTGGCCCTGGATGAGAGACAAAACTGACAATCGAAATAAAGGGTAACTGTGGGTCGCCGGGAATGGAGAGGCGTGAGAGGCGTGAAAGGTGATAAACGGCGTGAGCTAGTCGCGACGGAGGGTCGCCGGAGGGAACAGTAGCGCTTGCGCGAAAGACGTTTTTCTCTTTTTTTTTTGGTCGGTAAAGCTTTGTTGGTAAAACCTCTGTCAAGGATGCGTGCAAAGGTGCAGTGTCTGCGGCCTGCGAGCTGCGAGTGCGGGCTGAAGATTTTTTCCCTTTTTTCGCGTGTCCAAGCGGGCGGTGCTGTTTTGCAGCTCCTGTTTTGGGACGGAGGATGGAGGGGAGAAGGGTGGAGAGCAGAGGGAGAATGGAGAATGGGGGAATTGAGAAGATGGAGGATAGCGGATGACGGAGCGACGGGGTGACGGATGCAGGAATATCGAACGGCGAGGCGTGGTATTATTATTCTTTTGTTCTTGTCGACGGACGTTGGGAAAAGGGAATTCGGAGGGAAAGGATGACAACAAAAGGAGAGAGCATTAATGAGAGGGGAGGGCCAAGAAAGGAGATATATTGGCTCGATTGGACAGCTGAGCTCAAGCAGGGCAGCAGCGACCGTGGACGGGACGGTCGACACGCAACACAGAAGGAGCGACGGGCAAAAGAACGTCTAGAAAAAGACAGACAGAGCCTCAGAGCAACAGAGAAAGGGCCCTCCTTCAAAGGGGAAGGAACGAGCGATGGCGGCCTGGAAGTGCAGCCAAAGTGCAAAGTGCAGTTGCAGCGCAGCGTGCAGAATGCGCCTGCTCTGTTGCGTAACGGAACAGCAGTGGAGTCGTCGTTTGAAGAGCAAGTACCCGCGCGCAGCCCACGGCAGGAAGGAGTACTTGCACCTGCACTTTCACGCGCAATCTCACTTTCACTTTCACATGGATGGTCCGTAAACAGGAGCGGCAGGCGTTGGCAACGGGCTGCCGTCAACGGTCCTTTTTGCTCGCCTGCGGTCGAGACGAGGCGATACGGCGTTGGTCAACCTCGGGCGACGGTGGTTCTATTAGAAAGCGTACCGTTTTGCGACGGTGTTGGCGCCGGCGTTGGAAGAGTACAAATGGACCGTAGACTGTTAGGCCGTTTGGTGTCAGCTTTTGGTGAGCTGTTTGCCTGCCGACAAAGAAGGGCGATCAATGACTGGGAAGGGAAAGAGCGACTGTGGTTGAGATGCGGGTAGAAAGGCAGGGGGCGGAGGGGATGTCGTGAGTAAAATGACGAGAATTGGATTTAGAAAGAAAAGGAAAGAACGAACGAGCACAAGAGCACACAAAAAAAAGGAGAACATTGACGGCATCAATGCACGAGCTCTTGCACACTGAAATTTCCAAGAGATACGTATGTATCTTACGTCCCAACGGCGTTGGGCAGGAAAACGGCAAGGCCAGGAAAACCGAGGAAACGAAGCCAGGGTCTCTTGTGTGTGCTGGACCTGCGCCTGGGCAGCATCCTTGTGTCAATTACTCCTTGTTCGCTATTGTTGGAAGGAGCAAGAGGAGACCAACAGAAAAGGGAAGCAACGTCCAGAGCAAGGCTAGATCTTGTTGCAGTCCAGCAGAACAGGAAATAGCAGGGCAGCTTGAACGCGACTTCCTGCTTCGTCGTTTTGTCGTTCTGTCGCGTTCCTTCCTCAAATGTTTCTTCTACCAGGATACGCACAGCCTGGTTTCCGTGCAAAGTGCCCAAGCTAAGATACATACAGCTTCAACAAAAAGTACGACCACAACGTACCGGGCACAATCTGGGGTTGTTTGACGGAACCTGGTGTGGGAGGGAACGGTCCCTTGGTTCGCGATATTGCGGTTGCGTATTTGTCCAGAAAACATGTGTTGGTTCTGCCGCCTGCGACCCTTGTACAGAATCGTCATCTGAAGCTTTTTTTTTTTCTTCATTTTCTTTTTCGTACTTCTCCCCCTTCGCTGAGCTCCCTTTCGTTCATATCCAACCCTTCGCCCAACTACGACTGTTCGTCCGGTGTCTGGCCAGTGTGGCAGCACGAGAAGCCCATGTTGGCCGTCACACGCGCAGCCTCAGCGGTTACAGCAGCCAGGCATTCGGTTGGCGATGATGGACAGACAACGAAACACAGTCGTCAAGGTCTCGATATCCCCGGTCCAATACACTCCGCGAAATAAAGCGTGGTAGCATCAGTACATAGCAAGGTCAACCATCGTTGTTTCTACACGGCCCCAAATGCCCTCACAACATTTTATCATTCAAAAAAGAGCAGTAACTTCTTTTTTTCTTCCCTCAAATATCCGCCACTTCCTCCACAGAACATACTTAGATGATGAGATGCAATAGCTTTGCAAACACGCCAGGGGTTCGCTCCCTTTTTCGAGCCCCAGAGCAAACAGGCCCTGCGTTTCACCAGTGGCCGGCGCGACGGCCGTTGCCTTTCCAGAGAAGGGGAACGAGAGAAACAGAAAATACAGGGCTTGGCAAACAGCAAACAGCAAGCAAAAGACCAGTTCGTTATTATGCATGCTCTGTGCGGCCAATTGTGTTTCGTGTTTTCCTTCTCTTTTCTTTTCTTTTCTTTTCTTTTCTTTTCTTTTCTTTTCTTTTCTTTTCTTTTCTTTTCTTTTCTTTTCTTGCTTTTCTTGCTGAGTTCGTTTCTGTCGTTTCTATCTATTCTAAAGAGACAAAATGAAAGAGGAGCGACCGTTGAAAGCACAGATGGCCGTGCATAAACACTGTGGATACGATGGGCGCGCGCTTCCTCCACACATCACCCGCTACTTACACGCGGCGGCCCATTCTGCAGCAAAACGAGTGGGCTCCATGATCGGCAAAGGAAAATCTTGGGAAAAGATTCTGAAAAGAAAAAAATCAGATTTGAAGAGAGAGGGGGGGGGGATGAAAAGGGGAGAGGCTTGGGAACCTGAGCGGCGACAAAGCTCCTACTAGTTTCGGCACTCGACGGTTTTCAAAAGATTGAAGATCACAGCGATAATAAATTGGATCCGCGTACCTCACCAAGCTCGCACCCCAATTGCCCAGGCGATAACAAATACAATGGCATGGCTGTGGTGTGTTAAGCAAGCATATGTGGCGTGCATCTTGGGCCTGGGTAGGCGATGGTGTGTCCTCCTTTCCTCTCTTGCCCTTGTCCCTGCTTTCCTGGCGAAGTCGAGTTCCGCTGATTTGCACGTGCGTCATACTTTTTCCCAATTCGGGCCTGGCACAAACCGTTTTCTCGAGCTTCTTTGCTTGCCAGCGGGCCAGTCTGTCAGCTCTTTGCTGGCACTCACCATGTCGTGTTCGTTGTGGCGCAGGCGGGAACGAGAAGGAAGGCGAGGAAGGGACGAAAAAAGAACAGAAGAGAGAAGGTACGGCCGGGTCTTGGGCATACTGTGTACAGTCTGGCAAGAGCAAGGAAGGTCCAGGGCGATGATCGCTTCCGAACGAGTTATTGCTCCGTTGACCGACAAAAGGAACAGAGGCGAGAGTCGACGATACGAAGTATTACAGCTTGGCTAGCCAGCTGCCCCCCAGCTACCATCGTTTATGCGAGTAGCCTTGAATGCCTTGGAATGCCATGTTGGCAGAAGACGATGCTTCAAAGAAGGGCCCGCCCACGACATACTTGTGCTTCATTGTTCTATAATTATCTTATGGGGCAAGAGCGAACAAGAAGAAAGCAAGCTGTCAGGCAAGAATCAAACGTCACACAAGCTTGCTATGGAGGCAACCGCAAAAGAAGGGGCCACAAAACGGTTGGCCTTTTTCTCGTTTCTCATTGGCTCAAAATAACAAACCAGGTGGGTTCGTCTTTGCCGGTTTTGAACTCAATGCTTCCGTGACCATCGCAGCTTCTTCGTCGAGTTGAAGTTAAAAGAGGGGAAAGAATCAATATGGAATCGCAGGTTCAGTGGTCCCTGACAAAAGAAGAAGGAGCCAACTAAATAACAAGCAGATACTGAAGAAACTTTCTGGCTAATTCTTTTAGCGAGCTTTTGGGCCTTTTATGCTTCTCTTCATAGCGTGTGCTGTTGAAAACTCTGCCTAGACAAGTGTGCCCCCAGTGCCCTAACTCTCTTAAATTGCCTAAACTCCCGTCCACTCGTCCGCTGCGGACCGACGTCACCGTCACTGCGTGGACCTCGTTTCTTTTTTTCCTTCTTTTGGCGATTTTTGGCTATCGTCGTCGGCGACTTTCTTCTCCACAGCCGTCAAGAGCGACCGAACGAGCACCGCAAACGCGCAACGTTTTCCCGTTTTGATCAGCCACAGAGAGGGAAGGACAAAGCTGGCTCGACGATAACGGAGGGCGGGTGAAACGGCGCGGTACAACGGCGCAAGTGCTACGGCGCAAGTGCTACGGCGTATTGTCCGTTTTTGTCTTTAGCGTCACTGTAGCTTCTCTTTTTGAGCATCCTGTCACTCTTTCCCTGCTTAGACAACTCTCACTCCGCTCTGTGTCTTTCCTCTACAAGAGAATAACATCCTCTCACGAACTCGGGGCGGCATTGACAGCTACAGGGCCAGAATGCGCCCTCGCTCCTTCCCGCTTTCAGGAACAATACGATACGGAATAAAGCAGGAACTTGCCACTGTGTGTCTGTCAAGCTCGTATGGAAGGCACGGCAAAAGCCCTGGTGGCACTTTCCGTGTAAGTACGGTGACAGGTGTACTTTTAGGACTTGCACGTTCATCTGCAGTTGCGATACAAGAGACAACGTCCTTTGTAGATACTCTTAAGAGTCGAAAGTCACTCAACGGCCAAAACCACGTCAAGCAATCAAACATCAACAATCAGTCCACTCTGAATCAGTCGGTCAAGTTGTATTGCGTCTTTTATTCCAACCTGCCGCCTTCCTCCTTCCCTTGCTGTCGGCCCCCAAATTATCAACGCCCGCCAACCCAAAACGGGCATCGTCTTTTGTCCGTTTCGTGGCATTGCATGGCGAAAGGGCCGTTTGGTATGCCGCGATTTCATCCTAATGCGCTCAGTTGCCAACGGCTTTCATGGCATTATTCTACTCAATTGAGTGCTAGGTATTAGCATTCAAACGTTCAACGACGGTCTCAGTCTCCGTCTGTCTTTAGCTTGTCTTCCCCGCAACCAAGGCCCAATGTTGAAATATCGCCACGTCGGCACAATTACATCGAGAGAACATGGAGGGCAGTCCGGCAATCATGTCCCATGGCAGAGAGATCAGAGCTGGCACGGAACCTCCGCCATCTGCATCTAGAGCTGATTGGTAGACAGCACATCTCAGTATCCTCGTTGTCCCTCGGTGTCTTTATGGTTTATGGGCTTTCGGCAACTCCATATTCCAGGCATGCATCTTTGACGACCTTGCCTGGAATCGCTACAGAAATATCTGTCACAGTTGTTTCCTCGCTGTGATATCTATTCAGTGATAGCAGGGCCGCTTCGGATGGTTTCTTATTTCTGTCAATTGTTATGGTACAAAATTTTGGTTGCTTCCCATTTGCGACGCCCCGAACCCATGATGGATGGCACTTGGGAAGCCGTCAGGTCGTCTATTTACCGCCGTTCTGGCTGCATGCATCAACACAAGTAGCCCAATAAATAAGGTAAATAAGAGAGCACCCTTCTTCGCATAAGACCAAGGACCAGATATTTTTCTCACAGACATATGCTGGTCCCTCCTTCTTGACAGCCCTCGAGCTCCTTGCCGGCATGGTACCCTCAAATAGGCGATCCTGTCATCCGGGATCCGCTTCAGCGCCGTGTCTATATTATATATTGCGCGTATATTGTATAATGCTGTATGATATAGGCCACAAGCCTTACTTCTCGATCGCTGTGCCAATACTCAATGTCTTTCATCCGTTAAAGAAAAGGCCCGTGGAAAACAAAGCCGCATGGTGGCTGGCAAGCTACATCGCGGCATTGCCTGGGAAGGGGGGGCAAACAAAACGAAGCAGCCCAGTGCATGCAATCCTGGTTCGGCATCAGTAGAAAATAACCCAGGATACAAGGCAAGCTAGAACCGATTGTCTTTTGCGTGTGTGGGTGAGTCTATGCAGGGCACTCAATTTTAGGTCTTGGATACACAGCATGGTAGACGAGATCATGTACCACCTCAATGACTCTCAAGACTTACCCCTCCCATACTCTCGCAATTCTTACCCTCTCCAGTACTTCTGGTTCTTTCCAGTTGCCAGCTCAAACAAAAGGCTCTCTCCAGTTGGCTGGCATATTGTCCAAAAGAAGTAAATTAAACACTTTTTCAGGGTCCCGCAAAAGACGTCCTACAGAACCCGTGATGTGTGGTAAGATAATGTTGGTACAGTAGCTAGAAGCTAATAGAGGGACAGCGGGAGCAGAAATGTCATCATATGAGGGCCTTGTTGACTTTTAAAAAATAAAAAATAAACACTGTCAAATGGAGAACCCACCAAATCAACTGTGTCATTCCCGTTCCTTGTATATACATTGCCACAAGGATTTCGCTGAATCCGTCCGCGCCCCATCTCCACCTTTATCTGTTATTCTCAGCTGCCGCCCTGGTATCTCGCTTCTATCAGCCAAACAATTTTCATTTTCAGCGCCCACGGTATCACAGTAGGTGTCTAGACGGTCGGCCGGGATCACTATGGTATTTTGTTGCGGCTGATTCAAATGTGCTATGATGGTATAGAAAACAGAGTCAAAACCGGAAAAAAGGATAGGGACGACAGCGGAGGATGGTTAAAAATAATGAAAAATACGTGCACAAATATCAGTCGATGTCATCCCGACCAACCATTCCGACTGCAGGCTTCTATTCCAATCCCGCAGGCCTCAGTTCGCAGGTTTGAGCTCGTAAGTAGCATCACTAGAGAGACAACCTGGTTACTAAGAGCCTCGGAACAACAACGTCCTTGAACTTCGTTTGATCTAGCCTTTTGAGTTTGTCCTGTTATTATCTTTGACTCATAGTTCCCAGATATGGCTCAGCCGATGAAATGGAAGGCAATAAATACATGGTAGTGTATTTCTGTTTACTCTCGCGGAGCTCTTGAACTTATCATTCGATGTCATATTTTTTCTCTCTATGAAAACTATTCCAGGCCATTCTGTTAATAGAAATACGTTTTTGAGATAAACAGGTTTACTGGCACTTAGATAGTTGAGCCGTTGTTTTGGTAATTGTAACAGGGAAGGCATCTTGTCACCAGTAGATTTTGATTTCTCAAGCTTGGGTTGTAGTCACTTGACTCCCATTCGGGTCACAATTGTCCCACGGGCGCCATCTTAAGTGACCTCACTCAAACGACAGGGTTAATATAGTGGAATCAAGGGGCGCCGTATGGGCTTGGAGATTGGCACAAACGCCACAGCCAGCACATGTTCTGTATACATCACCGGGGCCGGGGTAATCTTCAGATAGATGAGATCAACTTTGTGTTCCCAGCCCCTCCTAGCCCCGTCTTGTCTCTCTCACTCTTCGATGATATACATGAATACCATACATACTAGAGACTGTTGTCCTTGTGCGTCCCCAGTGACAAAACAATGACAAACTCATGACAATCACAAGGTCAAGGGATAGTCAGGCCAGCGCTCCCGTCGGCAGCCTGCATTTTCAAGTAGGACCCGGTGATCATTGCCTTCCTGACTCTTCCGGTAACTCCCACCAATAGACCTCTGGCGAGAGTTGTTATCCTGATATCGATAGTGCACTGCCTCCATCAACTTTTGGATTGTGTTCTTCGCGCATCTTCTGTTCTTCCTTCTCTTCTTGGTTGTGGTTGGGTGTCCAGTCCCCTCCTTAGCTTGGCCTTAGATCACTTCAGTATTCAGTTATGCTTCTGGTATGAGATCGATAGCCCTCGGCTCCTGCCCTTTTTTGCAACCTGAGTTAGATCTCATCTAGGCCCCTCTCACATTTCCACCAAATTGCTTCGTGCATTCGGCTTGCTCACCCTACCCATATGGTCTGTGCTGCCCCTTCATCTGTTTTTGACGTATTCTCGCGCGTGTCAGTTAAATGGACAAAATCGCAGGGTGTCTGGTCCCTACAGCGTAGATCCTGGAGAAATGGTGGACCGCGACGTTTTATTACTGTGTGTGAAATATATTACTCCAAAATATGCTAGAAAAAAGCAGGTGCTGGTATTGTAAGATCACATCAGTGGAGTGTTCTCTTGTCTACGGAGGGCACTTTATGGTGGGTGGTAGGATGTTACTAGTTATCCTGCCCTTTGGTTCTGTTTTCTTGTGATATTTCGGTGTGGTCAGTTAATCTGTTATTTTCCTGAACGAAAAAAAAGAAAAAAATATGAAAAAAAATATGAAAAAAATATGAAAAAAATATGAAAAAAATATAAAAAAACGCCCGCCAGTCTTTTTTGTTCACTTATTTGTTCCCTTTTTTATTCAAGACGATAGTATCACTTGGTACGGAAAAAGCTGAGTCAAGTTACTGTATATTGTCCGTACTTATTATGTTGATTTTCATTTTTACCACGAGGCAGATACGGACACTGGAATACGAACGTCCAAAAGTGCTTGGAAGGATTACCTGCATAAGAAGTACTCGAGGGTCTCGGGCTGCCACGTTTGTGCATGTCTGAGGCGCTTTAATCAAGCGCAAGTACATGCCTAAAACCTATTGGAACACGAGGAAGTGACGTGGATACTTATACAAAACGTTGTAATCACATGGCAAACTTTAAAACTCGATTTGGTTGGAAACTGGACAAAACAGACACCATCGATATATGCCTGGCTGAGATCACCAAAGCTCTCGAGGATCAGCAACGCCAGCAGGGGTGAGCTTTGGTGACAAACGGAGCACGGATAGGGTTTTTACTAGGCCTTTGAGGGTCTTCTTTCACATAAGTCAAGGGTGCTCCGGCACACGGTATTTGTTCCGGATTAGCTAATCACGGGTTGGCCCGTCGCTCCTTCCCCCGAACTGTCTCGGCGAAGAACATGTGCCGATGAAGCATTTTGGACCCTATTGTGATGGAAAGAGTAGCCATTAAATTTGCTATGATGTCCTTTCCTCCCACGGTAGTAACATTATTGGTGTGGCGAGGGGAGTGCGAATGTGTTTAATCGATTAAGCGAACTTCCCTGTGGGTCGATGGCTCAGCACTTTGAATCTGAGGACATCTGAGTGTCTTATATACAGGTTCAGGGCCCTCTTTGCCATGGAATAAAAGCTACGGATAAAAAAGATAAAGATGAAAGATGAAAGATGAGAATACACGGTGTTGACTTTTGACTTTGAAAGCCCAGAGACGTGTTCTCGACTCCCTTGTTGCCTTGGTCATAATGCGCCAATCATATGGCAGCATTGGCTAGCTTCTTCTCTTGACCTCCTGCGCCGCTCTTCGCTACTTCCATTTCTTCAGCCGCCAGTGCTCAATGCAACACCGTTCCTTCCCCCTTCTTTGCTTCTGAAGCTGCCCCGCAGCAATTGCGCCTCCCAGGTTCTATTGCAAAATTTCCGGCGAAATAGCGCTTTTTTCTGCTCCCTTTCTGCTCTCCTTTGCACCTTCCTGGCCAAACGTGTCTTTTCTCCCCTGTTGCTACTCCTGCACCCCTATTGCTCTTTCCCATGCATGCTCATAAAATCCATTCACACGATGGTCCTCCTTCTAGACTACCCCGTAGAAAAATAAGGAGACAAGACCATTGGCCGGTTGCCCTCCGCAACTGCGCAAGACCCGTAGCTTCTTCTTGCGGACAGCTTGTCCTATCCCAATGGCGGTCCGCTCGATAATGTGGGGCCCCCCTGGCACCTTCCTCGACTGCTGCGAGGTGGTCTCGGCAGCAAGCACCTTCTCAATTCCCCGTTCCCATTTCCTCTCTCCTTCTTACCTCCCAAAGCATCACCACCATCACCACAACGCGCATCCCTACGCACATTGTCTTGTCCCAGCACAAAGCTGTCACCGAAGGGCTACCTGCCCGCTTTCTTGTCCGAATGTACGTTGAATTGGCCCGGCAGCATCCTATGGCATGATTTAGTCCCCTCCCCATCAGAATCTCGTGCAGGGAGATGCATGTTCCCTCTCGTCCATTTGCCTCCTTTATATCGCCTCTAAGCAGCAATCAGCTACCTCACACTGTCAATGGCCGTGGTGCAGTCACTAGGGCTAGCTAGCTAGTGGCCGGCTGTGTGTTGCTTACAGGTGTGCCGCACAACCCGGAGCTATATTCCTCGCCGATCGCTTGCCTTTCCTTTCTCCCTTTTCGCTTTCTTGCTTGTTTCTGACTTTCTCTTCATCAACAGTCTCTTGTCAACTTCAAATCCACACATTCTGCTCGGTTCTTCGACGCTTCGGCACCCCATCCCTCTCCGGTAAACGATTCTGCGCCTGGTTAACGAAAAAATGGCCTCCGGTTCCTCGTCCACTGCCGATTCCGGCAACGCTTCCTCTGCGGCTCAGCGCCTGATGCAAGAGCACGGCAGCCACCATGTGACCATTGAATCGGTCCCTGATGAGGAGGATCTCAAGCATGATGCCATCCTCCGTCGCGAGGCTGCTGAAGCTGAGGCCTCTGGCCCTGCCCCGACTGACGCTTCTGCCCCTTCCTGGGCCCCGATGCCGTCTGCCAAGGCTGCCGGCAAGCAGAAGGCCCCCGAACCCACGCCTGCCTCCAAGCTGGACACCCACTCGCACGAGCTCTTCCCCGAGCTGGGCGGCTCCAAGAAGTCGTCTGCCAATGTTGCACCCGTCTGGAACGCCAAGACCGCCGGCCGCCCTGCCAACGGCGCGAACGGCGCTTCGCAGCCGGCTTCCAACGGTAGCAGCGCTCCGGCTCCGGCCCAGACTGCCCCTGCTCGCTCGGCCGCTCCGACTCTGAACATCCCCGGCCGCAACGTTTCCAGCGTCACGCTCGAGGATCACCAGCTCCTGCCCCGTAGCTCTCTGAAGCGCCCCGTTCCGGATATCATCAAGGACATCAACCGCAAGTCGCGTGCCAATATTACTATGCTCCCGCCCACCGGTGGCCGGAGACAGTTCAACGCTACCGGCCCGCCTGAGGTTGCCCAGCAGGCCCTGCGTGACCTTGTCCAGCAGATTGGTGCCAAGGTGAGTTTCACTTATATTTTCGTCAGTCTTTTTCTGATATTTGGCGTGTGACTAACGGTATTTTCTTCTCCCTTTTTACAGGTCTCGGTCAATGTGCCCATCCCCCAGTCTGTTAGACCCCACATCATTGGCAAGCAAGGTTCGACCATCAAGTCGCTCCAGGAGAAGACGGGCGCGAGAATCCAGCTCCCCAAGGCTGACGAGGTCTCGGCTGCCTATGAGGACGATGACGATGCTACTATCGACGTCACCGTGGAGGGTAATGCCCTTTCCGCGCGTGCGGCTCGGGACGCCATCCTGAAGATCGTTGGTGAGCGTTCGGCCAACACCAACACCCGCCTGCGCGGTATCCCTTCCGAGTTCTACCCCTTCATCTCGGACCCCAACCATGGCCTTCTCTCCAGCCTGGAGAACAATGGCGTTCAGATTCGTGTGCCGCCTCTGCAGCCGCGCTCTGCTCAGCCCCCCACAACGGCTGACGACGGCCGCCCTGTTTTCACACCGTCTACGGACAACCACATCCAGCTGACCGGCGAGCGCAATGCTGTCCTGAACGCTCGCGCCGAGATTGAGAAGGCGGCAGCTCAGCTCCAGCAGCGCCTGCAGCTGCAGCAGACTTCCATCCCCCCTGGTCGCCAGCAGTTCATTATTGGCCAACACGGCACACCAATGGAGGAGTTCTTCAACGAGACTGGTTGCGTGGTTATCCTACCCGAGGATGCCGAGGACGACAGTGTGACCATTGTTGGCCCCGCAGACCAGGTCGAGGCTGGTCTGGAGCGTGCCATTGATCTGGCCATGGGCATGCAGTGCTCCAACTATGACATTTCGCGCTTCCACCGCCAGGCCCCTGGCAGCGCCGCCGCCCATGCGCGCAACGTCACCCGCTACTTGCGCCAGCGGAAGGAGATTGAGCGCCTGGAGCGCGAGTACCAGAGCCACATCAACACGCCTTTCACGAGCGAAGGTGCACTTCCCTGGGAGCTGTACTCGCGTGACGGCAAGAACGCTTTCCGCGCCCAGACGGAGATCAAGAACATTATCTCCAGCCACCCGCCCAGCCGGATGGCCACAATCCCCGTCGACCCCTTCTACCACCAGTTTCTGCGCACCGACATCCGCCCTCGCCTGCAGAAGGACTACGGTGTCTACCTTGTTGTGCCGGAGGCTTCCGAGTCCGGCGCACCTGTCCTCCTCGTCTACGAGGGCCCCTCGGACGAATCTGCTGGACCGTACACCCTGCCACAGACGGTTCCGTCTCCGCAGGAGGTCGCCGCTTTCCAGCAGGGTGTCCGTGATGCACGGAAGCACCTTCTTGAACTTATTGGCGCTCAGGAAGACATTCAGACCACCCAAGTTGACGTCCCGCACAAGTTCCACGAGCGCCTCCGGCGGTTTATCAAGAAGGAGCAGGAGGCACGCCCGCCGAACCAGCCGCCTGTCCGTGTCTCCAGCCTTGGTACTGTCGTGACCCTGCGGGGTCCCAAGACCTCCGTTGATGAGCTGGTTGTCAAGATCAACGCTTTCGTGGAGCAGGAGAAGGAGGACGAGAAGGAGCGTGGCTTCACTCTGACATTCGACTTCCCCAAGGCCTATGCTAACCACCTGATTGGCAAGGGTGGCAGCAACATCAGCCAGCTGCGGGACAAGTTTGATGTCGAGATCCAGGTCCAGGATGGCCAGGTAGAGCTCAAGGGTCCCAAGGCCAAGGCTGAGAAAGCCCGAGCACACATCAACTCTGTCGCCCGCCAGCTGGCTGACGAAACGACGCACATTCTCAAGATCGAGCCCAAGTTCCACCGTGAGCTGATCGGCGCCCAGGGTAGCACCATCAACCGCCTCCAGGACCGTCACAAGGTTCTCATCTTCTTCCCGCGCGTTGCCAAGCCGGCCCGCGACGACGAGTCTGTCACAGATGCTGCCAGCGATGCTGGCAAGCCCCGCCGCCAGCAGGGCCCCGACGAAGTTATCGTGCGTGGCCCCAAGAAGGGTGCCGACGAGGCCCGTAAGGAGATCATGGATATGTACCTGTACATTAAGGAGAAGTCGTTCACTGCCACTATTGAGGTGCAGCAAAAGCAGGTGCCTTACCTGATTGGCCAGGGCGGTTCTGCAATGGAGGCTCTTCGCAATCAGACGGGCGCCAAGATTGATGTCCCCAACAGCCGTGGCGAGCCTGATTCTGTTGTGGAGATTCAGCTCAAGGGTAGCAAGGAACAGGTGACGGCGGCCAAGAAGATTCTTCTGGAGAAGAAGGCTGTCCTTGACGACACCGTCAGCACGACCATTGAGGTCGACAAGAAATTCCACAAGGCCCTTATTGGCCCTGGAGGTTTGTCCAAGCCCCTCTTTTTTTTCCCCTAACTTTTGATTTACGTATGCGCAGTCTCACTAACATGGCCGCAGGCTCTACTATCAAGGACCTCGTTGTCAAGGCTGGTGGCTCGGACGACCGCAGAGAGCTGTCTCGGGCCATTCAGTTCCCGAACCAGGACAGCAGCGAGACGGCAATCAAGATTGAGGGCCGCCGGTCGTTTGTTGAGGCCATCACCAAGTCGATCCAGGAGTTTGTTGACCAGCGTGCCAACCAGGTCTCGGAGGTGATTGATGTTCCCCAGGACAAGCACAGATCGCTGATCGGCCGTGGCGGCGAGACCAGACGCCAGATCGAGTCCCGCTTCTCTGTCGTTGTCGACATCCCCAGACAGGGCGAGGAACGCACGGACGTCAAGGTGACGGGCTCGCCGGAGAACGTGCAAAAGGCCAAAGAGCACATCCAGTCGCTCATCAAGGAGCAGCACGCCACGACGATCCAGGTGCCGCGCAACCTCCACCACGCCATCTCCAACAACGGCCAATTTTTCCGCCGCCTGCGCAACGAGAACCAGGTGACGGTTGACCACGCTGGCCACGCCGTTCCGGCACGTCCTGTGGCTTCTGCTCCCAACGGCAACGGCGCCCTGCCCTTGATTACGGACGACGACGATGCCGCTGAGGGCGCTCACTCGTGGAGCGTTGTGGAGGTCTCGTCGACGGAGACTGGTGACATCCCATGGGTTCTGCACGGTACGCCAGAGAACGTGGAGAAGGCCCAGAAGGCGATTGAGCAGGCTCTCGAGCAGTCGGGCCAGAGCAACGCCACGGGCTACCTGGTGCTGCCGGACTCTCGCCTATTCCGCCACGTCGTGGGCCAGGGCGGCAAGAAGATCGACTCGATCCGCAAGCAGAGCGGCTGCCGTATCTTTGTGCCGCAGGGCAAGAGCGGCCAGGACGCCATTGAGATGATTGGCTCCGCCGAGGGTATTGAGAAGGCCCGGGACCTGATCCTGGCGGCTGTTAAGGAGGGCACGCAGAAGCGCGAGCAGTAGCGCCGTCCTCGCGATGAAAACGATGCTCCCTATTAGAGGATGGTAATATATGATGGCGAGCAAAAGAGCAAGCAAAAAGGCGACTGCATTCGATTCCGACAGGATGGCGAAGAAGAGCGACGAAGAGCGGGAGAGTTTTTATGTTTTGGCTAGAAAAAAGCTATTATTCGTGCTGATTTTGTTTTCATTTTTACATTAAAAAAGAGATTGGACACCGCCCTGGTAGCTTTTCGTTTATTAGTAGCTTGTTATCGGGATATTCTTCGGACGATAAAAATACAAAACGAAATAATGATCATGAGATGAGGGCAAGCTTGATGGTGAATAGTTGGCGAATAAATAATGAATTAATGGAGGGCCAACAGTGAACAAACGGAGAGTAAACGGCGAACGGAACAAGCAGTGAATAAACAGTGAATAAACAGTGAATAAACGGGAAATTAACAGTTAACAAACGGCGAATATACAGCGAGTAAACAGTGAGTAAACGGAGGTTCTTCCGAAGTCAATGTTTACTAATGTGTCAGCATATTTTGGCAACTGTCATCACTATAACTATGAATTCATAATTACGGAGTACCTGGCAGATTTCATTCGTGCTGTAAACAATTTTGTGATGAATTCCAGTATCTAAACACTCATTCCGCATCCAAACCCCAGAAAAACGTATGGATATAATTAAAGCAAACCCTTAGTGATGCTATGCGAAACGCCAAATTGCTATGCTTTTCCCGGTCCAGACTCTTTCTGTGGCCTAAAAATGAAGGATATAAAAACATTTTTGAACATGATTAGAGAAGCGACCATTAAGGGATAAGACCGATCGTCTGGTTTTTTATTTTTATTTTTGTAATTTGTTGGACACCGGCTTTTACACTGCCATGTCCTAACGAGGCGGGTGCGTAACTTCCGGGTTCTTAGCCAGGTCCTCTGTCAGATACAGCAGGGCCTGCTCAACGAGTCTGTATTGGTCCTCGAGAGAAGTCTGTGCCACAGAGGCGGATGCATCTGCGTCAGCCGCCCCAGGCACACCGAGGCCTGAGAAGAGACTGCCAAGCGGGTCGGCCAGCATGCTGCTCGTCAGGCTGCTGCCCTCTTCGACAAGAGCGTCGGGGGCACCGGAGACGGGACGCGTGAGGCGCTCGCGGCAGCGCTCCAGGAATTTTTGGCTCTTGAGGAAATTCATAAGCGTGTCGTCGGGCAGCGGCATCTCGCCACGGTTCATTGACACGGCCATGCGAGCGGTGTGGTCGGACAGAGACACTATCTCGCCAAGAAGAGACTCGCACCGTGCGCGGCGTGCTGCCAAGGCCTCGGCCATCTTGCCGGTTGGAGGCTGTCCCGAGTGGCCGGCGGCGCCGGCTTGGAACATCTCGGGCGTAGGAAGCGCAGTGAGCTGAGACATTTGGGCTGCCAGTGAGGCTAGCGTCGGCGCGATAGGCGGAGGCGGCGGCGGAGGACCAAAGACGCGAGGTGAGGCAGTTGCTGGTTGTTGAGCTTGAGGCTGCTTCTGCTTCTGTTGTTGCTGCTGCTGTTGTTGAGTTGGCACCTGAGATGTTTGCGGTTGTTGAGACGGAGCTTGGGGCGGCTGCGGTGAGGCGCTCTGCGCGAATTGGTCGTCTTGTGACTCCTGAGCGGCCTCCTGCTGCTTCAAGCGATTCTGCTTCTGCTGGCGCTTCTGGCGCTGCTTACGCTGCCGAGCGGTTCCAGGAGGTGCGCTGGGTGCCGAAACTAATGGCGACGGCAGAACAGTAGGTGTGCCGTGTGATTGGGCTGTAGCTGCCGGGGCCGCAGTCTCAGTTGGTGGCGGCGGCGGAGCACTTGCAGCAGGGGCGGCTGGGACGGAGGGGACGGCTGGAGGGGCCGGGGCACTCGGGCCAGCCTCTCCCTCAGCGCGGACACGGACCTTGACCTCGCCCTCAACACCATCGACGCGGACGCGTCTCACACCATTGGCTGGCGGCTGAGCGCCAGACGGGCCGGCTGCTCCGTTGTTTCCGCCGTTGTTGGGCGGCGGGGTCGACTTGACGAGTTCTCGCACAAACACGTTGGCCTCGTCGCAACCGTCCATAAGGTACTTGAGGCATAGCTGAACACGTTCACGGGCAAAACGGTTATGGTCGTCGTAGACGCACGCGTTCAGCAGTGCGAGCATGCCTTTCTCCTCCATGATCTGGTTCTGGACCTGTGCGTTGCCAGGACTCGTCGTGCCTGGTTCGGGCTGCAAGAGTGTGGCAAGAATGGACAGAACCTGCGTCTTGATACCGGCCCAGGGGAACTTGTACGCCGGTTCCTGGGGAGCTGGCGGCGGTGGCGGCGGCGGTGGCGGAGGAAGCTGTTGCTGTCCTGGCCGCCCCGCGTTGGCAGCGGCAGCGGCTGCAGCAGCACGCCCGGCCGTCGCACCAGCCATAGCGGCAGCGAGAGCAGACGAATTGGGATTCGGACGTTGGGGAGCGGCTTCGACAAGCGGCTTCTTCGGGATGGCTTCCTCGAGGCCCTTTAGCAGAGCAACCAACTCGACGGCAAGCTCCCAGTCGACAAGTTGGGCACGGATCTCTTCGATCTCAGAGACAACAGCGAGAAGCTCGAGCATCTGGCACAGGCCGTCACGAGCATGGTCCATGTCCCAGTTCTCGATAGGAAACACGGAACTATCGGTTGTGCCGCGTCGAATATCGCCTTGGACAGACATAAAGGCCAGGCATTCAGGCACGATGCGGCAGCGAACGGTGCTGACCATAAAATGGACCAGGCGCATGTCTCTGGCATCGACACGCTGCCGCGGTGGCGCGCCGTTCGACGCTGCAGGCAGAGAGTTCTGGCCGAGATACTTTTTCCGGAAGAAGTAGCTGATCATGCGCAACATTGCGGTCTGGGCAGGTGACACGACATCCTTGGGGATGCGGAGCTCTGTCCAGGCGTAAGGAATCAACGACGCATCATGGATAGCCTCGAGGATCTGCGATGTGAGCTCCCAGATCAGCGAGGTCTCCTCCTGGTCCCAGACGGCAATGAAGACGAGGAGTTCGCGAAGGAGGCTGCGGCCACTGTCAGAGGCAAGGAGGAACTTGCAGCGTGCTTGCTGCAGACTCTCGCCCTGAGCTGTCAGACCGCAGCCCATGGTGTCCAGGATACACGACTTGATGATCATGTGCAGGGCCTCAATCTGCTTGGGGTCGAGTATGTTGGGGATCTCAGTAAGAAGGCCAAGCACAGGCCCCTCAGCGTAGGAGTCGTTGTCCAGGTCGTCGTGGTCGCTATGGTGGCCACTGTGATGGTGGTCATCGTCATCGTCTTCATCGTCTTCCAAATCATCGTCATCATAGTCGTCGATTGGGTTGCCGTGGATATCGAGGTAGGGACCATCGTGCTCGTCATCATGGTCATGGTCATGATCATGGTCGTGGTCGTGGTCATGTTCGTGGTCATGATCGTGGTCGTGGTCGTGATGACTGTGGTAGTGGTGGTGGTGGTAGCGATGGCAGTTGCGGCCGTGGCTGTGGCTGTGGTGCTCATCGTCCTCGCCTTCGCCCTCGCTTTCTTCGCCGTCTTCATGCTCTTTGTGAATTTTATCGTCAGCCTCAGCGTCTTCATCGCTACCCTCGTCTTCGCTGTCGTCGTCGTCGTAGTCGTCGTCGACCTCAACCACGCGCTGCATAATCTCCTCTTCCTCACCGCTCTCTTCAGTCTCATCGTCGTCGTCGTCCCCGAATTCGTCGAGCTTGCTATCTAGTTCGGCATCGCCCTTGCCGGGAACGCGGAAGTATTCGCCTGTCAGGTGGATGCTGTATCCTTGAGCGGCGTCTTCGTCCCGCATCCGCCAGCGAGGGCTGAACCTGTGCAGGAGGATGTGTTTGAAAAAGGACTGGCGGCGCTTACCATAGGCACGATCGGGCATGGGTAGCCGCCACTCGTCGCGGTTAGGATCGCTCACACGCTCCCACCAGATTTCGTTCTCGTGGGAGACGCGACCAAAAGCCTCGTCTTGGGCGTACTTGGCCTCGTCGCGACTGACCTCTGAATCCAAGAGGTTGCTGGGGATCCAAAGGCGTGCCAGTGGAGAGTTGAGTGAGGGAATGCCGGGTGCCTTGGTCTGGTGTGTGTTGGCGTATTCAATTAGGCGTTCGAGGGCCTCGGGGCAAATGGTGGCGTTGCGTTCGAGCCAGTGCCGCAGTTCGATCTTGGCCAGGTCAGGGCGGTAGCCCGTTCCGTCGCCGCCGAGCGTATCCAAGTCGTCCGGCATCGACTCGTCTTCAAAGAAGACATAGTACCAGAAGGCCATCTTGTTGCGGTCGTTCTTGGCCGTCCAGTTGTGCACCTGCTGGAGAGATGTCACCAACAGTTTTTTGACTATACAGTTAGTATGACGTTATATCAGTGGCCGATACAAAGGCAAAAAAGAGAAGAAGAAAAATAACTGTGGAGAATTTGTAGCAAACATATGTGACATACACAAGTCATATATTTCGCTCAGCTTGTTACGTCCGGCCTCGTCCAGCGCCTCGCTGTGGTAGCCCTTTCCGGCCAGGTTGACGCACAGGACAATTATTTGGAAGACGACGGCATCGAAACTGACGGCGGCACAAATATCCTGCGGCACCTCGGGCACAGAGCAGACGAGCAGGTTGCGAGCAATGTGCATGAGTTTGTTAAGGATCTGCAGATCTTCCTTGAGGCTTGCGTGGTTCTTGATCATGAGCTCCGAGTTGTCGTGGCCCATATGGGAATGAAGGTGGTTGTGGTGGGCATGGCCGTGGCTGCCGTTGGCACTGGCATTGGTGCTTCCGTTGGCGACGCTGGACTTGTCATCATATGGCGGGTCGTTGAGGCCGGCAATGGAGCGGGCGGTCAGGTTATCGATGGCGTTGTTGAAGATGCGCGTCAAGTACACCCAAATCTCCACGTTGCGAGCAAGAGCTTCACGGACATCCTTACGACTGTGAGTTTTCTCAAGCGTGCGGGCCACCATGCTGGCAACCCTGGACTGGGTAAGCGGGCCCGGGATGGACGGCAGATCGCTAAAGTGGCCATCGAGGCAGATGAGGGCTGCTGTGAAGCAAACCTCTTCAATGGATTGTTTTGAAGACGGCGCGCTGATGCGGTCGATTGGTGGTATATTGCCAGTTACGATCGGGGCATCGATCGCTATGGGAGCCATGGTGAGCCGTGGGAGGTCGGCCACCGGGGAGTGGGTGCCTAAATGCTGGAAGTCGAAAAGTTGCGAGGTACTGCGAGAAAAATGTCGGGTGTCCTAGATGGACGTGGCCGGAACCGTCGGTTTGGGAAGCCAAAATTGGCGGGGCTTGCAAGAAACGGTTCGGAAGGGCCAGAGTCGGAAAGGCGGAGCTGTATGTCGTGGCTGGGTATCGAATGCAAAGTGACGGTGAGGACTCGGTCGAGGCAAAAAAGAACGAAAAATAAAATGGCGAGAAGGATCCTCGAAAAAAGGCTGCAGTAGCGCTTACGAAAGACCTCCTTCTCACTGCAGAACGAGCCCGCGTTCAAAATATCCACGTAGCTGTTGCAAGTAGTTGCGAGGTGGATTGCGGATTGCTGGCGGGCGTTGAGACGAGGCCACGAAATTGAACAATCGTGACCCTTTTTGGTGATGTTGTTTTTGTTGGAGAAGAGAAAAGCTTCTGCCGGGGCACGGCGGAAAGAAGGCACGAGACTGGCTGGGATATGGGTTATTGCCTCCAAAAAGACAGCTTATGACAGGGGCGGGCATAAATTTTTAAAGAAGGAACAGAGGGCTCTCATTGGCGGAAAGCGCGGGCGGTCTGTACTGGTCAAGCCTTCCCTCCCACCTGTTCCTGGCCGTTGTGAACCAACAGAAGGAACGACCGCCCAGTCCACTGGCTGGCTGCAGCCACGTGTGGACAGCCACTGTCGCGGGCCGCATAGAAGGTCCCTGGGCCCCTCCAAAACCTTGCTGACAGGCCGTGAGACAGCCAGAATTCGCAATCGCGGGGTATTGCGTCTTCACCAACTTCACTGGAAACAAGCGACTATCAAACTTATCGGGCAAAAAAAAAAAAAAAAAAAAAAAAAAAAAAAAAAAAAAAAGGTAAAAAAAAAAAAAAAAAAAAAAAAAAAAAAAAAAATAAAGAAAAAAAAAAAAAAAAAAAACAGAAAAAAAAAAAAAACCAAAAAAAAAACCCACAACGAAAAAA
>WNYE01000066.1:0-235948 GCA_021396245.1 Sporothrix humicola | reverse complement strand
AATAACGTAAATTAATTACGTATAATTATTACTCGTTAAATAATCGACGAATATAAATATATTAATTATTAATATAATAACGGTATAAAAAGTTTAAAAAGTAACGGTATAAAAAAACTTTTAAAAAATTACGTTAAACGTAATATTAATTTATAAGTTAATTATATATACGATAATAAAAACGAAAATAACGTTTATAACGTAAAAGTTAAAAATACCGTAAATATTAATAACGTTAACGAAAATAAAAATTTTAAACGGTATATTAATAACTTAATTATTAACGGTTTTAAAAATATAAATAAAAACGGTAAATATTAAAAACCGGTTAAAAAAAAAAGTAAAAGTACTCGGCGCGTTAATAATAATACAGTTACGTTTATTAAAAAACTATAACGGGTTATTAAAGGCCACGACGGTACAGCTCTTTAAACGAGGGCGTAAACTGTTGGCCGGTACGGAGTTATCCACCGTTAACGGTCGTGTATATTTCGTAGGCGTCGAGAGGGGGGGTAACGGTATGGCCGTGCCTCAAGGCCGCGCGGCTACGCGTTACGGCCGGGGGGCGGCGGTAAGTATGGCGGTAACCGAGAGACTGATATTAAAAATAAATAAATAAATAAATGTAAATGGAGGTTAGAGGGATTCGAAAAAGAAGAGCCGGTTTCTTTTTTGTTTTTTAACTTTTTTTATTTTGATAAATTAATCTTTTGGATAACCATTAGGGAGAGGTAAATAATTAATTTTTGAATATTTAAACGAAACAGATTGTCGAAGTGAAGAGTAATAAACTTTTAGTTGTTGAAAAAAGAAAAAAAAAAAAAAAAAAAAAAAAAAAAACTTAGCGATTGACTTACTAGATGTTGCAATCATGCGCCATGTAGAACGTATGACGTTTGCCATGTGGTTCCATCATTCTTGCCCACCATCTGATATGCTTTTCTTCGTCCTTCGATACACATGTGCCTCCCGTACGTTCCTCCTGTCGCTGAACCAAATGCGAGGCACCTGGCCCGTAGTATCCAGCAAAGGCTCAGGAACGCAGAGTCCCCGCAGAATCACTCTGTCTGGCCTTGTGAAATCAAAAGGTTCGTGGCATGGGTCGATGAAGAGTTGCAGCGAATTCATAATTGCTCGCCGTTGAAGAGCATCTCGCTTGTCTGTCGCATCCAGGGCTAAATGCATATACTCTTGTGCCAGCACTCCCCATTTTTTGATCCAAAAGTGCTTGCACATGTGCTCGTATAGACCCCTGGTCGGCGTGCCCGTTTCGTTGCCGCAAGTTTGCATCAACTGCTTGTCGGCATCGCTTGCGGTTGACTCGTCATAGCGTGGAATGGGAAACACCCGCGGCGGCACAGGTACGAACACACTCTTGCTGCAGACTTCGAGCTGGGTCTCGTGCTTCGTGTCGTTGTCGTCAGAAATGGAGTCTCGTTGTGGCTGATGCTTGGAGCGCCGCGCCAGGCGTCGCAGCACGCTGGGCAGGTCCGACAGCTTTTCCGGTGTGAGTCTCATCTCCGTCTTTGTTGCGACGACCAGAGTTTCTCCTTGAATAGTTCGAGGGTTGGTTCGACACAATACGCTGACAGCACTGCCAGTAACGAACCCGCGCCTTCGGTTGGCGCGGCGCCTGGCGTCGTGTTCTTGTTGTAGCTCGTCGTCGCCGTCGTCGTTTGGCGGGTAATGCATATTCTCGGCCATGTCTTCGCAAGGTTCTGGATGGCGAAAGGTCGTCTTGCTATTTGAATAGTCAAGGTTATTAACTTCGAGTTTTGTAATTTACTTGTATTTTTGCAGTGAAATGGTATTTTTAAGCCAAGTCAAAGTTTGCTTCTTTTCAGATCTTCAGGGCGGGATTAGCAGCTTTATTAAATACGCCCTTGCGGTCACCGTTTCGTCATAGGGCGTCCACTGAGAGGGCGTATGCCGGCGTGCGGCAGAGAACACAACGTGGGGTGCCTAATGCTCACAATGCTGATGGGGTGAGTTTCGAGTACGCCAAAGGCCAGCTTTGTCTTTTTGCCCTTGCTGGCTCTCCGCACTGGTTCAGTTCACGGTTATTTTAAATGTTTATATTTATTCGCGTGCTAAATATTATTGTAAACTATTTTATTTAGTCAAAATTCGTAGTCTACTGTCACCAAGCTACTGATACCTTTCATCTTGGCGATCCTTGTACCGAGCAAGCTCTGTGTTTGACAGATCCCTCCTATGCACGGTCGTCTTTGCTTTTCGGTTTATTTTGTCGTCGTGCATCCAAATGCGCGGCACTTGGCCTGTTGGATCAAGCAATGGTTCTGGAATAGAGAATCCTCTGAGAACTAGTTTGTTTGGCTTCGTGATATCAAAGGTGTCGAAAGACGGCTCGATACACAGGTCTAGCGACCGCAAACAGTCATATCCCATATCGGCTTCGTCGAGACGTAGCCGTACATATTTTTGGGCCATTGTACCCCATCGCTTGGTCCGTATATGATTCATGGCAGTGAGGAGTCCGAATGCCTTTATGCCTATGGCGCTGGTGATGTTGGCGGACAGGAGTAGTTTTTGTACGTCAGACTTTCCCGCTTCTCTCCTGCTACCGAGAATTTGATTTTCAATCGATAGCGGCGAAATGGGCACGAATATGCCTTTGCTGCGAATGACAAGCTGTGTCTCGGCGTGGGCTCCTTGTTCGTCGTTGTTACTGGCCTTGGTGCTCGTCTTGGGTGGTTGTCGTCTGGAACGTCTGGCCAAGTTTCTCAATGGACTGGGAATGTCTCCGAGAGAGGACTCGGAAAGTCGGATTGATGTATCTCTCGCGGCCAGGAATGTTTCTCCCTGGACTTTTGTCTGGCCCAGTCGCCGTGAAAATGTGCGGAATTTCCCCGTGTTGGGACAGTAGAGGTTATTTTGCCTGAGCTTAGCTCCTAGCGTGGCGTTTCCATCGTCCTTTGGTGGTTCCGTTGTATTTTCGGCCATGGCGGATTAAAGGACAGGACATCAGTTGTTCTAATGGCTTATGGTGAAAGTGGGAAAAAAAAGAATCAATTACCTATGGTGGTTACGACTCTTTTAGACCAGTATAAAATTTGTGTGTTAAGGGAATAGTTTCAATTCCATATTTTCTCCCGGTGGCTGGGAGTCTTCTTAAATACACCTTCACATTAACAATATTGCGTTGGATGTCGGCTGACAGGTGTGTATTTGTGGCTTAGCACAACATGCGTGGTGCCTAATGCCTAATATTACCAACGATTCTCACCATCCAACCACCGAACCTCGCTACAACATTCGATTCCCCAGCGTGGGTATTAAGCGCAATGTATTTACGTTTGATAGATAATTAGTCATCTTCATGCAATTACTACATATCCGTTTAACACAAAGTACTGAATTTCGATATTCAAACGCGACTAGAAATTTCGCCTTCATGCTTAGAGGTGACACTTGGCGGGCCATCGGACAAGAGCTCTCTCGCTATTCTCAAGTCTCCCAACTGAATGCTGGTCATTGCCGCCATTTCCTGTCCTTCTCATCAAATTGACCTTCAAATGCCACATGTCCCAGCCAGATAGCCATATGCGAGGCACCTGGCCGGTTGGATCGAGCAACGGTTCCGGGACACAAAGTCCAATGAGAAGGAGTTTGTCGGGCACTGGAGGATCAAGTTCGGCAAAGGCCGGAACAATGGACGTGTCGACCACGATAAAGCGGTCTGGTTTGCGGTCTCGCTCAGTCACAAGCAGAGCCATGTGCCGCAGGGCGATTTCCCCACGCTTCATTGAGTGACCGGCCCGGCATGCTCTGGAAGGTTCATACGGACCGTGAATCGTAAGTGGCATTCTCTTCTTGATGTGTGGAGGCATGTCAAACACTGGCACCGGAACGACAACAGGTGGAACTGGGACAAAGACGCTCTTGGTGCGGATATCGAACAATGTTTCCGTCTTGATCCGGGACGGGTCGTTCTTGTCGTTGCGCCGCGTTATCGTCGACCACTTTGCCACCCTTTGTAGAGCAGTCGGAATGCGACTGATCATGGCGTCTGTGCATTGCACTGTAGTTTCAGATGTGCCCACGTAGGATTGTCCATTTACCATCAGGTCGCTGCTCCGATGTCCGACCCTCACGGTATTACTGGCGACGGGTGGAACTCCGTCACAATCGGCATATGGGACGTAGTTGCCGTTGCGCGGCCGTGGCTGTTCCTTATTGTCTGCCATGATATTGGTTTGGTGCCGGGATGATTTCTTGACATCAGTGCATGTTTTAAATCGTTCTACGAGCCGGGGATGTGAGGCCAATTTAAATAGGAATCAACAACGAACTCCACTGCCACCGCATTGCCTCCATACTTTACGTGGTGTGCTTGCAGCCTCGTGCAGTATTTGTGTTAGCCAAAATAAATGCCGTGTGACATTCTCACGTCGTGTCAACAGTTGGACGTAGTACGTGGATATTGTATGCACGCGCGCGGTAGAACGTTTGTATTAAGAAATATATTAACCATCGCCCCCTCGTAGTACAGACTGCGGTCTAGACTCTAAACCTAGTATAAATCTATTACACTGGAAGCACAGACTGTCTGTGTAATGTTGCATATAACCGGCAGTTGAGGTTCTGTTGGGCACTTTGAAGGTTATACCCGTTGTGCTTTGCTATGGTATACAATGTCGTCATTCGCAGATGCGAGCCATCACTTTACATGTCTAAAATGGGGCTACTGCGACTAGTATCTCTATATTATGGCGTGAGGGAAGCAAAAGCGGCTCGAAATTGTTGAGCGTAGGCCAAGGGGGAGACTAAATCTTGGATTTTGCTAATCATCTTTATAATTATCATTCTATTTTCCCTGTATCATTTCACCAATAACAAAGCGAAAATGTAAAATTTAACGAAAGCATGTAACGGATGTAATAGACATCCCACCATAGTCTTTACCTGGGGGCCAACGTCGTCCATAGACATGTCACTGCTTTCCGCTGTATTACGTGATGTTTCTCTTGTCATTTTATCCGGTTTATCCAACCCCGATTCTGATAAATGCGCACAGCACACTCACATCGCGTTGGCATGTCAGCAGGTGATGGAATGCTTCACGACGCAATTGCACACGCAGAACCATTCAATCCGTACACTACCGAGGCGATACCAAGACGCTGAAAAGCTGAAAAGACCACATCGACAATGGATATCGAAAACTACAGCCGCGACTTCCCCCACGTAGCGCCCGCGCCTCTCAACTTCAACGCAACGCCGGACACGATCCGCCAGGTGGCCATCGAGGCCATCGACGTGTACCAGTCTGCCGTGGACAGGCTCGTCGAGGAGACAACGCCGCCGGAAACGGCAACGTTTGGCAACTTTATCGAGCCGCTAGCACACGCAGACAGTTGCCTGATATGGGCGCACAACATGCTGCAGGTGTATGAGCTTTCGGGAGACGCAGCGCTGCGCAAGGCTGTGGACGAGGCAGTTCATTTGTTTGAGGATGCCGAGGCAAGGACGAGCATGCGCGAGGACATGTTTGTCCGTGTTGATGTAGTGTACCAGTGGTGGAGGGGAAGAGAAAGAGAAGAAACGGGTTTGAAGACAGGACTCGACCCAGAACAAAGACGCTTTCTCGTCACGCTCCACGAGCAGCACATTTCACGCGGAGCAGCACTGCCACCTGGCACAACAGAACGACAACGGCTGCTTGCCATCCACAAGCGGCGGAACGAGATACAAGAACAGTTTGAGGACAACCTGGCAAAGAAAGAACCTCGGCAGCTGTGGCTCACTCGGAAAGAGTGTGAGGGCTTGCCTGCGTCGCTCTATTTATCTGCTCCATGGGGCACGACGGACGAGACACGAGGCAGACGCTCCGTCCCATTGCGGACATTTGTGATGGAACACGCTCGCCACGCGCATGTCCGCCGAGAGTTGTTTGATATCTGGGCCCAGCCCTGCCGCGAGAATATACCACTGTTTGTCGAGACCTTGCGGCTCGGCGCGGAAGCGGCCGAGCTTGTCGGGTGTCCGCACTACGTGGCCCTTGTCATGAAACGGGAGCAGCGGATGGCGCAGACGGTCGAGGCTGTGGACAAATGCCTTGTTGATTTACTGCAGACTATTAAGCCTCTCGCCGAGACGGCTGCCAGCCAGCTGCTGCAGTGCAAAAAAGCAGATCTGGCCGGCCGTGCGTCTGACAATGGATACGAAAACGAAGAAGAAAATGAAGAAGAAAACGACGAAGAAAACAAAAACCACCTGCACGATTGGGACATTGCATACTACCAGAGGAAGCTGGCATATGAACGGACATCCGTCACGCCGGAAGAGATCATGGAGTATCTCCCGCTTGAACACGTTCTCGACGCCATTTTGGCCATTGTGTCCGAACTGTACGGGCTGGCGTTTGAGGAAATCCCACGACGGCCCAACGACGGCCTGGCATGGCACGAGCATGTCCGCATCTTGTCCCTTTGCGACAATGGTGAGATGGGCGGCGGCTTTGTGGGCCACATATACCTGGACCTGTTTCGTCGCGAGGGCAAACGTCGAGGCATTTGGTGCCGTGGAATTTCGCAGGTGTGCCTCCCTGCGTGTGCTTACCTGCGTGTGCTGTGCCCATTTTGTTTCTTTTTCAGTTCAGCTCCCTCTGACTGACATATATAGAGCCACCTGCTACCACAAAACACCCGCGTCTACCCTGCAGCAGCCCTCGTTTGTGACTTTGTCAAGACACCAGACAACGAGCCCCAGCTGCTCACCTATGATCAGCCTGTGCAGCTTCTCCACGAGCTCGGCCACAGCATCCACGAAGTCGTGTCGCGCACACGCTATGCGCGCTTCCACGGCGCATCGGGCACTGCCATTGACTTTGGCGAGGCACACGGCCTGCTGCTGGAGAAGTGGTTCTTTCTCAACGAGGCGGGCATCCGACGACTCACGCGTCACTACTCGACACTCTCGCCTACGCCTACACCTACACCTACACCGGACAAGATTGTCCAGGCCATTCTCACCTACCAGAAAGTGTACTGTGGCCCGCTGTTCCATCTCGACCAGCTTATCATGGCCAAGTTTGACCTCGACAGTCATCTGGCACCTTCGGCTGCGCACAATACCGAAAGTACCGAAAATACCAAAATCGATGCGGACGCCATCTTTCACACCCTGCGGTCAACATTCTACCCCGAATCCATGAGCTTGGCCTGTCCGACCATCCCGCCACAGCATGACTACACAAAGAACGGGAGGCTGTTTACAGAGTATGCGGCCGGGTACTATGCTTATTACTGGTGAGGCACCCACTTCTGTACTTATATAATGTCCAGTCCTCAATCCTCTGTCTTGCGTCCACTGACGATCGATTTCCATCTTCTCTGTCTTCTTCTCTGTCTTTAGGGCCGATATCTACGCATCGGATGTCTTTGACTCCCATTTAAGATCGACGACAGACACGTCCCGTCAAGGTTATCGGTATCGGAAGACGGTCCTGGAGAAAGGCGGAAGCATGGATGGTATACAGGTCTTCCATGCGTACCTTAAGCGCGAGGTTCAAATGAAGGCGCTGTACAACCAGCTCGTGTCGAGTGTACTGGGATAGTCATGAACGAATTGCAAAGACAAGTTTGATTCTCTCCGCGGAGCAAGAAGAGTAAGAACATCATATTTAATTCCGAGTACGAGAACATATCTATGACAATAAACAGGCGAAAATAAATTAAGAATTAAACTGAAACAAAGAAAGCAAAGAAGCGAAAGAAAAACAAAGGCAAAATGTCAAAATGTCAAAAGGGGGTATTAACAATGCGCAGGCAGGAGCGAAATGATTGCGACGCAAAAAGTTTATTCTCCCTCGCCCCTCTCGCCCCTCTCCTCTAGTACTAAAGAGGGGGCGTAAAACTTGTATGCAGGGGCGGCGGTTGTAGTCCGAAAACACGGCCTGGAACATGTCGGCCGCTACGGCGATGGCAACCGACCGTCTTAGGTGGGTGTGATTTAATCGTCTACTCTCCCGTAGCGGCCGACACGATTCCCCACCAAAGATATGAGAGTAATAGGCTCGAATCAAGTCAATCAGAAATTCATTTTTAACAACCGCTGAATCTCTACAAGCATACAGAAAGCCTTTTATTTAACGGGGTGGTCGTACATCCAGGTTGTCGACATGTGTTCCAAGTCAGACCACTTCGATTTCCCAGACCTTGGACGACTTGCATATCGAGAAGAGTTCTGCGAACATACAAGTCTTTCAACATGTCAACAAACGAGACCGCTCAAAATGGAGCTGTGGTGGAACGGGTTCCTTCCAAAGAGGCAACAAAAGCAGCAACCAAGATAGTATCAATGCAAGAAGGGTCCGTCATCGAGAGTGACCAGTTTCCGCATTTAGTCGACTTGTCTCCGGAAGAGCTTCTCGCTCTAGAGCGTCGAGTTCGCTGGAAGGTCGACCGACGACTGCTGCCATTGTTGATCCTCATCTATATCATGAACTACATGGACAGGTATGGGTCTATTGATCTTTTCAGTTATGGTCCCAAGCTAATTGTACCGCTCACCAGGAACACAATTGCACAGGCCAAATTAGGCGGCCTTCAGGACGATTTGAAGTTGACGGGTGATCAATATCAGGCTTGCGTCAGCGTCTTTTTCGCTGGGTAAGTGGTAACAAGCCATTATGGCTCTAGAGTCAGCATGGTCGCTAATCCAAACGTTATAGCTACATTCTGCTTCAAGTCCCCTCCAACCTTTGGCTGAACAAGATCGGAAAACCGGCCTTGTACCTACCAACATGCATGGTGGTTTGGGTAGGTCGTCACTCTGCAAATTTTACGTCGCTCTACCAGGCCACATTCAAACTGACGACTGATTTTAAAGGGCTGTATTTCTGCCTGCTCCGGCGCAACTCAGAACTTTGGAGGTCTCTTCGCCTGCCGCTTCCTTCTCGGATTTGTCGAATGCGCCTACTATGTATGTACGCCATACTCTTCTAGCTGAGTAGGGTTTACCCGTACTAATCGAACCTATTTCCCTCTAGCCCGGATGTATGTATACTCTCAGTGTTTGGTACAAACATTCAGAGTTGGGAAAGCGCATGGCGTTCTTCTATATTGGCTCACAGTTGTCGGGAGCGTTCGCTGGGCTCATCGCAGCAGGTGTGGTGAACGGCATGGACGGGTATGTCTTGAACAACAATTTACAGTTTGCGCGTTCTTGGCTCTAACTTCATTGATCAGTGTGGCAGGTCTCTCGCCATGGAGGTGGCTATTCATTCTTGAAGTACGTTCCATCTTCATGTATGACTCTGCTGCATGTGGTGCATTGCGACTGACGAAGTGGTCATAGGGCAGCATAACCGTTTTTATCGCACTCTTTGCCTTTTTCATTCTCCCCAATTTCCCTCACTCCACCAAATGGTTGACTCCTGCGGAGCGGGAGATGGCTATCTGGAGGTTACGTGCGGATGCCAGTCACGGCGAATGGACTAGGAGCGAGGAACAACTCACAGCCAAGGCCTTCTGGATCATGCTCAAAGACTGGAAGAACTGGTTCTTTGTAGTCATCGTCTACTGCACGGGAGCCAGTCTGTCTGTCAACCAATTCTTCCCTTCCGTCCTTGCGACGCTCGGCAAATCCACCACGGAGACGTTGCTTCTAACCTGTCCTCCTTATGTACTCTCATGTTTCACCATGGTTGGCATCTGCTGGAGCTCTGACTATTATCGAGAGCGATACTGGCATATGACTGTCCCTCTGTGGGTGGCGGCTGCTGGATTTATCATTGTTGGGGCCTCCACTAACATCGGAGCGCGCTACTTTGGTGCCATGATACTAATCCCTGGCATCTATGTCTCCCTCAACCTGTCCATGGCCTGGACGGCAAACATCATCTACGCGCCTCCTGCAAAGCGTGCCGCTGCTCTAGCCTTCAACAACGCCTTTTCAGGGATTGCCGGCCTATACAGCGCGTACCTGTATCCTGACGATGCTGCGCCGAGCTATGCACTAGCGCTCGGTGTCAACGCCGGCATGCTCTTCATCTCCATTTGCTCAGCGACGGTGTTGCGATTCTTGCTTGCACGCGAGAACAAGAAGATTGAGAAACAGGAGCAAGATGAGGCCGAAGACAGCAGGCTCACTCACCCCCGTTCCTTCCGTTATATGCTTTAGGGCAGTTTACAGCAGGAAAATGTGAAAGAATGCAAGCTGAGAGGGTGATATGTGTTGGGATGTGGCGGGATGTGGTGGAAACAAGCAGGCAACAGAAAGACGGAGGTAGCTAGGTATATAAGAATTTAGTCATTTGCACAATAACCTTTGACGTTTGCAGCGTACTAGCACTGCTTGATCTGAGTAATATAATATTGCGCGCGATAGTTTCTCACGTTCTAATTTTGTCCATTTATATTTTTTTCTAAGAAGAAATATGCGGAGATAACCTTTTAAAGCCACGTTTTTGATCGAGGAGGTAGAATAGATAGACAGACCGCAGATGGAAAACACCCAGAGGTAGTGCGTTGTCATAGTGTTGATTGGCTGCACACAAGCATGGGGCTTCCACATTGGTCAGTATCGCCGTAGCGGCCGACTAACCTATGCTTCAGGTCTTCGAACTACCGCTCCAGTCCCCCTTCTTATCGGTACGGAATCCAAGGAGTAGAAATATCAGATTTCCTCTCCCTACTAGGTAAGAAGTAAGAACCAGAATCTGCCCCTACCTTGATCTTTTTAATCAAACATACATTTCTACTCACAGTCTGTTGTCCTTGTCCCCGTTCTTGCACGTGTTATCTTTGTATTAGACAGAGACCTTGGTTCCCGTGGGAGTCTGACAATTTCGAGTTAGAATCCGGCATACATTGAACATCACAATGGCCTCAAAATTTACCACCGCGGCCTTCGCAGATGCCCTTGACACTGCTGCACATTGTTACACCGACAGCGACCGGCAAAGCGCCTTGATCAATTTTATCGACGGTCTCGGCACAGCATATGCGGGATATAAGCGGCCAGAGATGGAACGCATTCTGCAAAGCTCAATCGTCGACGTGGCAGCCGGTAATTCTTCTTGGTTGATTGGCTACCATTTGCGAAGCCGCCCATCTGACGCCGTGCTGCTCAACGCCATGGCAGCTCATTTCGATGATTTCGACGATGATGAAACTATCGTTTCCATTGCGCATGTTACGGTTCCCACAATGGCTGCTGCCATCGCCGCTGCCTCGACCGTCGATGTGAGTGGCAAGGTAGTTCTGGACGGCTACATGTCAGGTGTAGAAACCATGATAGCTCTTGGCGAGCTACTCAATCCCGAGCATTACCACCTTGGATGGCACTCCTCAGCGACGCTTGGCGTCTTCGGAGCGACGATGGCTGCTGCCCACATCCTTGGCTTGTCCAAGGAAGAGAAAGCGACTGCTCTAGCCTTTGCGGTGACGTCCAGCAGCGGAACGCGATCGGCGTTTGGAAGCAGTGCAAAGCCCTGGCAAGTCGCAGCTTCATCCAGGGACGGCTTTAACGCTGCTTTGCTCGCAAGGGCGGGCCTCGACGCCAATGCTTCGCTCTTCGGCTCAATGGGTCTGACGGAACTTTATGGCGGTGACATGCGCCGTATCAATGCTGCCTTTGACCGGATCGGCCACGGGTCGCCGTTTAAAAGCCCCGGAGTGACAGTCAAAGCATACCCTTGCTGCACAGCAGCCCACACGGGCATGGAAGCATGCGAGATCATCCGGAGTCGCCTTGCAGGAAGATCCTCGCGGGACATTGCTTCCGTGCACATCCGTGTCGGCAAACACATTCCCTCGATCCTCGTCCACGCAAGGCCCACAACGTCGCTGGAGGGCAAATTCAGCATGCAGTTTTGCGCAGCCATCTCACTCTGTCTACCATCGACAGGACCGGAGGCCTTCACGGACACTTGGTTGGCGGATCCCGAGATTCGCCACGTCATGGAACGTGTGGAAATGTACGGCTGCCCGGAGCAAACCGATCCATTTCCAAGCAGTGTTGAGGTCAGAATGGTCGACGGATCATTGTTTTCGGAAACTGTCAAACGGCCAAAGGGCAGTCCTGAAAGGCCATTCACGCGCAGTGATATCGAGCGGAAGTTCACATCACTCTACCGGGATGGAAATGCTGAAGCAGCGCTAGAGCATCTGTTCGAATTCCCCGCCGCAGCGAGTTGGAATTCTTTTGAAAGACGTTTGTCCAGCTTACTCAAGGCCCCATCGGTGGGAGATACTCTAGATGGCAACGCGGAAGGTTGCGCAAGACTTTGATACTTACGTAATAACCCCCTTGACAATAGATTTTCGTTCACTTTTAACCTTTGTGTTTATTGAATGTTATGATACTGTAAACGCGGTTATACCTTTTCAACATCAGAATTATTTGACTCCCCCTACGAGATTTACCAAATAGCTCGACATTACCGGCCACTCGTAGCCACAGTGCCCCCAACCCGCGTGTCACCTCTAGCGTTCCGGTAAGACTCATAGTTAACACTCTTGACCCCAGTGAACCCCTGCGTCTTGCAAACGGTGAATGCGGTCGTGTTTCCATGTCTCCAGACTTGTTAGCAGTCGTTACTAGACCTAGTCAATAAATTTTGATCTTCAACGTGGTCAGCATATTTCCGGCCTCATGATGGGTTAGCAGGTATCGGCAACCAGGGCACATGTAGACTAATAACAATGATGACCATGGCTTTACAATTTATCGGCCTAGTATTCGTGGGTCTACATCGGCCGCTAAGGGAATATATCCCCTCCATTATACCGTAGCAGCCGAGTTCTGTCTACCCCAGTCGAACAACGATGCGATTGAGTTTCACTCCGGTTAAGGGGCTAGGGAGACCTAGGAACCTGGATTTTAATGAATAAACAAATCTGTATCTAGTATCGCGATCTACCGAGCACTGGCTATCCCACAATAGACTTATTAATTGTTCATATCAGTGATATTAAAGGCCGGAACATATCGATGTAGGTCTAGGCGGTGGCCACGAATTGCCGTGATATTATTCCGTCTCGAGCTGTGCGTACGTCCTACAAAAGTCAGTCCTCGTGCCGCATACCGTTCTGACTCATTAGTAAACCATGACGAGGCGTCAATGGAGGATGGTGCTTTCAGGACTAGTCTCTTGGCCCTCGAAAGCCCAAAATAACCATAGAAGCTTGACTGCGCTTCTTCTTCGAGATACGTGACTGCACCCCGGGTCCAGTGGTGGAGTCGTCAACCCATAGAGGCCACACCACCGTAGCGGCCGACCGTTATCATACCAACCCTTCGAATTCTCCACGCCGAACCGACCACGTTTGTCCAGCCAAGTCGGCCAGCGTCGGTCCTCGGCCGGTCAATCAATTATGATCTCACCTGGTGTGAGAACCTTGGAGGCCCACCCCTGTCCACTGATGGAATAGACCGGTCACAGTGTTTTGGATGCCGCCGGTGGAACGTACTTTTAAAAAAGAAATGGCACATCTTCTCTTGTACAGTAATAAATTAAACCCAAACAATCCTTTGTGTTTTCGCTGCTACACGACCTTGTCCGTCTTTATCCATCACACACACCTTACAATGTCAAGTTTGAAACCATCTGTGCTTATCATCGGCGGAGGTGCCTTTGGCAGCTCCACCGCGTACCACCTCGCCTGCCGCGGGTACGATTCAGTCCACGTACTCGACCGCTTCGAAGCGCCCTCGCACGACGCCGCATCGACAGACATCAACAAGGTGGTCCGCGCCGATTACCCTGATGCCATCTACGGGCGGCTTGGCCTTGAGGCCATGGAAATCTGGGAGTCCAAGACATCGTTCTTGAAGGGCCTGTACCAAAAGTGTGGCTGGATCCGCTCCGCCTCGCCGAACAATACCGCCTGGCTCAAGGCCGCCTACAAAACGGGAAAGGAGCTTGGATTCACAAGCTCCATGTGGATGACCGGTGACCAGGTCCGGTCACGGTGGTCAGAGGTCTCCGGCCAGCTTGGGGACTGGGAGAATCTCTGGAATCCCGAGGCCGGATGGGTAGGTTTAACCTTCTTGGGCGACACCGCGTTGTGCTCTTGTTTGCTCTTGTTCTAACATATTGGCCAATGAGTAGGTTCCGTCAGCTCAGGCGCTCGTCCGCATGACAGAATCAGCGCGCAAAGAAGGAGTCCAGTTTACGAGCGGGCCGGACGGAGACGTCGAGAAACTCCTTTACGATGACAAGCAGCAGTGCGTCGGGGCCCTCTGCCGCAGCGGCAAGACGCACTTTGCAGATATTGTCATTGTCTCGACGGGCGCGTGTCTTCCCGAGCTGCTCAACGCCAGCGAGGAGTCGGTTGCGCTCGCCGGCTGCCTGGGCATCATCAAGCCGACGCCAGCGGAGGTGGAGAAGTATAAAAATATGCCCATTATTGATGAGGCCGTTGGAGGTGAGACAGATGCCTCAAGTATAGGCATAGGCCTAAGCCTTTGATGTAAGCATACCTAGGCTAACTAGAAGATTGTCCAGGTCTTATGTTCCCCCCGGACGAGAATGGCATGATGAAGATTGTCTCCAACCGAGGCATCACCAACTACGCCCACTCCTCCGTCAAGGGCGCTTCCGTAACACACGGATTTAATGGCCACTCTGATGATGGTATCCCCGTGGAGATGGAGAAGGAGATCCGAAACTACCTTCGTGAGGTACTTCCCGAGCTGGCTGACAGAGAGTTCTTCACCACTCGGATGTGCTGGTAAGTTTGCAGTACCTATGTCGCGTGATCCCATTCTTGCCGTATGGCTCTGACCCAGGCCTCTCAACAGGGACTCTGCAACCAAGGACTACCACTACCGCATCTGCCCGTACCCCCATGCCAAGAATCTCTATATCGCGACTTGTGGCGCTACGCATGGGTTTAAGATGATCCCCATCATTGGCAAGTACGTCGTGGACATGTTGGAGGGCAACCTGCCCGAGCACCTCGCCAAAGCCTGGAGCTGGAAGAACGGAAAGGCACCGGAGGGCGAGATGCTGTATCCTCACCCTCAGGACCATGTTGACCTAGGAGACCTCACTGGCTGGGAGGGGGGCAACCAAAAGTTGTCACCACCGTCTCGTGCCCTGCGCGCAAATTTGTAGAGATAAACGTGTGGTGTCGCTTGGAGTCTAACGACGTCATAATTATAGAATACACTGCGGCTCATGAAGCAAGATTGACACGAGAACCTCAACATACTAGCCAAACGACGTTCCGTAGATATCGAATGACGTGAGATCAATTGTCGGCTGCCCTAGCAGCTCTGCCCAGTCGTCGAAGCCAAGCTCCCTCTCCATCGGAATGTCACCCGCTCGATTCGCACCATCATTTGCATCGTAGACACCCCCTGCCTGCAGCGCTGCCAAAGACCCCTCTAAGCTGCGGGCGCCATTATTCTGATTCTGTGGCCGGGGCATGGCATCTCCAATGATCTCGATTTCGGTGAGCATCTCTAGGTGGTGCTTTGACGAGATATTTCCGCACTGGACCATGTTTGCCAGCACCTCACGTGTCTCGTCGTAGAGCCTAGCATCCTCGTCCCACTCAGCGCTTTCCAGCACACATGACCCGGGACGCCTCCGAGCCATGATTTTAGCCAAGCAAATAACGGAAAGGCATGTGAACAGATGGACGGAGTCCCAGTACCCGTACTCTACCAACATCTCCGATCTGGCAAGGTGCAGCATGATTTTCGCATTTGTCCTGGCAGCTTGGAGACAGATGTTGTTAATGTTGCCGAACTCTTCTTTGAAAGTAATGGCAATGTCGCCGCGCAGCATCGAAGCTAGCTGATGCAATAGCAGAGGCCGGAGAAGAAGGATGTAGCACTAAATATCGAAGCGTTATTAAGTAAGGTTGAGATACAAAAGATGAAGATGAAAACCGTGGAACAGTTCTCGTACCTGATGATAGCGTAAAGCCAAGGAGAAAGGAACTCGGTTCCCGGATGTGGCATCGAGACGGTTTTGTACGTCGCACCCGAACAGGGTGGCCAATTCCGCTGGCACCTCGTTTCGGCATCGCTCTAGCTGCTTTAAACATTGGTCGAGCAAGTCGTAGGGCTGGTTGACGTGTCTACTCTTCAGCTGGCCGACCACGGTGATGATGTCGCTCTTGATTTGCAGAAGCTTGATCTGCGCCGTCAGTAACTCTGGATCGAAGAATTCTTCTAGATCTTCGGTGGAGAGGCCGTTGGAGCTTGGGTAGTCGAGATTGTTGGCCATCCCGGCGTAGGCTGGTTGGAGACACAGCTCGGTGCTGGTGGCGCGATCAACGCAGAGAGCCGTCCACCAGACCCGTTTTCTGTGCTCCCGCTCAAGATTAGAGAGGGAGGCGGGGGCTGGCTGATCAAGACCCAGGCTATGAGCGAGCCGTATGCTCTGGCCCGCATACGCGTATGCAGCCTTGCGGCGGTTCAAAATGAAGCTGCAATGAGACTGGACGGTGTCAGCTGCGCGCCGCAGATGCTATTATGGCACAGTCTACTGTCTACTTACCGCTAAATTCAGCGCCTCGACGTCGGCAACAGTCGGGTCTTCGTATGACACTTTCAGCATGAGCAACCCCTGCTCAAAGTACTCAGTTCCAGGTGGCAGCGTGTGGAAGAGACTATCCGAGTTGTCCGCCTCGTCTCGCCGCGAAGAGCCCTCACCGTTTCCGTCCAAGGTGATCGTGAGCGACTGGTTGTTGTGGCCGTTGGCTTCAGCCAGTGCCAGGACAAAAGAAAGCCTGCACAACCAGTTTCGGTCCTTGGCCTGCGACGGCGGGTTCTTGAAGGTAGCATGAAGCCTCCTCCAGAAAGACTTGCGTAGAAACGTATGATAGTCACCAAAATTCTGTTCGGCCTGCGAGATGAGTTGGACTGCGTATTTATAGGGAGGCAGTCTCAGCAAGAGTTTCGAACCTGGGTTGTGTCAGTGGCATCGCGGTGATCGCTTGGGGGGACTAGCAGCACGTACGGATAGTGTCAAATTTCATGTTGGCGTGGCGGCGCTGGGAAATAGTCGAGCCATCGCCACCGCCGCTGCGCAAAAAGGGAGGCGATGTGGTAGACACAGCAGCTGCCAGGCCTAGCAGGTCGTAGTCTGACCGACTGCTACCGCTGTGTAGCACTTCCGTGTCGACGTCGGCGTAGCAGGCCCGGGTGTGTGTGCAGTGTTGCCGGTAACCTTGATGGCATTAGTGAGGTCATTGAGGGTGGTGTTGATGTGTTCTAGGTAGTCCTCAGACACCGCGACCATACGATCACCGCGCGTCCGGTAGATGCACTGTCGCTGGTGCTGGCGACATCGCTGGCAGGGTTGTTCTGGGGACAGAATCAGCTGCTCGGGTCTATCTTGGGCGTTGACGGTTCAGGGAAATACGAACGCACCTCCGTTGCACTTGACCTTTTGCCGGTGGCAGTAATTGCATGCGGCGTTGCTCCGACCCGCAAACTTGGGCATGGTGATTAGAATGACTGTCTAGGGAAGCTCCAATGCTGCAGCTATATCCAAGAGGTTTTGGCATGCGAATATGCACTCAGCACCATGGGTCGCAGAGTCTAATAAGGGTCGCGTCAAGGAATGTAACTTGGGAGCTCGACATAATACAAAGTGCCATTGGCAAGATGTTGGGCCACAGGCACAGAAGAAATGTTGCATAGAGAGAAGGTCAGAATGCTAGAATCTCTGGCTGCCGGGCAGGGCTAATCAACGGCGCTAGAGATCACGTGATCTCCAGCCCAACACAAGAATGTTTGCCCCGTGATGCGGATATTTTACTAGTCTCGACAGTAGCCGTGAGGGGTTGCGGTCTAAGTGCCCCAATAGGGCCTAGTCCCAGAGCTGGCGAGCTCCGTTCCCTGGGCTAAAGCGAGTCGATTGCTCCAAGATCAAGGCAGAAGCCACGTGATAGCCAGGCTGGCCGACTGTAACAACGATAGTCGTCGGCCGCTACGGTGATAGGCCGACGAGTCCGAACGGTCGCACTTGATCCGCGATGCTTGTAGTTGTATGCATTACTCGGAGGAATTACGTTTGTTATCAAAGTGAGTTTGTCATGAAAGTGATTACTACATTGAATAGAATCGAGACCAGGGTGGACTTCAGCGACCTGACCAACATAGCCACCGATTGCTCGGAATGATAGAAGTATATATAATGTAGTAAGGATAGAGAATTGGATCCTGTTCATTTCGTGGTTGTCTTTCCTCCTCGTTACTGATTTCCATTGTTCCTGTGCTCAACACCACAATTCAGGTCACCATGGCCATAATACCCTTTGTTTTGTTGTCTGCTTTGGCAGGCATTGCATATGCCTCGCCGATCTCGCATCCTCGGGCGACGACCAATAACACAAATGAGACCTATGCCTTTACCAATTGCAACGGCCTCAACTTCACTCGGATGAATCCGACCCTCCCTAACGTGACCATCTTTGCCACCGGTGAGAGGCACATCGAGACACATCGCCTAGCAAACTTGACAAAGATTCTAACGTACATACAGGTGGGACAATTGCGGGTTCGACCAGTGACACCACAGCGACCACCGGCTACGCAGAGGGCGATGTGACCGTGCTGGATTTAATCGATGCTGTTCCTTCAATACTCGGCGTTGCCAACGTGGCGGGTGTGCAGGTCGCCAACGTCGGCAGCGAGGATATAACATCAACCATCCTCTTGGAGCTTTCGAAAATGATCCACCAATACGTTTGCGAAGACCCAACCATGAGTGGCGCTGTTATCACCCACGGTACCGACACTATGGAGGAGAGTGCATTCTTTATCGACGCCACCGTGAACTGCGGCAAGCCGGTTGTCATGGTCGGTGCCATGCGACCGGCCACCGCTGTCCCCACAGACGGCCCGTTCAACCTGCTGGAGGCTGTGACAGTGGCAGCTGACCCCAGTGCCAGGGACAGAGGCACCATGCTGGTAATGAACGACAGAATAGCGTCGGCCTACTACATGACCAAAATGAACGCCAACACTCTCGATACCTTCAAATCCGTCGAGATGGGTTTCCTGGGCGAATTGATTTCGGATAAGCCTTACTTCTACTATCCACCAGCAAAGCCAACAGGCAAGGCGGAATACGACGTCAGCAATGTCACTTCAATTCCAAGAGTCGACATCCTCTTCGCCTACGAGGACATGCACAATGATACTCTCTACAACGCGATCGAGGCCGGTGCTGAGGGCATTGTGGTCAGTAGTAGAAAAGTCCCCTTAAGCTTTTGATGCACTCTAACCTTTCTTCTTACACTAGATTGCTGGAGCGGGAGCCGGCGGTGTGACCACCAGCTTCAATTACGCCATCGAGGATGTGTTGAACAGACTCGAAATTCCAGTGGTCCAAAGCTTCCGGACTGCCAGTGGCGAGGTCCCTCTGAGTGATATTAGCAGTACGACGGCGAGCCATATCGCTAGTGGGTATCTAAACCCGCAAAAGTCGAGAATCTTGCTGGGGCTGCTGCTTGCGCATGGGAAGAACCTGGACGAGATTACGGCTGCATTCTCTGGATCGGTAGATGACTAGAACCTAGGTAGAGACGTACAAGTACAATGGAAATCAAACACTGCCTTATCACATGATAAGCTTTGGTGGTGGGGGAGAATCTAAAAAAAAAAAAAAAAAAAAAAACGTCTCTTCTTCCTCACACCCAGCCTTGCTCTGTTTTGACTGTGACGATGACGCCCCCCGGACAATGGCGGAGCCCAGCAGCTGCTGCGCAAGTTTGCCAACCTTTGCGACCCGGCCTGCTTTCCGGCCTACGATGCCCTGCCGGGCGATCACCAATACCTCCCAGGATATTCGGCCAGGTCGACCGGCGACTGCTTGTGGCCGGCAACACGATTGTCAATCTGTACTACATACATCACGACTTTGTGGACGAGTCCTGGGGCACCCGGGAGGAAGAAATAGCCTTTGTCAAGGTAAAGCGGTCATACATGTGTCTTGTGTCTTGGTTGGCGGCGGTCTGAATGCTGGTGTTCCGGGGTTCCTCGCAGATTATTCCCATGAGACTGAGCGGCCTTCTTCAGATCAGCGACAAGGTGCAGGTCTACTCGGTTGCCGACGTCGACGAACAGATGGTCTGCCACGGCTGCGACGAGAAGAAAAAGGACCTGCAGAAGTGCGCCGGGTGCGGCATATTCCGGTACTGCAGCAGGGTGAGATACTTTGTCATAGTCTCTTCCAGAGCAACTTCTAGCAGCAGCTAACAGAGCCGATGGCTCCAGGACTGCCAAGCGACGGGATGGAAGGACAGGGGCCACAAGAAGGACTGTCCCATCATGCGGGACAAGGTGTGCTGGTCTCGCTCAGGCTGGACTGGAGCCGTTTCGACTCAATTGTGAACCTTCCATTCGAGGATTGATCTCTTTACTGCCAGAGTCAGCACACAGACACCTGGCACTAGTTGTTAAAATTCCGTTCCTCGTCTACAACGGCTGCCTTTACATTAGCCCCATCTACAACACCGACACCACCAAAAGAGGAAGTAGCGGGATGTACTAAAAGACAATGTGAAGGGACAGGCCATAATGGCTGCGTTTTTTTAACAAGGGAATAGGCGCTACTTGCATGATATCCCACTGCCATGGATGTCGCACATGTCTTGAGACAGGTAGCTTCCAACGTTTGTGTAAAAGAACCAGACGCCATGTTCCCTTTAAAGAAGAGTAAGAACATGATATGTAATTCCGAGTACGAGAACTTATCTATGACAATAAACAGGCGAAAATAAATTAAGAATTAAATAGAAACAAGAAAAGAAGCGAGAGAAAAATAATGAATAAAGACAAAATGTCAAAAGGGGGTATTAACAATGCGCAGGCAGGAGCGAAATGCTTGCGACGAATATCGAAATGGGCGAGTCCCCACTCAAGTGGAAACGTAGGTAAAAGGGCAAAGTGTTCGACAAGACGTTGGACGAAAAGGAGAAGAAATTCAACACGGGCAGGTCGCGTTTGCTGCTGGACGTGGAATTGGAATTGGAATTTATCGGGATGGGGATGGGGACCCAGTGCCCAACGTTGCCGTCGGAGTCAAAATCCCTGGGGTGCTGAAGATGAACACTGCGACGACGTGTCGGCGGCGAGTCATAGACGGCATAGCTAAAATCGGGGTTCACGGGCGCGTCGGGCCCGGGGTACGTAAAGGAATACACGACATTTAGCGTGTAGTCGACGCCCGGGACAACGTTGATGGCCTGGTAGATGTCGGCCTCGTCGCCGGTGCCCGCGATGATCAACTCACCGCAGTCGGCATAGTCCGCAGAGCACTGGTTGCTAAAGGCCGTGCTGCCTCCCGGGCCCTTTGTGATGGACGACCAGTCGGCCAGGCCGTTGGCGAAGTTGCCGTTGAGAATGGTCTCGACGCAGGGGGCGCTGGGTGAGGCCATGGCTGAGGAGGACGTGGACGAAACGGAGGACGACGAAGGGATGACGCTGGAGGAAGAAGAGACAATGCTCGACGACGAAGAGATGACACTCGAGGAAGACGAGATAATGCTCGACGAGGAGGACGGAATTGGCAAAGAGGAAGAGGACGAGATGACGCCGCTGCTCGAGCTGATCGACGAGCTGGACGAGGCGGACGATGACACGGACGGCGACGTGCTTGGGCGGCACTTGGATGCCACCGCACCGTCGACGGCCAGCAGGCTCATGGCCAAAATCTGGAAGAAGCCCTTCATGTTGTTGTTTCCCGCCCACTGTGAGAAGGTTTAGATGTGAAACGAAGGAACGGAAGAAGGGAACGGAAAAAAAGGAGCGTAGAATGAAAAACTGAGAAGAAAAAAAGAAGAAAAAAAAAACGAATGACCGTTGACAAGAGAAAGATAGTCTTATAACGTGAACTAACAGGACTGAACAGAAAACGCCAGGCTCTCGAGGAGACGACACTCGGTTTTGGACCTTTGATAAATCGGGCAGCATGTTAAGTAATATGTCTCTTCCCTCTTCCCTCTTCCCTCTGCCCTCTGCCCTTTTTTTCTCCATTCTCCTTTCTCCTTTCTCCTTTTGTAAATATTGATTCTGGGAATACAACACAAATAGACCCGCATCGTAGACCTTACTCTGTCGAGCTGGTGCATTGCATTATTCCTCTTTAGCTCGACGCTGGGCTGAGCTTGCAGGCTGTAGCGTCTGCAGCCCTGACGCAGAGTAAACGATGCATATATTTTTATGGGTCGCTGTGCTTAACGAGCCGCTTGGATTGGCTGTGTTGCCTTTGGTGGAGATTGGACTTGGAAAAGGCGTGGGGACAGGGGTAAACAAAAATGTCACTCTCGTTGTTTGACAGGCCTATGGAGAATGCCGTAGTATGTCACTCCCCTTTGGGTTTGCGCTGCTTTTTTATTTTCTTCTACGGAGTACAGGTGTACGTCGTATCTCAGTCACAGAAATCGGAGCTGAAGTTCAGCCGTTTCAATATTAAGCTTTTGGCGAATTTGGTGGCGTTTGACGTGGGCCGTCTTGGAGAATAACAAAACAGCTCTCAAATGGCCCGTTGCACCTTTGGGCCGCCACACATCCTGTTTACGAATGCACCAAATTGCCATAGCATGTTCCAGGACGGAACCCTTCCGTCCTGCCGACAAAATGAGGAAATAAGGTTTAGCTTAAACTGCCCCTGGACTCGACTTGAAGAATATATGGTGCAGAGCTATGTTTTTATTTTGCACGATCCTCACACACTCTAGTCGTACATTTTCTGCCCATGACTGTCGTTGATGGTGACAGCGGAACCATCTACAAGCGCATTTTTGCCCTTTCCACGCCTTTCTCGTTTCTCCCGTCGGTTTTCGCCCGCCGTGCCAAAAACATAGCGAATGGGCGGCATATAAATGCGAGGTATTTCGCCCATTAGGTCGATCAGGGCAGCTGGTATAATGAATTCGAGGTAGGATGTCCGTCGTCCTTCCACCGGATCATATGCTGGTAAGATGTTGTAATAAGTTAGCCAGTCGTAGAGGCTAGACTGTCGTTTTTCGGACCTCTCAAGTAGGAATGGCACCAGCGAATGAACGGCTTTGTGCCACACAGGACGACGGCAATTGAGTAGTAAATGTTCCGATAGAGAAGGATGCAAAGGCACATGTATGCTTTCAGTCAGGGTAATGAGCTCGGTGTCTGACGGCTTGGGGTTGGGACGTTGCAGTGGTGACTGGGTGGCCAGTGACCGCAAGGCACGCGGGACATGCCTCGGGCCACGTACCGGAGGTGTAGGACGTTCCCAATCATATGGGCCAATTGCTTCCCACTGAAATTCACTGTTCAGACGTCGTCCATGGATAACAAAATTGCTCCACGGGTTTAAGTTGCTGTCCATCGTGGTCGTTTGCAGGTCGCCGTGCGCTTCAGACGGATGGAATAGAAAGGTACACTGTGGGTTTCTTGCGGATATTGCCGGTTTTGTAACTCTTGAATGGAAGTTCTCTTCGTCTTCTGCCCGAGTTGTATTGGTTTTAGTGTCAAAAACCTTGCAATCCCCTAAGGTAGACTTCATGTCTTTAAGTAGGCCTCGCCACTGTTCAATGAAACCCATTTAAATGCAGGCGAACGGAGCCGAGGATTGTGCTGTGCACATTGAATATTGCATACTGACCAGCTACGCATTGTGTACCATCCAATATCTGCACCTGTATCTGGCGTGTCCCGTTGGTGCACGTAAGCTTGTATGTATGGCAGTGTCTGCAGTGTCGCCTTGTTTGGAAAGTGTGCATATTGCTCCAACTCCGCCAAAGTAGGAGGGCAGGATGGGTCATCCATGTCTGTCTGTATGGGTTACAATGACACCATTACGTGACGCAAAATAAAGCAGCCTCAGATGGGGACCTTGTGGCTCCTGGCTCCTGTTCATCAATAAGAGTGGGGCAGTCTGCACCTCTGAATGGGCACTTTTGCTGATTGGCCACAGAAGCTTCTCTCCAGAATGAAGACCTTCGATTGCCCACATTCTTTTTTCATCGTACATCACTCGTTCTTTTACCAACGCTCTGGTTCTTTGTAGAGCATTACGCCCCGAGCAACTGACAAATGGCAGTACAAATAACTGATATTTACAAGTTCAATGACGGGTGGGCAATTAATGTCGACTTCCAGAAGGAAGAATATCGTGTCTGTTGGGTTGGAAGCTGGCGGGAGGTGCCAGACTTGACTACTTTCCCATGTGTCCACGGCACCGCTACCACGACCCGAATCCCGCATAGCACCGCAGTTCGCGAGCTCTGGGCCAAGTCCAGCACAGTCTGCTATGGAGCGGACTCCCACATTCGGCTGTTGGATCCTCGACTACAAGATGCTTTCCCAATTTGCAAAGTTGCCGTCCATGCTCGGCAACGTCAATCGATCCAGGATGAGTTCGACCTTCTCCGCAGCCTTTGCCTTTCGGTCAAAAACACACCTGTTTTCTCTGTTCATCCAGATCCGCTGGTGGATGAGGACGGCATATTCGGGTTTCGGATGGAGCAACTTTTCAAGGTTGAACAGAAGAAACTGAAAGACCACCTGGGCGATATTTACGATACGCTGACCAAAATACACGAAATTGGCATTGTTCATAATGACTTCCACCCGGGGAACATCATGCAGCGATCAAATGGAGCCTTGGTTGTTATCGACTTTGGACGGTCCGGACCAGTAGGCCACAATATTCCACCCGAGAAACAGTGGAAGGGGCCGAAATTCTCCTTTGAGGCCGACAACATCATGTTTGAAAGATTTTTTTCATGTTATGGAACAGATTCGTGTTCCAATCGGCGTGCTCCAAACTAATGATTTCGACGTTTGTATTTGTCTCTGTGTCTGGGTTTGAAAGCCGGATTAAATATCAATACCGGCCGCCGCAAATGAACAAATGGAAAGCTAATGACAGCTGATAAATGTTTACCTGCGTTATCTATTATGATAGTGATGGCTGTCTGTCAGTCCCTGTTTTCTGTTTGTATGTGCATCGACTACGTTGTTTGCGTGGTTGAGGTCATGGGGAAAATCGCTTATTAAATAGACAGAATGTGTGACAAAAGGGTGTGCACCAGGCGCCTTGCAGCTGTTGTGCATTTTCTTGTTATGTATCTGACTGGCCAGCTGGTCTGTATATGTGTGTGTCGCTAGTCCACGCTTCTTTGAAATATTATTCATCAATGCGGTCTATTAAATATCAAACTAATTCGACGCACATGGTAGTCAATCCGGGTTTTTTTTTTTTGTCACATATTTTGTTGGACATCGGGGCGTCGGAGAGCAAGAGCCATTTCTGTATTCTCTTCTTCATGACGTCTTTCTTGCCCTAGCCTCCTTGTCTGGTGCACGTAATTGCGAAGCTCTCTCACGGCCCTGTCCTCTGACATCCAGATTCGAGGTACCTGGCCAGAAAGATCGATCAAGCACTCTGGTACTCTCAGCCACCGCGCAGTAAACTCCGCTGTTCGTTTGTCGTATGCATAGACTGGCGTGGTAAAAAGAGCCGGGAGGCGCTCGTGTTCGTGGTCGTCCAGGACCAAGGGCACAGTTTTTAGAGCAAGCCTGTCCCAGTTGAACGGCCCTACTTGCATGTACGTGGCAAAACAGGGAGGGACTTGGGTCTCTTTACCGAAAAAATCGGTAGTTGTCCCTAGCCGCCGTGTTGGACTTGGTATCGGCACCGGCAAAGACTGAGGCAGCGCGTCTGGATCCAGAGGGACGTATGTCATTCGAAGGGGCATCACACGTAGGCGTCGTAAAAGTCGGCGGCCGTAGGGCGTCGTGTTTGGCATCGGCTGTATTGCCCGCGCATATCTGCTCCTTGTGCTGACAAGCGGATACCTATATACGCCCTTCAGCGGCGGCGCACTCGGCATCACACTGCTACCGCTGACTGTTGCAGTGTTGGCGTATTCCACGCATATTGCGTACACGTTGGCGGCGGTCTTCGCCGCACTCCTGTGTGATTTGTTCTCGTTCATGGCGGGGTTGAGCAATATGTGGCAATTTATCTATATGATGCGTCGTCAACGTAGTCAATCACAACAGTGTATCGAAGTGACAAAGAAATAGGGGTTTGGAGGAGATGTAAACTGGCAAAGGGTGCAGTGTTAAATACATCATGTTAAAGAAAATCATTCGCGCCTTTCCGTCCACGGGGCGCATGAACTGGGATTGTGGCTTAGACCCCAGGCGGGAGACAAAACGTGGATGAGGCTGAAAAATCGGAGGCCTTTGCCGTTTTCACCTTTTCCAGTGGCTGCAAAGCCTACTTTCTGTTTCTCATTACTTTTAACTATGTCCACTGCATCGACTTTACGAATAAATGGGGGGCAACTACATGAAACATTCCATTTATGAGAAATGACCATGACGTCTTTGTAGTTCATATGCTGCGCAAGAACATTAAATTATACCGTAGATATCATCTTGCTAACGGTTTTCTTCTTCTTTTTCTTCTACCTCTTCTTCTTCTCGTTCTTGTTCTCGAGTTTTCTTGCCCTCTTCTCCTTGGCTAAGCAATCGAGGCACCTGCCCACTGACGTCGAGCAGGCACGCTGGCACGCGCAGACTGCAGAGATACACCTTGCCTGTCTGCTTTCCATAAACAAACAGTGGCGTCACAAACAGCCGCACCGAGCGACCACAGCCTTTTTGTTCTTTTTGTTTTTGCTTGTCTTCGCCAGCAAGCATCATAGGCACCACGCGACACGCCAGAAGGTCCCAGTTGTACCGATGCGTCCAGAATCGCTGCCGCGTTGACTCTTTCCACATTACCTCTCCCATTCCCCTTCCCCTCGCAGACAGGCGGCCGTCGTACGATATCGACGTCGGAATAGCACCGGACTGCAGCGGGACCGTAATCGTCGGGACGGCGATTAGCGACAAGAACGTGTCTTGTCCTTTGAACTGCCTCACAAACTGCCGGGTGGCTCGGGCCGGTCGGTACACTGTGTTGTTGAATATATGGGTGTACACGTGTTGTTTTCTTTTTTGGTGCATTGATGTCAATGAGTCTTTTCTGTCAGCCCAGATGGCGACTCTGTCCTCAAGACGTGCGGTTGTATTCTCAGCTTTGTCGTGGCTATTGGCATTATGTGCCAGATCCCTGTTGTGTTGTTTTTGTTTGTTTTCATTCATGGCTGTGCCTGTGCGTGGTGGGAAAAGAAGAAAAGTGCAGCGGGATACGCAATCTTTGAATGCGATCTTTGAATGCGGCTGTCAACGTGAGGTGACCGTCTTGCAGGACAGTAAAGAGGGTGCGCCATTTGTATGCCTTTTCTACGCTTCTGTGCCGGGCACAAAATTTGAATCAAGTGCGAGGCGTGAGGCGCCTTTGCTGGAAAGTCGGTGTGGCTTGGCGCTAGGGCGTGAATCTGCACATTTGTCTGATTCGTTGGTGGCTGCACATGTGGTGGCGGTGTTGGAGAGTCTGCTGAATGTGCTGTTTTGCGTGTTTCCCCATTTTCGCCCAGCCTGCTTGGATGAGGGAGATTGAGCAGCTGTCACGCAACATGACGATGATTCTGTTCAGATGCAAAAGCATATATTGTACAAAAGAATCAAAATCTGCTTTCAGTCTGGCAGCTCCTGGATCCTGCTTGTATTGTCCTTTATTCTGTCCCGCCTGTGTCTGCGATCCGTCTCGTCATGTTCATTTCCCAAGATCTCACGCATCCTCCCATGAGAAAACCGGAAGAGTCGAGGCACTTGTCCCGTAAGATCCAGCAGGCATTCTGGCACGATCAAACCCGTAAACGTGAATGTGAATGTTTCAAAATCCAGCACAAAATACGGCCATGCCAGTATGGGAGGGCCTGTCTCCCAGTCGCCGTGGGCGTATCGCTCGCGTTGTTGCATATCGTCTGCCAGCATCGGGACGTACTGTCTTGCCAGACGGTCCCAGTTGAACGCCTCAATGGTGTTATAGGGTTTGCTTCGAGCTGTTGTTCTCTTTGGCCAGGCGAGTCCCTCGTGAAAACCAGGCACGGGTACGGATGTTGCCGCCATCGACAGAGGCACCACTACTGGTTTGACGGAGAACGCGATACGTTTCTCAGAGTGATGTGACCTGGGAAAGCCTTTGAGCTGGGATCCAGAGACGCTCCGTCCTGTCTTTCGGGCCAGCCGTCGCAAAGGGCGCGGGAGTGTTGAAAGGTAGCTTGGCTTGCAAATCAGGCATCGTGTCCTTGGCATGAAGTCGCTAAACTTGTTGAGCAAGGTGTAGGGTTCTCGTTTTACAGGAATGCCTGGTCCACGAAAACCGGGCCACCTCTTGACAAGCTTTTGAGATGGCTCGTCTATAATGATATCTGCCTCCCAGTGCTTGGGTAGCGCCGAGGGTGTGTTGTTGAGATTCATGTTTACCGAGGCCGGCCGGCCAGCAAATAGATAAGAAGGTAATAAGGTTGAAAGATAAATATGGCTGCAAGCAATTACATTGAAATTCAAATCTATCCTCGGACTAGGGGAGAGGTCGTCATTTAAGTATCAAAATGAGATACAGGCGACGAATGTGCCTCTTTTTGCTGCTCGTCTTGCGAATTTTGCACATTTATCTAATTGGACGGTCTTCGAGACGGGAAGACTGGTGGTGGCTGTGTTCAACCCCGCCAACATTGCACCGAAATACGCAAATTCGTCACATTTTGTTCCGTCTAACAGGCGCCCTTTCACTGCCTCCTTGCCCGGTCGCCTTGCTCGCTTTGGTTGCCATTTTCCTCGTCCTGGCCCGTCGTAATCGAGCGCGGCACTTGCCCAACTGTGTCGACAAGGCGCTGCACGACATGCATCGACTGCAGATACAATATTTCTGTCCGTTGGTCTGTCGCAAATACGGGCCGTGCAAACAGGTTAAGATGTCGTTGTCGTTCCTGTGAGCTGAGGAGGAGCGGGATGTACCGCATGGCCAGCCCGTTCCAATCGTAGCTAAACGTGGTAAGGTTGATTCGGCCGGGTCGTCCCATGGCACCCGGAGGGATTAACAGATGGGCTTATCTGATAAATGATGGTTCAGTTCAACAAAAAGAAGGTTCAAATATGAAACAAAGTATGCAGAAAAGCGAGTGTCAAATGTCGAATATTTATGATCGCCCTCGTCTCAGCCTCCACGTTGAGGTCCAACTACAGCGCTTACTGCCACCTCCCTTACGTCTCATGTCAACGCCCTTTCTCAGGCCTTTGACTGAAGCTGAATGTACAATTTCCTCGTACTCATCTTCATAACCTCAAGAAGACGATATGTCGCTTGAAAATATTGTGCCAAACCTAGATGTGTTAGTAATCGCTTGATTAGTATTTCTAAATTGTTAGCCCGTCCAAATAAAATAGTGACAACGTTCAACTCCCAAGTGTTCCTCGGCCCTAAAAGTATCAGTATCAGTATGACGGTCATCGATGGCAATATCGTTAGTAGTGACAAAACATGCCACCGTGGACACCGTCTAGGTCTCTTTGTTAGTGCTCTCCTTCCCTTCCTTTTTCCCGTGGCTGTCTGGGCCACGTCCCTTCTCTGGTCATTCAAGGAGATTCATGGTCGAGCGTATCTTCCGACATTGCCTCTTCTTCTGCCTCTTCTTCTTCTTCTGCCTCCGCAGCCGTGGCAATGCACCACCCCTCCCACACGCCATCCGGGACGTAATACTGGAAGTGCCCGATCAACTTTCCATCCAAGCCCCAAATGGCTGTTCCGCGTAGACTGGTGGTGGTCCCATTTTTGAAGGTTTCGTTGTCGAGGTCTTCGCCAATGTAGATGTAGTAGACGAGGACCCATTTTCCGTCTCTGGTGAGCTGTTCGGCCAAGCCCAAAACTTGGCCGTACATCGGTCCGTCCGGGGTATCAAAGGTCACCACTTGGTATTGTTTTGCAGGAGCGACATCGCAGTTAATCGTTCCTGTTGTTTCAATGCGGTGTTGATCCTGCCTGTTCACCTCGTTTTCCAGGACATAGCGGCAGACAAGACCGCCAGCTCGGAAAGGCAGGGTAGATCTGTTTGCAGCGTTGTCCTTGAGAGTAACAAGGATGTGGTGTCCAAAGAATATGACCTCTGTGATGGGCGTCTGGATGCTGTCAAATTGAGTTCTCACGGCCCGCACCAACGGGACACACGACGTCAAATCAAAGTCAAAACCCGGGCAAGAATTTGGACGGTCAGCCGCCCGGCATCTCCAGCCAGCTGTCAGATGTGAGAGATCCTCCGCTATCGATCCTTGGCGGGGTTGCATCATGAAGCCAGGCGGCGTCGCCATTTGACGAGGAAGCTCTCCGAGGGCTGGGGGTGCTAGAGAGTGTAGTGATACCATGCTCGGCTTCGTGACGATTATGACCGGTATGCCCGCAAAGATCCTTGGGCGGGGCTCTGGTTTGTGCTTGATAAAGACGTAGAGGAACATGGAATCAAGCATGTATCCCGTATTTCCCGGAAATACGGTGTCGAAAAATTCAGAATCCATCTGGTTCCAGTCGCCGCGGAGGTCAAATGGGGCGTCAACGATATAGCCCATGGGTAGGGAGCCCCTGGCGGAGGCGTTCATGATGCTGTAAGTTTGTGAAAAAAAAAATTGAATAACAGTAGTGAAGGATGAAGAAGCAAGGTCGGGCGAGAAAATGGAAACGGTGGGGGTAGAGTTGATTTAGATACCTCGAGACATAGCCGCCAACGAGCTAAATACACCGTCTCTTACTAATTCCAATCCAAAATTTTATCGACTAAATATTAGTGCACTTAGTTAGTGTTCACTTTCCGCTACCATTTCGTCATGGACCCGTGTTTTATTTGAATAGTGTCCGCCCTAAGAGCTCAAGTCTCTCGGCCGGCTCGGACCAGTCCCAGGTTAAGCTTAATTTTAATATGTCTGCTTTGTGGAATCGTAAATGTCTTTTGTCTTTTTTTCCCTTTCTTAGATTCTGTTATTCACAAGCGGGCTCAACCCCGCCCCGAAAACTCGGGTCTTCCAAGCTGGCCTTGAGGGCGTTCATCTCCGCCTCGAGTTCCTGCGGCGAACAGTCTCGCTTGGCCGTCTCAAAGTCGATGAGAACCACGTCGTGCCCGTCCCGCACAAGAAAGTTGTGCTTGTTGATATCGCCCAGCTTGATGCCGAGCGCGTGCAGCCGGCCCAGGGCCTTCTTGCAGCTGTCAAGGTCCGCTGGCCCGGCGGCTCGCGCGCCATCCACCCACTCGGCGACAAAACCAACCACGCGTCCGTCTTTACCCTCGGTGAGATGGCCCAGAAATTTGGGGCCGACGCCGGTGTCACTGATCCATTGATAGGCGGCCGTCTCACGCTCCATGGCGGGGATCTCCCAGGGCCAGACGGCGAGTTTGACGAGCATGGGCTTGCCGCCTTGTATGTCGGGATGCGTTGAGATGTGGACGCGCTGCCGCACGCGGTCTTGCCGCGTGAACTCGAGCTCGTTGAGCTTGACGGTATGCCAGATGTTTTTTACCCCGGCAAACTGTACTTTCTCGGTGCGAGTAAAGGCAGGCTTGTCCGTTTCAGAGTCCCTCGAGAGGTAGCCGCGGTTCCAATCTCCCGGTGGAAATGGCGGGATCAGCTCGCCAAGCAGGATGGGCTCAAAAGTTCGGTCGTCCTCGGACCCGCGGAACGTGCCTGGCGCCGCGATAACGTACTTGACATGCTGCCCGTCGACGACGAAGCGGTAATCGCTATCGTCCGTGTCGTCCTCGTCGATGAGGCATGCAAGGAGCCGGACGTTGTTGTTTTTTTCCCAATGGGCACTCATTGCAGAGAAGCGGTCACTGGTCGGACAGGAGCTGTCGAGGACTGGATGGTACGAGTTGAAAGATTAGTGCCTGAGATGGCCTAGAGTGCAAGGCATAAGAATTAGAATTGCAAAAGGGGCTCAGCGGCGCCCGTGCTGCGGCTGGCGGAAGAGACTTTCAAGTGTGTTTAGAAAAAGTCTGAGTATAAGCGCCGTGGAAGTCGCCTCTGATGGTGGGCTTGCATCTCCCATTAATTGTAGCCAATCATCATGCCGCCCTAGTGCGCCTTGCATATCCCAGCACATCTGGCTGGTAGTCGATATCCACCATCGAGCAGGTGCACGTTCTCCACCAACGGACTTTGGGACTTGGTCTTCCACAGGACTGGTATACTGGGCATAAGTACATGTGTAGCAATTGATATATAGAAAATGAAATGTATAAAGCAGAATGGAGATCGAGACGCTCCCAGGCATGATCATCATACCGTTGAGCTATGGTGAACATGGGCTTTATTGGACTTTGTAGCATCCACCGTAAAAGCCCAAATCTTTCGGCCGGTTCGGACCAGACCCAAGCTAAACTTAATTTTTAGTATGTGTGCTTTGTCAAGAACCCTTACTTTTTCATCAGTACCCTAACGACGTAGTTGATTTTCAACTTGAGTAACATGAGTATCCTGGCTCCCCTGGGTCCGTTAAGTGCATTCCAAGTGTATTTTTTTCGAGGTGAGAAAAGAGATACTATGTAGCTCAAAGGCCATCAAAACATAGCCAGCAAGAAGCACTTAGTAACGATCGGTAATTTCACTAGGATAATCACATACTATTCGCATTACCGCCTTAGTTCCTTTCAGAGTTTTCTTTATCTTTTCTTTCTGTTCTTTTCTTTTCTTCTTCTTCCTCCTCTCTCCTCCTCTCTCGTCCTTCTTACTTCATCTGTCATGTCATCACTCCCTACTCCTCTCCACATTCACAGTCGTCCATCACAATGGTGAATCCCGATAATAAGATGGACAATGCAAGCGACTTTGTCGTTGTTGACGGCGACCCGGCCCCCGAATATTCTCATTCTCCTCCCCGCGAAGATGAGCCACAGAATGTGCCCAAGTTCGACGGCATGAACAAATCCATCGACCTCGGCAACGACGTGCTCACGGCCCTCGATGCCGCCGTTGCGAAGCTCTACGACGCCAACCGATCGACGACCCTCCCGGTCCCCATTCTGGTGCCACCAAAAGACGGTTCCACTGGATCTGCATACATACGAAGATATGCCACGCAGGACCCGGCGCCGCCCGAAGCACCACCTCGCGTGTTTAAGAAGCAGGTGCAGCGCATGACGACCAGCGAGGCGGCCGGGTATGCGTGCGGCCTGGACCTGGTCGAGCTGTTGCGCGTGCTTGCTACGATTTTGGAACAGCTGAGCAACGTGTCAGGCGGCGCGAACAGCGACAGAGTATTCGAGACGATGACGAAGCTGGCCGACGTGTTGGTGGCCGGGTACCAGCAGTGGGCGAGATCGCGGGCCCAGCTGTCGGGAGGACACGCAACCTACACCTACACGCGCATTCTGTCCATGTTCAACGTCTACACCTCGCAGTGCAAAACACAACGGTTGCTCAGCATAGGCGATCTTCCCGAAAAATATGGTGATGTGGTCCGCCGTGGTAATATCTGCCACTCCCTGTCAGACTGCGTCGAGCTTGTGCGCTCGCACGCCAGTTTGGGTGTGTCCCAGGCGTGGGCAGAGGCGATGGCGTCCGTGCTGCCTCTCGTTGTGCAGTCTTGCGCAAGTCCAGAACGGTACCGAAACCATGGCTCGCTGAACCAGGCCAAAACATAAGTATACTACGTCGAGAGCTTGCTGGAGGATCGGATACGAAAGAGTGAGGAGGGAGCTGAGAAGATTGGGTTGGCACATGGTTTTGGACTAGGAGGAAATAATAAGCAGGAACTGGAGGAAACGGACCCGTGGGCTGCGTTTGTTCTCACCAAGCACGGAACCCAGCCAGTGGTGCAGAGCGACACGAGAAGGAGGGGATGGCTCGGCTTCTTCTAGCGGTAGACGATATTGCAAAACTAGAAACGTGTCATGCTATTGTTTTAGTGAAGAGTCAATATTTCTCTCATTTTTTCTCTGTTCCTTTTATGATTGTGACAGGTTTTTTTTTTTCTTTTTTTTTTTTAATTCGTTTGTATACATAGTTATGTAGACATTGTAAGAAATATTTCATGCATTATTTCATTTGTAGAAGGGTTGAAATTTTTTAATGGAATATTTAATATGAAGCAGCAAGAAAAATCTCAAAAAATAAAATAAAATACCCCCATTGTTGCTTTGTTGTTATTAACAAGAGGTGCTCTCGTGGAACAAGATTTCAACGGTGGCTCGTGGCGTATTCCGTATTGATGGATATGCCACAAACGATCGTCCTCACTGGAAATTCTCCACAAAAGGTAGGCTCAGCTTCCCTTTTCAGTAATTTTGGCACTTACACATTTGAGGACCCACTACGTCCAACTTTGTGTCAAAGATCAAGACTAACTGTCTTGAGGAAAATCTTAATCTTATTGAATTCCTTTTGTGGTATCTCTTCTTTGTGGCTATCTTCGCATTTATTGCTTCTGATACTTAAAACATACCGCGCCACTTGCTCTTTTTCGCTTCCGTTTTCTTTGGCTCATACCCGCCGCTCTGCACTACTTTCTCTTTCCCATGCTTCTGGAGAACAAACGCGGCCCAAGGATCGGTGTACTCCAGTTCAGAGAGATCTAGTCCGGCCATGGTAGGTACCTTTGTGGGCAGCGGTTCCTTTTCCATTGCCGTCATCATATGACCAGCCCCCCACATTCTCGCTTCCAGTAGCTTCTCGACGTGGTATACAAAGGTCGTGGCCAGGTTCCGGGACCCCGCCGGGCGATACCGCAGAGTGCAGGCGCGGACAACCATGGGGAAAACCGACGCCGCGACGTCTGCCCAGACTTGCGAAACGTTGAGGCTGGCATGCGTGCGGACCACAGCGAGGCAGTCCGAGAGCTGGCTTGAGCTGTAGATCACTGCCTTGAACGCGGGAGGCAGGCGTGCCGACTCGAGCTTCCTCTGTGTTTTGCACTGCGTCGTGTAAATGTTGAACGTGGACAGAATGTGTGCATAGCTTGGGCCTGCGCCCTTGTCATCTTTGTCTGCCCGTTCGATCTGTGCCCGGGATCGCGTCCATTGGCGATATCCTGTAATGAGAACGTCGGCGACTATGGCGAGCGTCTGGTACGGCCGGCCGTTTTGCCCGTTTTGCCCGTTTTGCCCTTCCTGTTTCCCGTTATCCTCGTCATCCTCTGGCAAACGGCCAATGATATCAGCAAATACAGACAACACCATGACCAAGTCAAGACAGCACGCGTAGCCAGCTGCTTCGCCGGTCGTCATGCGCTGCACTCTTGCCCGGAAAACATCTCGCGGCACAGACGCCGGTGCCGGGTCGCCCGAGCCGTATCCTCGCCTGCGGAACCAGCGTTTCTTTGGAAGCAGTATGGGAACAGCCATCGTCGTGGCGCGGTTGGCTTCGTAGAGTCGGTCGACGGCGGTCGCCAGCGCAGAGAGAACACCTTGGCCGAGGTCAATAGAGTCAGTCATGGCGGGAAATTTTGTAGGATATTTCGACACGTCTGCGCGGGTGGCTGCAGCGGACGATGGTGCGTTTCGGATCTCATCTTGCTGATGTGTATGTGCGGAATCCGAGCCGTTTGTTGGGCGGCTGGCTTCGTAGGGTCGATCCGTGGAGGTCTTCAGCGCGGAGAGAAGGTCCTCGCTGTCCTCGATGGAGTTGGGTACGTCGGTAGATTTTGATGGCCGGTTCAACATATTTGCTCGGATGGATGCCGATGCTGCGGATGTTAAGCGGGTAGCGTTGCGCAGTCGGCCAATGGTGGTCGCCAGCTCAGAGAGAAGCTCCTCGTGCTCGATGGAGTTGGTCGTGTCGGTAAATTCAGGTGGACCATCCGGCACACCTGCGTGGGCCGATGCCGCAGTCGATGGTGTGTTTTGTATCCCAGCATCTTGTTGTGAATCCGTGGAATCGACGTCGCTAATAAGGCAGTAACCAGGAGGCCGGCTGCCGTCATCAGTCGCCGGGTGGCTCTCGTTTTCCGTTTCGTTGTCGAGATTCGTCATTGTGCTGTCTGCCGGTCCTTTAAGCTGATGAGAATGTCAGTGGTTGATGAAAGCATGGTCAAAAGGACGAGAGAAAAAAAAAGAGAAAAAAGGAGAAGAAAAGCTAATGAACTGTACAGAAAGCGCAGGTGTTTTCTCACCTATCTCTCTTGGTGATTAGTCGATAGTTGTTAGCTGCTCGGCCAGGTCGGCATCGGGCGCACTGTTTTTACTAATGTAGCCGTCATTTTCATTTTTACTACGCCAGTCTCCTCTGCTGCCATGGCTAGCTGTAAAAGAGGCAGGCTACAACAACCATCTGGTTTTGTTTAAATGTAAAGATATATCAGTTTGAGCTTACACATTTATCACTCTTTCATAGAACGAGACGAAAGTAAGTACGTTGTCGTAGATTTACGAGTGTTAATTCAGATTTACCCATAGGTGTACCAAATTTGTCATTGTATTTTCATTAAAAATAAAGCAAAAAAAGAACAGGATAATAAAAAATAAGCAAAGCCATACATTCGAAGACAAACATAAAAAGAAACAAAAAAAGACAAAAAAAAGAAAGTTTATTGTCGCTGAATAGCTCCGATACGGGGAATCGAACCCCGAGCTCGACGGTGAGAGCGTCGGATGTTGACCATTACACCATATCGGATGTGGTTGGTTGTTATTGGATGGCGCCACTAGATGTAGGGACTATAAGCCCCACTGTCGCAGCCAAATGTCGACCGAATCGGCACCAATTGGTGGAAGCGACTGCAGGGACGGACTTTTCTTGACGGCGAGCGAAGTTTCAAAATGAGGCCTTGGACTGTCGTTTGAAGCCAAATTTGTCAAGAAAGGGACGAGTCTGAATGCAGAAAGCTCCGTCGACAGGTCTGCATCTTTTGTGAGACGGGCGACCCACTCTTTGAGGGAGACGACCTGCAGCGGCTTTCCCTTCTGTTTGAAATACTTTGAAACAGCCGGCAACAATACTTGTCCCCATGTCACAGACTTGGGATGCACTGCGTGGATGAGGGAAGGATTTTCTGCTTGAGGGGGGGTATTGACAACCTCTAACAAGATCTTGGCCAGATAATCGACCGGGATCCAGTCGACTGACTCGTTGCGGCCAAGGGACGAAGGAATGATGCCGGTGTGGGCCGAGTAGGCTACCAGCGACGGAAACCACTCTTTTGTGTTCCAGACGCCTCGACCGTCATGAAGTGTGACGGGCCCGCTGATCTGGCCGACGCGGACGACTGTGACAGGGAGGGACAGGAGGGAGGCTGCTTTTTGGAGGAGCAGCTCGGCCACCAGCTTGGACTCCCCATAACCGTTGCCGGCGGCTGAAAAGTCGGAGAGAAATGCTTCTGGAACACTGGCGTCTGAACGGTTGGCAATCCCGACGGACGAGGTGAAGAGGAGGTGGCTGGTGGGGTAGGTGGATGACGCAAATTTCACCAAGTTCATGACACCCTCGATATGCGGAGTGAACGACTCCACGGCCAGGTTAAAGTCGACCTGCCACTGCGTGTGGAGGATGTGTGTCACAGAGTGCTGGAGGAGAGTGTAGTCTTCTTGTGAGAGGCCGAGATTGCTGTCCGACAAATTTGCGTGCCGGAAGAAGAGACGGCCGGCGGTGATGGCTCTGTCAATGTCAACGTCTGGATTGAGTCTCTGCTGGAGATCTCTCTGCTTGGCAAGACCGCCGTCCTCTCCTCTATTGAGGCACCAGACCTGGTCGGCTGTCGGTGTTTGCAGAAGAGTGTTTAACAGGTGGGAGCCCAGACTGCCAGTACTGCCTGTCAAGAGGACGACGGTCGGTTTGCGGGTACCGTTTGTTCCGCTCGTTCCGTTTATTCCATTTGTTCCGTTGGTGCCATTGACACCATTCGTCGTGCCATTCGTCGTGCCGTTTGGAGTCGTATTGATATCTTTCAACTTTTGAGTGTACTCCTCCAACAATTTCTTAGTAGAACTGCTTGTGGATTCTGTCAGATCACCCTCGGCAGTGTGAATCTTCCACAGGGTAGTCGTCAGTGAAGAGATGGAAGGATTGCGGTAAATGAGAGCGGCGGTGATGCTTGCAGACTTGTTCTTGTCCAGAACATCCCTGACAATCTGACGTCTCAGAGCGAGAACTTGCAGCGAGTCCAGTCCGACGGCAGAAAAGAAGTCGTCGTCATCTCCCACACAGTTGATTTTGGCCAGACTCTGGATGGCTTCCCTCAGACTGTCTTTCAGGCTATCCTGACTGTCGAATGAGATTGTATTGCCTTCTCCGCCCAGGGTTTCCGCTCGCTCATACAGAGCATCCAGTTCTTCCTTGTAGAGGTCAATCGTGGGTCCTCGTCTGATCGTCCCTTTGCCAGTACGGACGAATGGCTTGTCGGACGAGCCCACGAGAACAAACCCGGTATGGATCTGGGCATGGGCGGGTGCAGTCCTGTTTGCCTCTTCGATGAAGGGGAGGATACCAGCAAGAAAGTCGTCGTCTGACAGGGAGACACCTCCGGCGGGCTGCACGAGTAAGGCTGTCTGGAACCGGCCTTGGCCGACAACCAGGGCATCTCCGACCAGCGGACTCGCCACAATGGCTAGCTCCATCGCCTGCGGCTGCACCTTTTCGCCGTTTGAGAGCACCAAGACGTTGTCGATCCGGCCTTCGTAGCGGTACAGGTCTTTCTTGGCCGGATCAGGGTGGCGGGAAAACAAGTCGCGAAACGGATACTCTTGCAGGTCGGGAAATGTCGAAAAGATCGGCTGCCACTGCGAGAGTTTTTCGGATCGAACACAGACCAACTCGTACAGCCCACCGCCGCGGTCCTGGAACTCGTTGCCCGTGTCGGGGTGGACGTGCGTGTAGAACCAGTCCTCACGGTCGGTCAGCACAGCCGGCAGCCAGCCGGTCTCGGTGGTGCCGATGCCCTGGTGGAGGACAGTGTTGGGGAGAGTTGCGACAATTTTGTTGCCTGTGACGTGGCTTAAAGGGCCGCCGGCGTAGCCAATGGCTTTGACTGTACCCAACAACTGGAGGGTTGTATCGTCTTTGGCCAGGTCTTCCAAGAGGGACGGCGGCAGGTACAGACCCTCCGGTTTGGCAGCCCGAATCACGTCGGCGACAACATCGGCCGTGTTGAGCGGCAGATCTGGCGGGCCCAGTATGATCGTCCCGCCGTGGACAAGCGGCCACAGAATGCCGTTATTCAAGCCCGCGGCATGGAACATGGGAAAGCCCAGGTATGCTCTAGCGCCCCAAATATCGTGCAGCAGCAGAGGACGGCCGTTGATCGGTCGCAGCAAAGTGTTTGCTTCCGCAAAGGCGACACTGTCCAGGAAACGCACGACCGGCTTCGGGTGGCCGGTACTGCCGCTCGTGTGCAGCACCCACACGGGGTCCCGCCGGCCGTCGTCCCACGTCTTTGTGTAGGGGAAGTCGGGCGACGGCGAGTCGTCGAGGAAAAATGACAACTCCGGCAGGTCCACCAGTCTGAGGGTAACCGTTCCCAGGGCCACCACTTTCTGTATGTTCGTCCCGCGCGACGCCCGCAGCCATGTCGTGCAGCCTGCCCCCTCCAAGACGGCAGCATCCCCTTCCGGACTGTTCCGCAGCGACGTGTACAGCATCACGTAGCCGGCCTTGACGGAGGCGAGGACCAGGATGTAGTACCGCAGGTCGGGCGGACCGCTGTACCCGAGGCGGGGAATGGCATGCACGGAATCAACATCGCCCACGTTGGCTTTGATCCAGTGTGCCGCCCTGTTGATAGCGTTGGCAAACTGCCGGGCCGTCACTTTTGTCCATGACTGCAAGTCGGCTGATGGAAACTCGTAGAGGATGCGATCAGGCGTATCGACGGCGACTTGGTCGGCAATGTGCGGCAGCAACCGCCGGCCGGCATCGGGGTGGGCAGTCATGTCGGTGGGAGAAGATGGATGTTGGATGCTGTTTGGTCGCAGTTGACACTTTTGGGGGAATATCTTGTAGTAACCCTTTCCAAGTCAACTGGAGATCAATACATTCAAAAGATGCGTCAAGGGAGACCAAGAGAATCAGAAGATACGTCGAGGATAATCACGACCACGAGGAAACATGCAGCCGGCACTCGCTATCCGGCCAGTCGGATCTTGAAGGATTCAAAAGTCAAGAGACCCTTGCCATTATTCTCTTAGCTCTCCAACCATCTCTTACACCATCGACGACAGAATGTCGACAAACATCCACCGGCGAAGAAAACGGACACAATCGCACTCTTTTCGTGTTGACGATGGAGTTGCCGCATTTGCATCGCCGGCTTGGCGCTAAGAAGCGACAGAAATCGACTAAGAATTCAAAATCAGGGGTGTCAACAACCTTAACGCCGGCGTTAGTGCTCCTTCCTCTTGCGGCGATGCACTTAGACGGTTAGTGTGCGAGCACGCAACTTTTGTATAAGTTGACGTCGACTGCCAGATTGGACAGAAATCAGAATAGTACGAGAGAACTTTTGCCATCCAAGCCTACCTATCCACGTTTCTTCCATGTGAGACCGTCGGTTGACCACGGCCATTCGCCGGAGTGGAGATCCGACTTCTCTGGCACCTTCGTACCAACCCAAACCCTTGGACAATCCGCCATCCCAGATAGGAAACATGCACAATGATGCGATCGAGGTTGCAAAAGATGATTCCAGGAGACGGATAGTCTTCAAGGTGAAAACGAAAAACAATATCCGGGCTCTCACTCGGCGATGCTACTTGACGCGGCGATCCATGAAGAGACCCGTTGAAGGGTGTGATGATAAATAATCATAGCCAAAGTAAATGTAAAAGCAGATCATCACCTCGGTGTGTCACTGTTGACCGTATTGCTTTTTATTTTATTTTGTTCCATCGTTTTTCTTCTGACTTTCCTTTTATATTAATTTTCATTTTCCAACGTCAACCAAGAATCATCAGCAACCCTTTTCACATCCTGTTCATTTTTATCTGACTGCTACGCACCCTTTGGCACCATGGGCCTCTGGATCTTGGAACCCGACACGGACGAGGTGGTCCCCGGGACGGTCCATCTGCAGAAAGAGGCCGAGAAGAGGATCCGGAACACGGCATTCTTGAAGCATGGACGGGGAAGGCACGCAGACACCGTGTTGGTGCCCCAGCCGTCGGACTCTCCGAATGATCCACTGAGTAAGTGATGCGAAGCAGTCTGCCATCACATCTCCAGCGCTCGTGTCTGCCGCTCACTTTGTTCGCTAACACCTGCTACGCATAGACTGGTCGACCACCCGCAAGCTCTTGACTTCGATCTTCCTTTCCTGCGGCACGGGCCTGATGGCCGGCACGCACAATTTTATCAACCCCGCCAACGCGACCATGGCCAAGCTGTTCCACACGACGGCGAGCACAGTCAGCCAAAGTGTCAGTGTCGTCCTCCTGACGCTCGGTGTGAGCGCCGTCCTGACCTCACCGTTGGCCCGTATCTGGGGCAAGCGGCCGATTTTGATTGCGTCCAACATCATTGCCATTCTTGGATACGTCATTGTCGTCGCCGTGGACCGCAACATTGTGGCCCTCTTTGTCGGCCGCGGCATACACGGCCTCGGCATTGCCGGTCTCGAGTACCTGGTCAGCTCGAGCGTCGGCGACCTGTTCTTTGTGCACGAGCGGGGCATCCACCTGGCGATCTGGCACTATGCACTGTCTGGAGGCAACGCGCTCGGCCAAGTGATTGGTACGGCCATATTCTCGGCGCAGGGCTGGCGGTGGCCGTTTATCTGGGCGTGCATCGTCTACACGGTATACACAATTGTGCTGTATTTGAGTTGCCCCGAGACGACGTACAACCGCGCGACGCAGCTGGACCTCGACATTCTCGAAGACATTGATGATAGCAGCAGCGAGCGGAAAGTGGCACAGGCGAGCGTCAGCGAGGAGAACGAGAAGACGGCTAGCAGCAGTGTCCAGGATGTAGAGGCGTCCACTGCCGTCGAGCGCAAGATGACGTACAGGGAGAGTCTCCGCGTGTTCAACGGCCGCTTCAGCGACGAGTCCTTCTGGCGGGCACTTATCACGCCCTGGAGCGCATTCCTGCTTCCCGCCGTATCCTGGGCGGCCCTCTCCTACGGCTGGAGCGTCGCCGTCGCCGCGTCCTTTTCCGTCGGCCTCTCGTCCATCTTCACCAAGGCGCCCTACAACTTCACCTCCAACCAGGTCGGCCTCACCGTCTTCTCGTCGTTTGTCGGCGCCACCCTCGGTAACGCTCTGCCCGGTCCCATCTCCGACTGGCTGGTCACGTTCTTGTCTAAGCGCAACAAGGGCATCTACGAGCCAGAGTTTCGGATTGTCTTGACCGTCCCCTCCTTCTTCCTCGGCCTCTTGGGCTTCTGGGGCTTTGGCTGGTCCCTGCAGGCCCGCGCTTCCTTCATGGTCCCCGTCTTTTTCTACGGTCTGGCCATCTTTGCCGGCAGCATCAACTCCCTGATTAGCAACACATATTTGTTGGACTGCCACCGAGCCCAGGCCCAGGACGGCTACGCGGCCGTCACCATTTTTAGAGGTATTACCAGTTTTGTCATGACGTTCGTCATCAATACCTGGATTGCGCGGAGCGGCTACAAGCAGGTCTACCTGTGGATCGGCGCCGTGCACGGTTTAACGTGCTTGATTGGCATGTTCCTGTACGTCTTTGGCAAAAAGATCCGCTTCTACATTTCCAAGAACGAGTTTATCCAGTCCAAGCTGGCGAAGCGGAGGACGGCATAGAGATGGAAATAGTTGCACACAATTTATTCGTACAGTCGCTGCAGTGGATATAGCTTGTAAGAATAGATACAGACAGCAGTCCGTCTCCAATTGAGGGACTGACAATAAGACAAAGAAAAGAACAAGAAAAAGAAAACGCGCTCGCTAAAACACTTTTGTACACCAGTGATATCGTGAGATAACATGGTCGGCATCTTCGACGCATCGGCCCGTTTACTGATACTCCTGCTTGATGGTTGTCGTCGCCCGGATCCCGCTGGTGCCGTTGCCCCGGCCGTTCAGCTGCACCTCGTCGCTCCCTTGCGAGCGGGCCGCGTGCCGGCCGGTGCCGATCGTGGTCTCGTTGCGGCCGCGGCGGGCCACGCTCTCGCGGTAGGTCGACTGGCTGACGGTCGGCTGCGGCTTGTCGACAACGGGCGACAGTTCCATGCCGGCCTCGGGGTCGGCGTACAGCTGGTCAGTGCTGTCGCTGACTTTGGAGTACTGGCCAGACGGCGTTGTCGACGAGGGCGCGCCGCTGCCGCCCCAGGTCTGGAGGGGCCCGTCGGGGCCGGTCTGAGGCTGGGAGTTTTGGTTCGTCCCAGAGGCCATGAGACGGGGGAAGAAGCGGGTGACAAAGGGGCGGAGGGTGGGCAGGCAGGCGGCGACGATGGCCACCGTCAACTCGAGGTACGACCAGAGGGCGGCGCCGGTGTTGTCCCAGGTGGTGTCAGCCGAGGTGGCGGCGGCGTCGAGGGTCGAGAGGCGGACGATGGAGATGACACAAGTGAACAAGCCGAGGCATAAAATTAGGGCCAGAATGATCTTCTGGCGCAGCGGCAGCTGGAGCTGTTTGATGGCAGGGAGCGGCAGCGCAAAGATGGTGAAATCGGTAATCATGTTGATGACGGCGGGCGCGAAGAACGCCGGGACAAAGTCGATGCAGTGGCCTTCCACAGAAGGGTCCCACAGTTTTTGAATAGGGAGGCAGAGCATTGACAGCGAAGTGACGAGGGCAATACCCCATGCGCCGAGGAAGATGAGCGAGGCCAGGTTGGCGCGCTGGATCCAGGTGCCGACAAAGATGCGCCGGTACATGAGCACGATGGACACTTTGACGAGCACGAGTGCGGCGTTGTAGACGAGGATGGACGAGTAGAAGGACTGGGGTCGGTTAGCGGGCAAAGACGAAGTCGAGTGAGCGCAGCGAGCGAGGACAGAAAAAGAACGTACCTTTGTGTATGGCGTCAGGTCCTCGATCGTCCACACATGATGGCCCATGCCAAAGTGTTGTTCTAAAGGTCAGCGGTGATCACTTTGAATGGAGAGAGCGTGTCGACCTACCTAATCCGATGGCCACACCGGCCGCGATGGCGAGCACTTGCGCGACGACGAGCACCCAGTCATCGGGTCCAAAGGCGCGGACGATCCATGCTCGCGTGATGACTCTCAGGATGACGAGCGTGGATGTGAGGAAGCAGCAGACGGTGACGATACTGATAATTTCGGGGACCTTTGTCTGGCCGTCGAGGGAGTGGTCGATGTTGGACATAATGACGATGCGTAGCAGGCAGATAGTCTATGTGTTGTGTTGCTGTCGGTGATGCACAATAAAGTGATGAGGAGTCGTGATGGAGATGGACGAGGATGGGGACTACAGCCTTATATGATGGACGGACGACAGTCACGGAACCTGCTTCCGTTCAGGGAAAGGGGCTAGCCAAGGGAGTAGAACAAAAAAGAAGGAGGCCAGAACACGAGAAAGAGTCCTGAAAAAATCAAAGACCGGAACGGCCAAGGCGGCAGGGCGGCAGGACGCACGGCGAAAGACGAGAAAAGAAAAAGGTGTGTGGGATGGAACGGCGGCAGAGACTGCGATGGGGATGTACAAGATGAGATACGAAGAGATGCAGGTCAAGAGATGGCGATTGACGCGAACGGACTCAAGACAAGATGCGAGTGGACGATGGACGATGGATGATGGACGATGATGGTTGTCGACTGCAGATGGCCGGCGGAGGGCCGGTTTCCGTCGAGGTCAGTGTGAGGTCTGTGGGCTGATGTTGGTCGAGATGTCGACAAAAGGATGTGGCAAGAGGCTGGCGATGTGAGGCTTTTTACCTGCATCGAGGGCGTCGACTTTGGTTCACTCGTGCTCAGACACAAACGTCGACCAGACTCGAGGAAGAGAGACTGCAGACTGAAGACGCATGCAGACTTGCGTCTGCAACGACTGTCGACGACCAGGAACGCTCGACAAGGGATCGCCAAACAAGGGTGAACCTGAGAACCGGATATGTGGAGGAGTGTGGTGACAGAGAGTGTGGTTGAATGTGTGATATTGATGTGAGTGTCGATGTGCGAGATGGGACTTCATCACAGCCGTCTTCTTGCAGCCAGCCTGCAGTACAGAGTACACAAAGGCCCGGGCAGAGCAAGTTACGATTACGGAGGACTACGGATACGGATTTTCACATTCATGGCTGTGGCTCTCTCATACCATGGTTCGTGGTCCTGTCTGGTCCTCGCAAACTAAAAAACCCTGCATCCAGAGTCGCATCCTGTCAGCCTTTTTGTCGCCTTCTTGTCGCCTTTTCGGTTTTCCTGTCTGTCCAGTGTTCACAGCACGCGTCCTCCCCTTTCTTCCCGTCCCTCCACGCTGTCTGTCTGTCATGCAATTCTGTGGTCGAGTCTCGCCCACGAACAAGGTCCATCCCCGTCAACGTTCTTGACCGGTGCGCCCGTGCGCCTGGGAACAATGGATCCTCGAGTTCCTTCCCACGACTTCACACGAATGCCCATGCAACTCTGTGGGGGTTCCTCCAGTGTGAAGTAGACAAAGGCGTTGACAAGCAGTAAAAAGACATTGAAAGACATTGACAAAAGTGGCGTCGCTTTCCTTGCGCACGGATGTTTCTGGGCCCTGTCCTATTGGAGAACCAGACTTGGGCGAACCAGACTAGCAAACTGAATGAGAGAACAAAAAAAAAAACGAGAAAAGAGAGGACTCGCATTGAAGGTCCTTCTCCCAGAAATGCAACACTCCGTAACCTGTAACGGGGACATGACAAAAAGAAGTGGGAGTGCTCGTGAGGTTATTTGGTGGAGGATCGGACTGTGGGTGAAGGCTAATGATGGTCCAGAAATGCTATTTTTACTTTGCATTTTATTTGCATGTCGAAATCAAAGAGGATCTCAAGTTCAATGAAAATCGTTGAATATGTTCAGTATTCATGATCAACGAAGTCCATGCATTACTCGATATCAATCCTTTTTCGTTTTCCACTACTATGTACATCGCGCTTTAATGCTTCTTTGTTTTCACTCACCAATGCATCGCGAAAATTCTTCACATTAATTGTCTGCATAATGCGTTCCTTTTACCACTACACTGTACATCGACCTTTTCTTCCCGCTGCACATGTCAGGGTCGCCCAAAACTCTGCTCTCTGCCGCTGTTGCAGTTGCCACGCGATGGTGCGGCGAGGGGATATGTGTATTAAATAAAACAGTCGACTTTTGGTTCGTGGCTGGGTTTTGTGTGCTTTCTTTCAATCCTCTCTTCTCGATTTGCCTCCCGCTGCCCCTGCAGAAACGGCCAATAAATGTCCTAATAATGGAACTCTGTCAGTCGACACTCAAGGGAGTTGGCTGTTATTAATGGCAGTCTCTTAAGAACACTGCAGTCTGGGCCGCACACCACTTTTGTCGGAATTCCATGTGAGATTCAGGGGCCGTCTTGTCACGACAGGGGTCAACGGTGTTGCAAACCGTGAGCAGAGGAGACAGACGGAAGTTGCCAGCCATGGTCGTGGTTGTGAAAAACAAACTCGAATTCTTTCTGTCTGATTGATTTGTCGTGCCATCACCAATATAGTTTGGACTGCGGGGGCTAGTGTCTCCATTTTCCGTTCCCCGACATGAAGCCAAGATCAGGATGTCAGTGTGAAGCAAGACTAGCAAGAGCCAGCAAAAGTTTATTTAGAGGGTCGACTCGATGACCCGTGGAGTCTGTTTCTTCTCGTCTCGACGGGGACCCTTCCGGATGCGAGTTTCTGTTCTAGCTCGTCGTAGCATGTCAAGGGTTGTTGAGAGCGAAGGCGGCATGCATTCTTGTCAATACTTGGCAGGGCACTGACAATTTGACGACGGACTTCGTTTCCTTTTTCTTTTGTCCTCACTCCGTTCGCCCTCGCCTTCTATCAGTCCCTGCATCTCCAAGTCTGGTTCTGGTGGAGTCGGACGGCGTTCTGACCCCTTTGCGGCTAGGGGACAGGCGGCACAGCTAAAAGTCGACTGTTTTACTGTTTTCCTCCCTGCTCTTCTCTCGGCCGATTGCTTTTCTTGTCGACACTCATTTCCTCGTTAAATTGTCGACGCCACGAACCGGGTTGATGAAGGTACGTATCTTACTTGATGAAGGTACTGTACAGAAAATGTCGGTACTTGAACTTCTCACAACTCTCACTCTGTAAGACGGAAGAGGAAGAGGACATTCGACTCGAAACATTCTGCCGGAGGTTGCCGTGAGAATCGACTTTCTGGACATCAAGATCGACACTCTTCTTTCTTCATCGAGACAATTCACATCCCCGACTCCTCGTGGAAGTGGAAGATGTTCTCCAGGTTTGTTGCGTTTTTTCGGCAGGTGAAATCCGTAATCCGTCGATTGTTTTGCTTTTTCTTCTCCCTGTATTGTCCTGTCGAGCCCGTCTCCTCATCGGCGTTGCATTCAGGGTACGAGGGAGCACTCGACGACACTCGACGTGACATCGTCTGCTCCGTCGACAAGGTCTGCCTGTCAACACAGCCAGCAGTCAACACCCACTGGACAACACCCACAACAGTTGACAATGAGTGTGGACCCCCGAGGACCCCTAAAAACCCAGATTTCAAAAGAAGACCATCCAAAAGAAAAGCAAACGAACGCAGGTTCTTGAGGGATGAACGCGTTGCTTCAAAAGTCTGGAGAGCTTGTGGGAATAATGTGGGTAAAGTGCTGTTCTTACAGGGGCAGAACTGGGGAAGTCTGGAGAGGGCAATCTTTTCCTCTTTCTCATTCCTTATTCTGGTCATCGGCCAACTGTCAAAAAGAAAGAATAGAAAATACAGAGAAAACACCATGAAAAATCCACCAACACTTGATGTTGGTGGGAACAAACCTTATCGTAATTGTATTCATTGCCGATGTTTATTCTCCGACAAGACCAACAGACGCAGCCAAGAAAAGGAGAAGAAGCGAAAAATAAAAATAAAAATAAAAAGAATAAAAGAGCAGAAGAACCAAGTCAATAATCGACTAATACGAATCTAAATATCTCGTCGTCGGCATCCTCCCCGCCTCTGCATACGCTCTGGCCTCGTGTGTGGTCTTTCTACATTTTCTTTCCATTCTTTTTTATTCTTCTTTTTCTACATCTCATCCTTCTAGAACAAACCTTGAACCTGGTTAATCGGCGATGTTGACGCAGAAAAGATGCACAAAGAACGCACACTGCAAGTCTGCACTGCACGCCGACGCAGGTCCTGCTCGAGCGCACAGCTAGCGAGCCGTGTCCGTCTGGGCTGCCATCTTTATCGTCTGCCTGTGCATATGCATCTTAGTCTTTGGCCTTGTCCATCGTTCCGTCTTGCCGTCCGTCTTGGCCGCCTTGTCGTCCGTTCTTGCTGTCGGTCCGTTCACTAGCCATGGTGATCGTGAAACTCCATCTCATCAGCCTCTCACTATTCTCACAACTACCAAATATAGTGCTCGCCATTCTCCTGCTTATTCCCAGTCATCGGTTTTCCGATAGAGGAGTGAATTTTCTTCAGTTAGAAATGCCTCTTAACTAACGCCTTCTCCGGTCAAGATCCTTAAAAAGAGGCCCGTCCGCAGGCTTGTCCCCGCGTTTCCATCCTTCCACGCCACGACAGCTTGACAGACTCACTAGCATCTTGACGCTTGACAAGCCGGAAGTGTATGCCCGCCCGGTTGCCGAGATTTAGCACCGGCTCGTGTTGTTTCGTTGTTTCTTTGCCGTTGTTTCTTTGCCAATGCTTGTTTTTCGAGTGGCTTGGGACAACGTCAACGGTCAAGAGAAGACAACCGTGCATTGAAACTCGACGTCTATCACGATCCTGATCAAAGGTCGTACGTAACCAGGGTCAATGCAAATTTGAAAGAGCGTTCACAGAGAACGCCGTGCACACAATCATTCCTAACAACAATTGCTGCTAGTATGGTCATGGACTGTCACAGCCTCTTCACTCTGTGTTTATTCAAACTTATCCTCACTCAGTCAGGCATGATCTGTTGTTGTCTGTTATTACAATTTATTATCCAGAATCTAGCTAATTATTCGTGTATTCCAGGTATCCATATCCGTTCCCATATCCAACCTTTTCATATCGTGTCAGTTTGGTCCCTAGGCCCATACAATCCAGATGGTCCTTTTCCAAATCATGTTGTTGTCGTGTCCGTCGTAATTATCATCGTCGTCATACCTCGCATCTACTTCTTGCCGGTCAGCGAGCTCGTCAGCGAGCCCAGTCCAAGGCCGTCCAAAATCTTGTTGAGGCCCAGGCTGCCGAGCAGGTTGTCGACGAGGCCGCCGAGGCCGAGGCCGCCGAGCAGCTTGCCGACGAGTCCAAGGACGCCGCTCAGGAGCAGGCCGACGGCGGCCAGGATCTGCGCCAAGGGCTCGCTCAAGAGTCCCCACAGCGGGTTGAGCCCCTCCTTGGCCTTGGGCATGTTCTCGAGCTTCTTCTTGGCGGCGTCAATGGTGGTGGCCACCTTTTCGGTGAGCTCCTTGAGGACGTCCGCAAGGTGGTACTCTTCGGGGGTGGCCTCGTGGGTGGCGGCGTGGTGCTTGGCCTGGGACTGGATGCGGCCGTCGGGGTCGAGGCCGCGGACAACCCCATTAGCTTCGGTCAGGATCTTGCCGCCCTCTTCGATCAGGGGCTTGACCTCTTTCACGAGGGCCTCTTCATCGAGATCCTCCTTGGGCGTGCGGTCGGCGGCGTCAATCTTTTGGGTGATCATCTCCATGATGGGCTTGACCTTGTCGAGGCAGCGCTCGAGGGCGGAGGTCATCTGCTGAGCGAGCTTCTTGTCCTGCTCCTTCTTGTCGGCGTCGGGGTCCTTGGCGTCGGTGCCGGCACCAGTCCCGTTCTTGGGGTCATTGGTGGCGGCGTCCGTCTTGGGCGGCGAGGGGGCGGTCTGAACGTCGGCCATTTTGGTGGTAGGTGGTTGTGCTAGGTAAGCTATTGTGAAGGTTGAAAGTAAGTGGTGATGTTGTGGAATGTGTTTGACTTGTGTCTTGAACGTGAATGCAGATGATTGTGATGATCAAGGGACCAGAAGATCTTGGACGATCCGAGGCTGGACTTTTATATCCGTTTCGAGAACAGGGGAGACCACGTCAAGGCGAGCATGGACAACTAGATCTACTGGTCATCGACAAATGGTTGCTTCATCGAGCATCATTGCTGTCTCCAACAACTTTTCCCCCAACACCTCCCTCTTCGAGGAGCCGGCGTCAGAGATACATCACGCAGGCCAATCATCGGCTGAGATGGGGGGCGACAACAGCAAGCAGGATAGAGGGTGGGAGTAGGCTGAAGTTGACAACGAACAACACAACTTGGACAACTTCAAGTTACTTGAAAGTTAATTGGGGAACTTCAAGTTGAATAAGGAAATGTGGACAGCCAGGCTCTAGAACCATCTACACACTCTTGTATGACAACAGAGACAGGGAAGACAGCACAAAGACAAGGCATCGATATTGTGGAGGCAATCTAGACTCCAAGGACTTACAAGGTGCGTCGAAAATGAGGTAAATTGCTGGGCAATGCTGGGCAATGCTGGGCAATGCCTGTAGAGATGACTTCATCCTGGATAAACACTTATCGTCTATCGGTCCTTATCCCAGTCATCGCCAACTCGTTTAAACAACAATACGCGGATCTAGTAACACAAGAGAAGTGTGTGCAGGCCAGACGGACTAAACAAAAACAGGACAAACCATGCAACCACTCTGCACTCAAGCCACTTTCCACGTTGGCCAGAAGTTGGATAGCTCAAAGGAATACAGGGATCTTTTTTCTGTAAAAAGAAAAGAAGAAGAAAAAAACACTGGGGAACGACTAGAAAGACTGGAGACAGCCGACGGCCTGCCAGCCGAAACAGCCTGTCCTCTCTTTCTTGTCCACATTTTTCCAGTGCCACTCTTTCTTCTCCAGGTGTGACGTCCCCATGTGGCAAATCGACTGAATCGACGAGGTTGTGTGCAGGAAATCTCCAAGAAACCTTCAAGAAACCTCCAAGAAACCTCCAAGAAACACACCCACTCTTCGATCATCGAGATGCCGATCTGGACGGGGAGGCCGCTGTGAACCATGCGAGGGACTCGACTAGCAAAACGTGGTCTAGAGTGGGATGTGCAACGTAATTAGTGCCTTCCCCAAACAAGTGAGGTCTCACTTACACGGGTAGCTGCAACGGCTGCTAAGAGGACAATCAGTGCTCATCAGTGCTCATCAGTGCTCATCAACGCCCATCTGTCCATCAACGTCTCTCGTTTTCCGTTTACGACGAATCTCGTGATGATCACCGTTGCTGCAATTGAAGCTATTTTGATTTTGATTACTGTATTTTTTGCATTATCACCACCAGCAAAAGCACGCATTAAATTATCAGAAATTCAAAGAATTCAGAAAATTCAACCAAAAGAACCTGGAGAATCAAATATCTATCCATGTCGCCAAATCCACCCTTCTGATATCACCAAACGCCTTTGTAGCCCAAAATACCGAATCCACCAAATCAAAACTATTCCAAAATTACCAGACTCCCATTTAACGCCATCCATCTAATATTTCGACGTCTTCCAGTTCACACCCACCCCCTCACGTAAAGCTAATGTTTGGCATCTTGGGCGGCTGGCCCGTGTTGGGAAAGACGGTGGGGATGCGGATGGTCAGCTGGATGCCCTCGGTCGTGGACTTGACGTCCAAAAAGATGTCAGACGGGCTCTCGCCCTGGCCGGCGCTGGCGTTGCCATGCCTATGGCTCTCTGCGTTGACGGGCGGTGGTTTGCCGTCGCCTTTCTTGGGCTCGTCTTTCTTGTTCATCCTGCCCACGATGTTCCCTTGTCCATCGAGAATGTTGCCGTCGGCGTCGACACGGAACGCCGACGATCCAACACCAGTAAACTCGTCGAGCGGCTGGGCGGCCGCGGCCGCTTCCCTCCTCCGCCTTGCCTCCTGCATGGACCGCCGCTCCTGCTCGGTGGTGACGTGCTCGACGTACCCGAGGAGCTCGCCGTCGTCCCCTAAAACGTCGCCGTTTTCGTTGCTGACGGTGCGGCCGACCATAGCGGGCAGGTCGCCAGCCACCCGCCCGAGGACATCATCGCCCTCGCAGACGTCGCCGTACTCGTCGACCGTCTTGCCGACGAGGCGGCTGGTGAGGAAGCGGGGGAGCGTGGGGCGGCCATACGAGGAGATGCCTTCGCCGCGTCCGTTGCCGACAGGTGGTGTTGTCGGTGCAGACGCCGACTTGTCTCGTGGTGAGGAGACGGACGGCACCCTCCCGATACTGCCAATCTTTGGTATGGGCGCCACATAGGCCGGCTCCTTGCCGCGGTCGTGAAAGTGTGTCTGCACGCGTGGCTCGCCGGTGCGGGCCGACGAAGAGGAGGTTGGGGGAGCTGTTTTTGGCCGACCGGCGTCAACATCGACAATCTCTTCTTCCGGAGGATCGTCGTACTCGTTGTCGTCTGTGCCCGACTCGGCGTCCGTGTCGAGTTCTTCGACAATGGGGCCGTCTGTGTGTGAAGAGTGTGGCAGACGTGAGGACTGTTGCTGTGACAGTGGTGTCTTGTGACTGGAGGCCATGACGTCGGTTGTGTATTGTGTAGGGGAAAGAGTGACAGGGGAAGAATGGTAGAGGGTATGCAAATTAAGGGACGGATGGGGTCTGTAACTGTCTGTAGCTGTAGCCGTCCGTAGGCAGGAACAGAGCCGAGAGTCTAGGTCTGGTCTAGGTCGTCTGGTCTGGTCTGGTCCGGTCTTGGAGGCCTGTGTCTGTCACGCCCGTACTGAGTAGTGTCTGGCCTCACGTTTTGTCCCTGATCAGCGGGAGACGGAGAGACACAGTGGGTGAGTGATCTCTTCAGTACCTGCAGCTGATGTCTGTTTGTGGTGAGGGCTCGGAAGAGTATGAGGCGGATGCGAGGCAAATGAGCTGTGGATGCAGGACGGGAGTGGGAGTCTGGGGTGCAAGTCTTGGGCGGTTCAGTACTGTGTATGAGATTGTGTTGTGGATGACAAGAGATGAAAGACAGGCGGTCGAGACTGATCGGGGAGTCGGAGATGATGGCGAAAAACAATACAAAGGTGGGAGACAAAAGATGGGATGTAGATGGGCGGCGGGAAACGGGAGAATGTTGACACGAGATGAGGAGGCCTACGTTCTACAGTTATGGTGTTGTCGACGCTGAAGGACAGGCACAGGTCGTCACCAGATGCTCTAAGATGCTGTAAACAAGGCACCGGCGAGACATCGACCGAGAACCTCCCAGAAGACTACGGAACACACAACACCAGCCAGAGAAAACGCGCGACGTCAATCGTGTTCCAAAAATATTCTTTTTTTTTTTTGTCCTCGCTTCTCTCGTTGGTCACTGTTCACTGTTCGCTGCTTGATGTGATACCCCGTAGTTTGTTGTGGTCGTCGTCGTGTGGAGCGTTGCATTGGAAAAAGTCGTTGACGTCACTGTGGGCAATCCCGTGTCGCCCGTGTTTCCCATTTATTTTGGAGACGACGGGGGAGCTGATTGAATTACGTGAATTTCTGACTTCTGTGCGACGTCCGCCATGCAGCCTGAATGCCCATAATCCTTGTCGAATGAAGAGGGAAGGAAATTAAAAAAAAAAAAAAAAAAAAAAAAAAAACTGTTGTGAGCAAAATTGATTAAACAAAAGGACAGTGACAAGATGTTGTTTGGCGCCCCTATATTATTCCACTTGCCGTGAGGCTCAGATTTGGAGTTGTCGCTTGTTTTTCGACTTGGCCGTGTAAACGAGCTACAGCTTGGTGTGTTTCAGCTCAAGTGTTCGGGGCATTGTCCCCGAGCCAGTTGACATTTTTCAAAAACAAGGGACGAAAAGAAATGTAAACAGCCCTGTAGCGAGCATTAGGCGAAAGAAGAGGGTGAACAGAGAACAGAAGCCCTGGCTGTCACTGTTAGCGATGTTGCTACTTGTTAGTGGCTGGCCAGGGCGTGTCAAAACAAGTACTTTTTCCACGGGAGCGACTGGGGTATGACAGGTCTTGGCGGGACTATTCGTAAAGTGACAGGAGAAAAAGCGAAAAAAAAGTACGGTGAACAACGTCTGAAGAGAGACGACGTCTGATTAAAGAACGACATGAATTAACACCCGTCGGCAGGTGAACGTTGAACAGCTACGAGAAATGGTAACTACACTGGACCAGCAAAGGGTACCTGCAGCTACAGGGCGCAACCGCTGTACCGAGCCGTGTGTACTGGAGGACAGTATTACCACTGTAAAAGAGTGGATTTGACCAGAAAATGGGAGTCTGAAATCAGTGGTCAGCGACGACGACAGTGATACAGAAGACAAGACAAAAGAGCATCTCGATGTCCTCGTCAGTGGCGCCCTGCACAGATTGTTTTCGCCTTGCTATTGCCTGCTGTAAATGCCGTGTAGCCTGGAGCCTGTAGCCTGTAGCCTGTAGCCTGTAGCCTGTAGCCTGTAGCCTGTAGCCTGCAGCCTTTACCTGGAAAGGCAACTAGCAATATCAATCACCGACATTTGCATTCAATTCTGCCAGCCTCTTCTTCTCCTCTTCCTTTGTCTGTAGGATCGTCGATGCATGCCTCGAGTGACGTACACCATTTCTTGGGTGTAAGTGAGGGTACTCCCGCGACAGTCCAGATTTGGGGCAAATCGCATGTACCACTACGCGTGTTGTTCAGTGGGCCCGTGGAGCAATACTGGAGAACGTCGTAAACACTGGGGCACTAAGACCAGGGGTTTTATTATGGGTTCTAGGCGTTTAGGCTTTCTTAGCGGCGGACTTGACAACGTCCAACGTCCACTAATGTCCAACGACGACTTCCCAATGTTCGACACTCAACTTACACTGGAGACTGGCGACTGAAATCGTGGAGTAGATGATCTGTTCTTCTTGTCTTCTGTCCTTCTCCTTGATTTCCATAGTTAGTTACGCCGAGAAGCATGGGTAGTGTAAGTTTAAAGTTGGCCACGACGAGGCACGATGAGATCGTCGATTACGATTAGTTTGTTTAGCGACGACGTGGACAAAGAACACGAGGAACACTCGATAAAACATTGGAGATGAATACGATTATTGGAGAATGACAGAAAGTCTATTGCATTGTCTTGAGCTAAGTGATACTAGGAAAATGAAGATGAAATCAAAATTAAAAGCAAAATAGGAAATCCAGACTCTGAAACAGGGGTACTGATAACACAGGAAAGAAGATGGAGGATGGAAGAAGGAAGGTGTGCAAATGTCCAAGTGAAAGTGTCAAGTCGTCGAAATAGCCCAAATTAAAACAAAGGAAATCGTTGGTGGATGCAATTATGTCTCCCTGATGTTGTTAGTGGTTGCTCGAACATGTAAGTCATCATCGAATACGGGGGCACGTACAAGAGAGCCAGCTCCAAATCACCGTGGATCTTGGCCTTGAGCGTAATCTCAATGTCCAAATTCAAATCCAGCCGCAGCCGCAGCGTGTCGCTGCCCTTTTTGCTGTCGCCGCCGCCCTGCTGCTGGCCGACAGCGCCGCCGGCAAGACCGCCCAAAGTGTTGGTGACACCGCCGACGACGCCCTGCGCGGTCTGGCCGACGTTGCCGAGGGCCAAATTGTCGAGGGGGCCCTGGCCTTGCTGGCCTTGAGGGGACTGCTGCTGCTGCTGCTGGCGCTGGGGACGGCGGTTGCGGCGTGCTGGCGCCTGCTCCTGCTGCGGCTCGGGCTCGTACTGGTCGTCCGAGTAGTCCTCTTCGGACTCGTAGGTGGGCTGCTGCTGGCGCTTGGACATTGTGAGGTGGGTGGTGAGATATTAGATGGGTGAGTTGTTGAAGAGTGGTGATGTGTTGTGTGGTTGGGTTGGTGAGTGAAGATGACTGGAGTTGTTGAAGATGAATCTGAAGTCTGGAGAAGGAAGAGATCACGACAGGACGGACAGGTTGTTAAAAAGAAAACGAGATGGACACAAGCACAAGATTACAAGATCAACTTTTATGTGGTCACAGAGCGGGTGTTCCCAAGAGACTCGTGGCTAGCCAAGTCGAGTCCAAGTCGAGACCCGTCAAGTCCCTGTTCATCACGTCCAACATGTCCAACGATGTCATATCTTGTCACATCTTGTCATGGCAAGATATTCAGGGTTGTCGTCTACAAGTCAAAAGTCCAGATCTTGTAGATACACACCCCTCCTCCCCGATCGATGAAATCATAGCCAGAGATGGAGAAGGTGAACAAATGAATTTTATGAAAGAACTGTATTAAACAATTAAAACAATTAAAACCAGGCTGGCCAGGCGCATGCAATACACGCTGGTGGCCCAATGCAACGCTGCAAGGGGCTGGTGTCCGCGTGCCGATCGCAGGCGAACAGAACACTGGAGACTTACAGTCCAGACCTCTTCAGCTCTTCTCCGCCGCAACAAAGTGTGGTCCCAGCGTCAGCGTCGCTGTACAGGCTGCCATCCGCCCGCCCTTCCCGTGGATATGACGAAACCAGTCGCTGAAACAGTGGTCAATAATTAGTATTATGGAGCCCTCCACAAGTAATAATACGGGTATTATGGCTGCAGTGAATAAACAAAAATAAATACATGCCCCCAAACAATGATATCAGCTGTGAAAATAGACACAAAAAAACAATGCAGAAAACAACGCTGTGAGTTTAGTCACACTGCACTCCCTGCAGACTACTGCCTCTTCTCCAGCCCATTCTTTTCTCTCTGGCTGTCCCTGACGTACCGGCTCTCCATGCCAAAGGAGCGCCTGATCAGGATAGGCACGCCCAAACCGCCCGCCACATCCTCCTCCGCCTCGGGGTCTTGTAAATAAATGCCCCAGACGTGTGTGATCTGGTCCCCAATGGCGATTTCTTCCTGGGCCGCCACAAATCTGGTCGCGTCCCCGTCGTACGTCAGCCACTTGTCGTCGTCCGACCAGCCCCAGGGGCCGACGTGGTGCCCGATTGTGTCTTTGCGGCCGGCGTGCAGGACTCTTCCAGAGTCCTTGTCCGCGTAGATCCAGTTGAGCATTGGCGGGTCGTTGGCAATGGTGCTGACCAGCCCGAGGCAGGGCGTGTCGCCGGGGTAGTTGAAGTAGTAGCCGGAAAACGGGTGGGCGCGGCCGCCGGCGACGCGCGCGTCGGGGTGGTCCAGGAACAAACGGCCGCCAATTAAAACGACGGTCGCCTCGGCCGGTGGTTCGCCGGCGAGACTGAGGTCTGCCGTGGCGGTAAACTTTGCCTTTTCCTTGTCGGCGGCATTCTGCTTCTTCTGCGCGCTCAGAGCCTCGCAGACGCCAATCGTCGACGGGATGGCCGCGATGGTCAAGAGGCCGATGACCATGGTGAGGGTGGCTGTGAAAATAGAGACAGGGGTTTGATTTTCTTGTTGGTGTTCTGTGAGAATAGTAATGTGTGCTGTATGTGCTGTATGATGTATGTGTGTATGTAGTGTGTCTGTGAATTATGTATGTTGTAAATATCTTTTCGCTATTTCAGTGAAAAGACATGTAAATACGTGTATCTGAGTGTGTCTGTGGAGAATACTTGTTTTTATAAAACTGGTTTGTTGTTGGGGTGTCAGTTGTCTCCTGTGGGATGTCGCCTGGGATGTCGCCTCTGCCACCTGCTCTGGTCATCCTTCTCGCCCTGCCGCCTGCCACCCCACCCCAAGACAGACTGGGGCAAATACTACAGGATGACCACACAAAAGACAGCCAACACGTTCTCTATTTTTAATTTTGCTAAACTCACAGTCTTTCCGTCTTTTTCTTCTTTCTGTACTCGCATTTTTGTTATTTTCACATCCACTTCCCTTGCCAGCACCCCAGACCAGACCCATACCCGATGATCGACGTAGCCCATCCTACCGTTGCAGCCTTTTCCTCTTTCGCTTTTTTTTCCTCCTCGTTTAATCTATCCAGGGAAAGACAAGGTGTGCCAATGTAATACAGCGTCAAACCACACACCCTCACCCTCCACCATCTGCACCCCCCGGTCGAGACCTCTTTTCTTTTCCCTCCACCCACATCACTCATATTAACCCTCGTTCGTCACTTCTTTTCTTCAACAACGACGTCATATTCCAGCCACACGGAGACATCTCCATGAATATTCTCTCCACACACACCCCTTATCCTCACACACTGTTTTTAGTTTTCAAACCCATCACACGGACCAACGTCATTTCTCTTTCTTTGCTGTCCCCTTGTCTCCATACCCCCAGTTCTAGATGCCCGGGATGGCGCCCACCAGCGCCCGCCGTCGTCACAGCGTTGTAGCCATGGCGTAGAATAGCGGAGGAACGACGTAGAAATGGCGTAGCAAATGGCGTAGCAATAAATCTGTTTATGCGGTCACTTAAATTCTTTTTTTAATTGTCTCCTCTCCCTCCTGCACGCACTTACTCCGGTACTACTCTGGATCCTGATCTAACGTCATACCTTGCATGCACACTCCTCTGTCTTTCTTCACACCCCAGTTTTGCCATCGACGATCGACAGCAGGTTATTCTTGTCTTGTCCTGTTCTCCATTCTACGTCTGCTCCAACTCCAACACTTTACCCTGACAATCCACCGCCCAGACACCTCTACACCTCATGCTTGTCTGAAATCGATTACGTTGGACAGCATCCAAGACCTACCCAAGACAGACCAACTCTTTTTCCTCCCGAAAAAGTAGTCCAGTATTAAACACGCGAGGCAGCCGCCAGAGGACCCTCGAGAATACCTGTCAGCCTGCATTTCTTGTAAACATTACTTTTAAAACATACGTCTGCAAAAGATACAATCAAACTACTTCATCAAATCACAACAGCATCTCACAACATCACAACATCACAACATCACCACCAGCAACATCAGCAACATCAGCAACATCAACACATAGCCAACCATGCCTCCCGTAAGTACTCGTCAACATTCCCACCAGAGTGGCCCCCACTAACAGCCCAAGCGCAAGTCCAACGAGCGTGCCGAGGAGCATCAGGAGACGCCCCAAGAGGAGCAGCAGACGCCTTTTGAGCAGCAGGACGACCAAGAGGAGCAGGATGATGGTCAGCACGAAGAACATGACGAGCAGGAAGGTGAAGAGCAGTACGACGACGGCGAGCAGTACGGCGACGAGCAGGACCAAGGCGACGAGCAAGAAGAGCCCGAGCTAGAGGGTGGTGAAGAGGACCAGCAGGAGGAGCAGCCTGAAGAGCAGCAAGAGGAAGAACAGGAGCCTGAGCAGGAACCTGAACCCGCCCCCGAGCCGGAACGCCGCCGCCGCAAGCCCCGCCGCCCGCAGACGCAGACCCAGCAGGCCCCCACGCCGTCGTCGTCGCAGCCCGCCACCCCGACCGACGAGCAGCCTCTGCCGGGAAGGACTAGGGAGCAGCCGGGGGAGGAGCGTCAGCAGCAGGTGGCGCCGCGTCGCAGACGCAGACCTCAGGCCCAGAACCAGAACAACAACCAAAACCAACAACTCCAGCAGCAGCAACAGCAGCAACAACAACTCATGATGCAGCAGATGCAGCAGCAGCAGATGCAGCAGCAGCCGCAGAGCGACAGCAGCAAGAACCCGCTGCGGCTGCGCCTGGACCTCAACCTCGAGATTGAGATTGAGCTCAAGGCGCGCATCCACGGCGACCTGACGCTGGCACTGCTGTAAGTCCAGTCCCCAAGCCCTCTTGTGATTATTTTTTTTTCTTTTTTTTTCTTTCTTTTTCCTTTCGTGTGAGTGTAGTCTAATCTGACCGCAGGCAGTAACTAACGGCCACCATAGAGAGACGTAATGGCGACAAACGAGAAACGAGGAGGTGGATGACACGAACGATCGCGATGACAACGACAAGAGGATGATACAGATTCAAATAAACTGCCTTTTGGATGAAGATGTTTTTCAAGGATTTTGTTTTGACTTTATTTTTTTTATTTTTTATCAGGAAGGATTCAATCGGCCTTTGTAACATTTTTTTCTTTCCTTTTTCGAATATTTTCAATTTGCCTTTATTTCGCACAATTTCTCTCAACCTCGATTACTTGATAGATTTCCTTTGTCAGACTACCCCTACTTTCCTTACTGTAACAATATCTCCATCATCAGAACGACTACCCAATGCAATACATTATATTGAACAAGTGTGCTCAACATCGATTGACATCTTTTGTGTTTTTAACTATCATTATTGTGTCGTGTTGACTTACACGAATTGGCGCTAGCACGTTTTCATCCTAACTCGAGTGCTGTTCATAACTGTACACAATACAATTACAGTGGGTCTTCAAATTGTGCACAGCTCTGTTCACAACTCGGTCTCTTCTGCACACGTGCGCTAAGCTGGGGTGTGGCTGCATTGTGGCGTCGGTTTCTTGCGTTTTGCTAGCACGTGTTTTTCACCTGCCACTCTTCGGATGACACCAAATCCGACAGCCATTGACCATCGGCATCTTCCATCTCAATCAACCTGCAGCTCGTTCATGGCAGCTCGTATCAATAATGATAAAAATAAAAACAAATGCAATGCAATGCAGAGTCTCCTCTCATTTCGTGGCCTCTACCTCCTTTTCTATTTCTCATCACCGGGATTCTGTCTGTGATACTCCGTGCAAGCTCCTCTTGTTCATTCTTCCGCTGCATCGGTCCGAGCTGTCATGTGACTCTACTCCTGCAGTTGGCGGTCTGAAAGCAAAAGTCTGGGCTCCTCCTCTCGCCCGATATCGCCCCCAGGACAGGCCCAAAGAGGACAAAAAGCGGAGTCGGGCTGGCCACTCGAGCGTGCAGGTCCGTTGGAGGACGGTCCACAACGGAATTTGGCCATCTGTGATTGGTCAACGGAAAGAGACGAAGAAAAATTAGTGGGTTGGCGAGGAAGAGGAGGGCGAAAAAAAAGAGAAGAAAGGACAAAAAAAAGGGAATTGGGAGACAATGAAGGAGAAAATGAGGGGAAGTAAGAGTCACAGCCTGGAAGGGCGACACAAAGTGACAGGTACAGGCACAGAGGACAGGCGCCACCCACCAGCACCCACCAAATGTGACCCTGCTGCATGCACAGGAGGACGACCTCCGTCGTCGCTGCCGGCCCCAGGGCGCCGAAAAAAATAGGAAGGAACGAGCGACGAAAACAATAGTCTGCACAAAGCAAGTGCATTTTGATCCTGACTCTTTTTGCCTGACTCCTTTTGACTTTTGACCATTTTTGACATACCCTTTTTTTGACATATCGCACCTTGCATATTGCACACGCATTCTTCCGACGGAGCACGGAACAGGAGCGTCAAATCGATCGACACGTTTTCGTTCGTTTGTTTCTGTGTCTGGCATCCGAATCCACACAGACCACCAGATTGCAGATTGAGATTGCAGATTGCAGTCTTTCAGTCTGAGCTGTGACTCTTACTTTTTCTGGGGTCGACCTTTTTAGTCTTGGCTTCCTCTTTGACCTCTTCTTTTTGACTTTTTCTTTTTCGTCCTTCATTCCCAACAACAACCTCGACGTCAACACCGACGACTTCCTCTTCCGGTTCCGAAGCACTTCGACTTCGACTCGACTCTCTCGACATATACTTCCATCTCCTCTCCTTCCTTTCTTTCGTTCGTCGGCTTCGCCTCCTCACGGCCTCCTCCCACACAATGCTCCGCTCTGCGCCCGCCGCCCGGGCTTTGCGGAAAGCCGCCCAGGCCCCGTCAAATATCCATGCCCGCTCTTTCTCGAAAACGGCCGCCGTGGCCGTCGTCACCCCTAGCAAGACTGTCCCGGCAGGCACCCGGAAACAAACCACAGCAGCTGCGTGAGTTGGCGTAGCAGGCAGATCTGCCGACTCCCCTCCTTGATATTCATCTGCTAACTCCTCCCCGTAGGCCCGCCACCCGCCCAAGACCCTCGCCCGCGTTCAATGCCGAAAAGGGCCACACCGTGCAGCCGCTGGTCAACCCGCGCAAGACGGTCATGGACGAGTCGTTTATCGGCATGACCGGCGGCGAGATCTTTCACGAGATGATGCTGCGGCACAAGGTCGAGCACATCTTTGGCTACCCCGGCGGCGCCATTCTGCCCGTCTTCGACGCCATCCACAACTCCGAGTACTTTGACTTTGTGCTGCCCAAGCACGAGCAAGGCGCCGGCCACATGGCCGAGGGCTATGCGCGCGCCTCGGGCAAACCCGGCGTGGTGGTCGTGACGTCCGGCCCGGGCGCCACCAACGTGATCACGCCCATGGCGGACGCCTTTGCCGACGGCACGCCGATGGTGGTCTTCTCCGGCCAGGTCACCACCGCGGCCATTGGCAGCGACGCCTTCCAGGAGGCCGACGTGATTGGCATCTCGCGCGCGTGCACCAAGTGGAACGTCATGGTGCGCAGCGTGGCCGAGATGCCGCGGCGGATCAACGAGGCTTTCGAGATTGCCACGTCCGGCCGCCCGGGCCCTGTCCTTGTGGACCTGCCCAAGGATATTACCGCCGGCGTGCTGCGGAGAGCCATCCCGACCGAGTGCGACATCCCCGCCATGCCGAGCGCGGCGTCGCGTGCCATGCAGGCGCTGACGGACAAGCAGCTCAAGGCGTCGATTGGCCGCGTGGCCGAGCTCGTGAACAAGGCCCAGCGCCCGGTCATCTACGCCGGCCACGGTGTGATCTGCTCTGAGGGCGGTGTGGAACTCCTCCGGGAACTGTCCGAGAAGGCCAGCATTCCGGTGGCCACGACCCTCCAGGGCCTCGGCGCGTACGACGAGCTCAACGAAAAGTCGCTGCACATGCTGGGCATGCACGGCGCCGCCTACGCCAACATGGCCATGCAGACGGCCGACCTGATTATCGCGCTGGGCGCGCGGTTCGACGACCGTGTCACCTTGAACATTAGCAAGTTTGCGCCGGCGGCCAAGGCGGCGGCGGCCGAGGGCCGCGGCGGCATTGTGCACTTTGAGATTATGCCCAAGAACATCAACAAGGTCGTGCAGGCCACCGAGGCGGTCGAGGGCGATGTGGCCACCAACCTGCGCCACCTGCTGCCGCAGGTGGCCTCCAAGTCCATGGCCGACCGCGCCGACTGGTATAAGGACATCAACGAGTGGAAGGCCAAGTGGCCGCTGTCGGCGTACGAGCGCGCCGAGCGCAGCGGGCTGATCAAGCCGCAGACGCTGATCGAGGAGCTCAGCAACCTGACGGCCGACCGCAAGGAGCAGACGCTGATCACGACGGGCGTCGGCCAGCACCAGATGTGGGCCGCCCAGCACTTTAGATGGAGACACCCGCGCACCCTGATTACGTCGGGTGGCTTAGGCACCATGGGCTTCGGCCTGCCCGCCGCCATTGGTGCCAAGGTGGCCCGCCCCGACGCGCTGGTGATTGACATTGACGGCGATGCCTCGTTCAACATGACCCTGACCGAGCTGTCGACGGCCGCCCAGTTCAACATTGGCGTCAAGGTGATCGTGCTCAACAACGAGGAGCAGGGCATGGTCACGCAGTGGCAGAACCTGTTTTACGAGGACCGCTACTCGCACACCCACCAAAAGAACCCCGACTTCCAGAAACTCGCCGACGCCATGGGCGTCCAGCACCGCCGCGTGTCCAAGCCCGACGAGGTCGTCGACTCGCTGAGCTGGCTGATCAACACCGACGGCCCTGCCCTGCTGGAGGTTATTACTGACAAGAAGGTGCCCGTGCTGCCCATGGTGCCGGCCGGTTCGGGCCTGCACGAGTTTATTGCCTTTGACGCCGACACGGACAAGAAGCGGAGAGAGCTGATGCGCGAGCGGACAAACAACCTGCACGGTTAAGGACGCCATAGCGACCGAGACGACGGTGCACGAGGCGACAGCCGAGGGAACCGGAGTCGAAGGGAGCGTCGACGTCGACATTAGCCTTGATGTCAATGTCCAACGTGAAAGAAAAAAAAATACCGAAAAACACAAAAGCAAAGGATCTAGTGGAAGAAAAAGTGTTTGGCGTTTTGTATTGTTTTCTCTTGACTTTCTGTCTTGTCTTGTTCTTCAGTATCAAAATTGTTTATTTTCTAGTTTATGTTCATGCCAACGTTTCCAAATAATTGAATTGATTGCAGGCTTGCACAGCATCTAATTACAAGTTTTGTTTCCTTGTGTATGTTTGTCTGCCTGCTACGCCCTCACAAGAGGTTCGCCCGCCAGGCCACCCACCCCGCAAACGGCACCATGCCGCCCCAATGGCCCCATGCTTTTGACTTGAGGGCAGGGCCGCCGTGACGGTAGACAATCGCGCCGTCGGCAAACGCCACGAGGATCAGGATGGCCGAGAAAATGGTGACGGCCTCGTCGAGGCCGCGGTACTGGAGCGCGAAATAGGTCAGGCCGACGGCGACCTCGCGGATGCCCTTGGCGTAGATCATGGGGGACACGCGGCCGGTCGTGGTGTTGGCTGTCGAGCCAGCGGGCTCCAATGGGAGCCCAAACACGGCGTAGTCGGCCTGCGGGGCGAGCAGCGACAGGCCGCCGATGCCGACAAACATTGTGCCGAAAATGTAGGAGGGGACGGGGGAGAAGGACATTGCGAAGTCGACGACGGCGAAGCCGGAGGAGACGACGAAATATGGAAAATATGACAATAAGAGTCGAGGTCCAGAGAAAAGCCAAAGGCGACGGTAAATTATCAATGTATTTGTAGTTGTTTTGTAGGAAAGGTGTTGTCAAAAGAGAGGATGTGTGTGGATGTCAAAAGTGCGGCTGTTGTCGAGTCCAAGTAAAGTACGACGTACGTACCTTCGGGTTTATGTCTTGGCGACCGCATCCAAATCCGAGAGGCAGACCGTAAGACTTACCACTCCAAGACAAGGCAGGGCCCACGTAAAAGACGCGGAAAGCGACGATCAGCAAAACTTGGCAGAAGCTTAAGGCGAGCAAGACAAAAGAAGCGAAAAAGTGTCGATAAAGTTGAGGTCAGCTTTCGTGGACGGTCCAATTTGACCTCCGACGAATAAGACGAAAAGAGGACAAGACGATGGGCTGCATTTGGACAGGCCTGAACTGATTTGGGCCAGAATGGGCTCAGTTCTCAGTAGCTGCGACCTCGCTTGCAATTTGCAGTATGCGTTATGTTCTCCAGCGCCTTTTCCCAATTCACATTCGACGGGCTGCCAAGCATCGTTATGTCGACTTGGGTAGTTTCGTAGGGTTTAAAGCGTGTTATCCTAATAGTATTATCAGTTAGATCTGGGATGATTCACGATTGTTTTCGTCGCTCTTCAACCATTTAATCTTTAAACCTGCATCCAACTTCATCTCTACTCAAGTTTATCTTCTCCCCCCCTTCAAAAACAATGGAATGACATTTGAAATGACAGACTAAAACTGCCAATGTCGGTAGGATAAATAGTAGATGAAATGTCGACCCTCTCTCAGAACAAGCAATTGTCTTGCACCAAAATAGCATCCACCAGACTGTCAAAAACGTCAAAATGTCCCTGCATCTTGGCTTTGGCCTCTTGTGCATGTCCCATTTCCCGCTGCAAGCACTTAAACCTCCACATCACCTTTATTTGAACTCTCTTTCCTCTTTTGTTTCACACGAACACCGATGACTGAAACAAGACTTCATCTATTTGAAGGCCGGACGAAGCCAGCCAAAAGACGGCCGACACAGGCCGGAGTGTTCAACGACAGCTCAATCACTGTTCAATCACTCTTCAATCAGGGAGATCTACCCAGGCCGCAGGACACGGACGTTTTTTTGTGTGCGTGGAGAGGACCGAACAGAATCCCCCTATTTAGCCATGTGCCGTAGTGTGGAGGTGCAAAAGACATTGCACACTCTTTTCTGCACAAAATGGGAAACACGGTAAAATGGTTGACTGACAACGTCCGTGTAAGTTCGATCTGGTGGTCCGTGGGTGGATATCGTGGACGTCTCCTAATGTTGTGCAGATTGTATGCAGCCACCACAGCGTAGTACACCTCCATCTCATGTCTTGTTCCTGGCAGATGCGACTGTACCTGAATTGAGTTTTGAGTTGGATTTTGTCCGGCAGAGACCCCTTTCCCCACGTTTTTGTCGTCGTTTCTCCTTGCTTGCCGCCCGGGAGAAGGGGTCGTTCTCCACGTGCCGGCAATGGAGATGGTGATGGATAAGATGTGGACTTGGACGTAGAGTTGGGTTTGTGTTCAGACTGAGTCGAGCTGGGAGATATACATAAGACGAGTGTCGGCACTTGGCAAGAGATCCCAAGATCCATGTAGTTGGTTGCTCTTCTTGTCTCGTCCTTTCTTTTCCTTTTTTGGCTTTCTTCGTCGTCTTTTCTTTTGTCTTTCATTGGTATCGTCTGTCGTTTGTTGTCTGCGCCACCATGGAATACGACCACGCGTCCCGGGCGACAACCGTGATTGTCGTCTGCGTGGTCTTTGCGGCCATCTCGTCGAGTCTCTTGCTGCTGCGGCTGTACCTGCGGTGCCGCGTCCTCAAAGCCGCCGGGCTTGACGACGGGACAATGGTCGTGGCCCAGATGCTCGCCATTGCCGTCTCGGTGACGACAATATTGGGTGCGTTTGTGTGCTTTAAGCCGTTCATTTCCTTGTACTGACCTTGCAGAAACAAAGTACGGCCTCGGCCGGCATGTCGACGGCGTCTCGTCCGAGTACCGCATTGCGCAGTTGAATGTGTGTACACCCCATCTTATTGATGTATTTCCTCGCTGACCTTCCAGTACCTCTACATCAACAGCATCCTGTACAACCTCACGATGAACGTCATCAAGATTTCCTTTCTGCTGCAGTACGACCGCATCTTCCACTCGGACCGGATCCGCGCCGTCTGTTTCGGCATGATGATTTATGTCGTCGTCTGGGCCGTCGTCCAGGGTGTCCTGCTGGGCCTCGCCTGCATGCCTTTGGCGCTCGTGCTGCCGTCCACCAAGCAGTGGTGCCTCCCCACGCTGCCTGTCTGGTATCTTTCTTCGGCCATGAACATTGCCACCGACGCCGCCATCTTTGGCATTCCGCTGCCGTCCGTCATCCGTCTGCAGCTGCCGCGGCAGCAGAAGGCGGTGATTCTGGCCATTTTCTGTCTCGGCTTTTGCGTCTGCGCGCTGTCTGCCGCCCGCGTCCTCACGCTCCACCGCGCCGCCGACCCGCGCGACCCGTCGTGGGACAACACGGACGCCACGCTGTGGTCGGTCGTCGAGATGAACGGGGCCATCCTGGTGTCGAGCGTGCCCACGCTGCGGCCGCTGTTTGCACGACAAGTCCGAGAGATCAAGTCGACCCTGAGCAGAAGTAGGAGTCAGAGTAAGACAAGAACGACACTCACTCGTAGCCGCTCCCACTCGCACTCGCGGTCACGTTCCGTGTCCACCCGGATTGACGAAGAGGCCATCCCCATCCCCGAATTGCCAAAGTTGACCGAACTGCACCTGGTCGACCTAGAAGAGCTAGCACGGAGGGGCCACAGCCGCATGCACTCGCGGACCAAGTCGGAGGCTAGTCATCAGGCCAGCCATCAGGCAAGCCATTCCCGTCAAATATCAGACACACGTCCAAGGACAGCCCCTCGATCTCCACGACCGGCACGACCACGGCCAGATACAGGCGTTTTCTCGACAGCCAACCGCAGCTCCAGCTCCATCGAGGGCTTTGACGAGCTGCTAGCACAGATGAACCGGTTGACCGAAGACATGCCGTCGCGAGGGCGGGAGTTGGTACAAATAGGGAGAGAACAAGGGAAAAGTCCATTAGGGCCCCTGCCGACGATTATTGTGACAAGAGAGTCGTCGGTCCGAGGGTCGGGGCAGACCGTGTGGCCGTTGCGTGTCGAGTATTGATTTCCTTTGTCTTGATTGCATGGTTTGGCGTTTATTTGCTTTATGGAAGATTTCATCTCCGAAACACAAAAGGAGAAGAAGAAATACGAGAGAATCAATCACATGTCAAGAAAGTATGCTTTCTGTGCCTTCCTGATGTAGAATGTGTACTCGCATCGCGATTTCCTCTTTGATTCAGGGGTTGATGCAGCTTCCACTCTGACAGCAGGAATAATCAGCGCACCTTCCGAAACTAAGATGTGAGCTTTTCACCATATGCGCAGATTGTATCCCTTACTCTGTCCATTTGAGTAAATTCAGTTTGTCAAATAATTGTCTATGCTTTTGTCTTTTGGTGGATATCATACATCGTCTGTCTCGTTCTTCGCCTTCCCTTTACTGACTTGACTCCGTCTTGCCTTTCCGAATCACCCAGCCGTAGTAGTTGAACGTCCCTTCCGTCCCGCCCAGAATCTCCAGCTCCATATTCCACTCTTTTGGGGCCTCGCTGCCGCTCGTATTTGCCAAACTCTTCTCGAACAGCGGCCGGATAAAGTGCGGCTGCCGGAAGGTGACGTACACAAACACGCCGTTGTCGGCCAGCACGCGGTACACTTCTCGCAGATAGCGGCCCGTATTGTCCAGCACATCGTCTGGCGGGCTCCACGGGCTGCCGTGGATCATGGCGTCGAGCGTGCCCTTGTCGAAGCAGACGGCGATGGATGAAGAGGGGACGGGCATCTCCCGGACGTCCATCTGCTCCCAACGCATCGTGCGGCCTGTATAACGTGCCTTCATCAGGTTGATGACAGTCGACGAAAAGTCGACGCACAGCTGGTTGCGGTAGCCGCGGGTCTCGAGCTCGGCGGGGATGACCTACGTTGTCAGCGACGAACAAGATCAATTGTCATTTTCTGGGGCTGGGGGCTCACACTATCGCCACATCCCAGGTGCAGCACACTGGGATTGTCTTGCGGCCGGCACCCCTGCCGGTCAAACAAGACTTTGGCCAGGAACGGCTCCAGGTCGCTGTACGAGCGGAACCACTCGTGCGTTGGAGCGTCGGTGGCCGCTTTCGTGTCTGTGTTGTCTTCCCCTTTGCCGTCCGTCACCGCCACGGCGTACCGGCCGTCCCAGAACTCGGCATGGCTCAGCACCTCGTCGTTGTGTGGGTCGTCCATTGTGGTGTGTGTGTGCTGGGATTTTATGAAATGGCGTTCTCTCTAGACAAGGCTGAGTGATGATGGAATGAGATGAGATTTTTCAATGTTTGCCGTGAACCATGTGGGGCACAATGTGTGCTATTTTCACAGTATTATGCTGAGTTTTCGTGCAAATATTTGGAGTGACTATGGTGCAAATAGTGTATTTACTACATTGGCAACTACATATTGATGGCATTCAAAGAGATCACATAAAACAACAAGACTCAACAAAACAATGCAACCAGACAACGTAACAGTTTGCTATTTATGTTTCAGCGAGAGAACATATCAAAAAAACTAAACTACCGCATAAAATCCCGGCAAAAAGCGTGCAACAGAACAAACTCTACCATCACAAACCACAGCCGCTTTCTCTTTACTGGCTGCCGCCGTTGCCACGGCCAGCACCCGCACCACCGGCACCACCACCGGCTCCACCACCGCCCATCATGTTCCGCGCCATGTCGGCAATGCTGGGGTCGGACATGAGCGCCGACAGGTCGGGCATGCCGCCGCCGCTGCCGAACTGGTTGGCCATTTCGCGGAGGCGCGGGTTGCCCATGAGGTTGGACATGAGGTCGGGGTTGCTCATCAGGTTCTGCGCCATGGACGCAAACATGGGGTTGTTCATGATGGAGGCGAAATCGGGCGCACCGCCGCCACCACCACCCGCGCCGCCGCCAAACATGCCGGCCAGGTCGCCGAGGTTGGGCATCCCGCCGGCGCCAGCCCCGGGGGATGGTGCGTCCCGGGAGGACACTGCGGCCTCCTCCTCGAGCTCGTCCACCCTCCGCTTGGCGGTCTCGTAGCCCTTTTTCATGGCGTCACTGCCGCCGTTGCCCTCGTACTCGATGCCCTTCTCGTAGGCCTCCATGGCGCCCTTGGCATCCCCCAAAGCAAACTTGGCGAGGCCCAGGCGCGACCAGGCCTTGGTGTAGTTGGGGTCGATGGCGACGGCAGCCTCGGCGTCGGTACGCGCCGACGCGTGGTCCTTGGCGGCCGAGTGCGCGGCGGCGCGGTTCGACAGGTAGATGGCGTTGCGGGGGTGTTTCTCGAGCGCCTGGGAGTAGAGCGCAATGGCGGCGGGGTAGTCTTTTTGCGCCATGGCGGCGTTGCCTTTGGACTTCAAAGCTTCGGCTTCTTTCTTGGTGGCAGCGTCGGGCTCGGTGGATGCCGCGGCAGCGGCAGGGGCAGAGGCGGAGGCAGAAGATGTGGCCGAGGAAGACGCACCGGCTGACGCCGGAGCGGCTCCGCGCAGCTTTTCGTAGACGGAGTAAATCTTTAGCAGGTTCTGCTCGCCGACGGCCTCCTTGACCGCCGCCTTGTCCGTCGGGTCAACCTTGAACGACTCGGCGACACAGGTGATGGCGACATCCACGGAATCCTTCTCGTCGGCGGCAATGGTGCCGTCGGTCGAGGCGGTGGACAGGAAGTCGCAGATGGCGAGCGCGAGGCGCTGTTTTGATGTGAGGGACGACTAGACTGTCAGCATGCGTGCAGGTAAACAGTGCGTAGCAGGTAAATGGAGTCGAGAGCAGTACTCACCATTATGGGTGTTGTGGAAGATGGGGATGAGGGAGTGTCGAATATGCGTCTCTGCGTGTCGGAGGAGGAAGCTACTACTTTGTATGGTGTCGCAGACTCCTTGACCACAAAATAGAGTACGTATGTATCAAGAGACGGCCGTCGAACGTGCTAGCACCTGCCCGAAGCCCAACCAAAAGGCTCCACAGAGAAAGCAGCAGCGCTCACAGTAAAATGGAGGGGTCAATTGCAGGGGACGAGGACCCACTAATTTTGACTTACTCCTTTTGCTGCAGCCTGCAGGTGGCGGGCGTTTTGGCCTTTTGCGCTGGTCGGCCTTGCACGTGTACGTGTACAGTGTCTGTGTACAGTGTTTCCCCTGCACACAGTACGGTCGCACCTGCTGTAATACAGGGAACGACGTAGCTTCCCCAGCTTCCGCCGTCACTCACTACCATCACCTCGGCCGACGACCGTCTCTGCCAACAGACGCTCTTACCAAATCAAGCTTACTCTGTGCTCTCGCCGTCACTGTCACTGTCACGTCAACAGACAGGAGACAAACAAAAGAGACAAACAACAGCCAACCAACAACAATCAACAACCGGCACCAACTCGACGACTCAGGCACGACTCAACATCCGAGACAATCCATTTAGCGAGCGTCGTCAACTACAGGGTACACTGACTGTCAACACTGTCGCTTTCCACTGAGATGTGTCTCTGTCTGTGTCTCGGTTGGCGTTCTTGATTTCGACTTGATTCTCCGGCTCTCTTTCACAATCGTTCCAAAATCGTTCCCGACACTCTCCTCCCACCCACAATGGTCTCTGCCGACTCGGGGGCTGCCGCCCCCTCGTCTCCGGCTCCAGCGCCCGACGCCGACAAATCCTGCTTCATCTGCCTGCAGACCGCCGCCGAAACGCCCGACGCCGTCTGGGTCACGCCCTGCCCGTGCTCGCTCGACGCCCACGAAGACTGCATGCTGCAGTGGATCGCCGAGACCGAGGTCAACACGGGGCGGCCGGTACGAGGGAGAGGTAGAAGCAAGAAGCTGCGGTGTCCCGCCTGCAATGCGCGCATCCGCACCATCGACGCCGAGGATTCGCTGCTGGTGTTTAGGGACACGCTGGCCACACTCTACCGCCGGTCGGCGGCGCCGATGCTGACGTCCATGGTCATGGCCATGGGCGTTGCCGGCTCGAGCTTTTATGGGCAACAGGCCATGATCGTCTTTGCCGGCGAGGGCACCACCATCGAGTGGATGCTGGCGGGCTTTGCGTCCATCTCGTCTGGAGGCATTATCGAGCCCGGCTCCCTTGAGCACGCCCGCATCAAGCTCGACTACGTGGGGCGGTTCTTTCTCCTCAATCTGGTTGCCCCTGGCCTTTTGCTGCAACGCGCCCTGCCGAGCCTAGCCAACTTTCTGTCGTGGCCCGCCTCCATGGTGTACGGCGCTTCGCTCCTATGGCGCAGCGGCGGGCGGCCGCCGCGGTGGCCGCCGTCGGGGCCGTGGGTGCTGGCGGCGATGCCGACGATTAGCATCGCCTATGCGACGGTGTACTACAATGTGTTTGGCAGCCTGGAGCGGCGGCTGAACCGGGCGCTGCGCGGACGGCCAGAAGAGGAGGACGAACAACAACAACAGCCACATGAGCTACGGGCACCAGCGGGTATCGACCAGGGCGACAACAACGCTGCCGACCAGCCGCAGGGTATTGTTGCAGGCCTGCGTCGGATAGGGGCGGCTGTGGGACAGCTACTTCGCGACGAAGAAGATGAAGAACTCCACCATGACCATGACCATGACCATGGCCACGACCATGGCCACGACCAGAATGAGCGCGGTAATGCTAATGCACCTGCTCCTGTGGCAGCAGCAGAACCACAGCCGCAAGAACAGCAAGAGCCAGAACAACAACCAGAGCAGCAACCGGAAGAGCCAGCAGAGCAGCCAGCACAACAAGGGCAACAGCAGCAAGATGACGAACAGCCACGGCCTGAGGAGCTTCCAGGTCCCGTCGTTAACGACGACGACAACGACGAGAATGCCTGGGTCGACGAGGTTGACGACGACGAAATCCTGCCGCCGAGAGAGGTGAGGGACGACGATGAGAACATTTTGGGGGAGCGCATCAACGACGATGACAGTGACGACGGGGGAGATGACGACGGCGCCCTTCCCCCACCCGACATTCTGCGCGCCCGCGGCGAGATCAACGTGGACGTCAACGTGGACGGCAACGGCAACGTCGAGATTGCCGCCGACGTGCCCCTTGACCTCGCCGACTTTGACTTTGCCGACAACATGGCCGACATTGCCGACGATATTCGCAATTTGAGGCTGGCCCAGGAACTGCTGGCCGCCGACGTCGAGGCCATGGAGGGCCAGGGCGGGGCGGTAGGGGCGCCTGGCTTTGGGGCCCGCAACCTTGGTGTCAACGCCAATGCCAATGCCAACCAAGTCGAGCGTGGTGGAGGCGGCGGCGGCGGCGGCATCTTGTTCTCGGACGTCATCGCCGCCATGACCACCCAGCTGCTCCTACCCCACGCGGCCTCGGCGGCCGGCTCGCTTTTGTTACATGTGCTGCCGCGGTCGTGGGTCGTCCCAAGTTCTGCCGGTGGAAAGGGCTTTTTGTCCAAAAAATGGGGCCGCAGTCTGGTGGGCGGGATGCTGTGGATTGTCTTGCGGGATGCGTGGTCGCTGTTTATCAAGTACCGGCGGGTGCAGCTCAAGCGGCAGCGCAAGATTAAGAATGTGGACAGGAAAAGGCGGGGAGATGCCGCAGCGGCAACATCGACGACGACGCCGACGACAACATAGTGGTCGTGATCAACCTGCGTGCCACGAAGACTGTACAAATAGAAGCATACATACTGTACGATAATAATGAATCCCAACATAACATTGACAATGTTGGCTACATGAATGTAAACTTTTGAATTAAATACTAGTGAAAACGCTCGCAGGCTCGCACCTACTGCACCTTGCCGCCCACGTAGACGGCACTCCCGCTGCCCGGCCGGCTCAGCACGACAGCCGCCGCCCGCTGCTCGTCCGTCAGCTCGGGCCGCTTGCTATAGTACTCGGCGTCCCACGCCGCGCGGATCGCATCCACCTTGTTCGCGGGCACGAGGTGCACGCTGCACCCGCCCCAGCCGGCGCCCGTCAGGCGGCTGCCGTAGCTGCCGGCGCGGCGCGCAATGGCGCACAGCTCGTCGAGCTCGGGGCAGCTGCACTCGTACAGGTCGCGGCAGCTGTCTTGCGTCGTGTTCAGCAGAGCGCCCAGCTTCTGCGACGTCGCCACGTCTCCTTGCCCCGCCTGCCCCTCCAGGACCTCCATAAACTCGAGCACCCTCAAAGCCTCACCGAACACGTGTTGGGCGCGCTGGCGCAGCTTGAAGCGCTCGGCGCGGACGGGGAACTGGGTCATGAACTGCTTGTTGAGGTCGTCGACCGTGACGCCCAGCACAGTAGCAACCTCTTCCCGCGTGTACCCCTCCTCCGACGGCAAGTGCTTGTCGACGAGGGCGAGCAGGGCCTCGAGCTGGGCCCGCGGCGACCGCGGCGAGTTCTGGACGCCGCCCTGTTCCTGGAGGGCAAAGTACGTCTCGTGGAAGCCGTGCAAACTAATACCGAGGGGGGCGTTGTCGCTGGGCAGTTTCGTCGCGGGCGGGTTGAGGACGGCGTTGAGGTAGGCCGCGGCGAGCGTACATTCGACCACTCTCAAATTGTAGTGGATCGGGCCGGTGACAAACTTGTCTGCGGCGACAAACGACTGCGCAATCAAAAAGCAGATCTCGGTCTCGGGTGACGTGGCCTTGGGGAAAAAGACGGGGCGGGCTGTCAGTGTCGGCGTAAAACTGACGAAGAGCGCCGACCCGCGCTCCGAAAACACCGACGCCGACTGGTCCATGCCGCCCGAGTTGACGCCGACGCTGCGCTCCGAGACGATGGCGAGCTCGGTCAGTTCCGTCTTGTCGATTTTGTCCTTTCCCTCGTAGTCATTCGCCGCCAGCACCGCCAAGGCGCTGCAGCTCGTAAACGCCGCGCTCGAGCTCAGGCCGCCGCCCACCGGCACCGTGCCGTCCAGCACGACCTGCAGGCTGCGCGGACGCAGTGGGGGGAGGCCGGCGGCCGCCCGCTTCTTCCTGAGTAAAGCCAAAGCACCTCGCAAGCCCGACTTGAAGTAGTTGGTCCACTCGTGCACGCTCGCGTCAATCTCGACTGAGTCGTCGCTGTTGAACTCGAAAGTGTGTGCCGCAAACTTGGGCAGCACATTGCTAATCTCCACCGTCCATTTGTTGTCCTCGCTTCGCTCGCTGCCGTCGAAACCCACCGCAATAATGCAGTCCCCCGTAATCGCCATCGGCAGCACGCTGTACAGCGAATAGTCAATGTGCTCGCCAATCACGTTGACGCGGCCCGGACTCCGCGCCACAAAGTCGGCCTCTCTCCCGTGTCTCTCTCTAAACGTTTGGAGGAGATGCTCCCACCGCTTGGTCTGCGCGGGCACGGCATCGTCGGTGTAGATCTGGCCGAGGCGGTCGACGACGGGGACGGTCTTTGTCATGGTGGGTGTGTCGTGATGTTGGGTGGTGATCTGGGTGAGAGGAGAAGCAAGATGACAGGGGAAGAGCAAAAGTCACGATGCTGTTGGAAAGAAAGGAGACCTGGAGAGCTGGAGACGAAATACTGGGGAAGGAGAGAAGCTCCGCGGAACGCCCGAGGGGAGGTGCGACTGGCGACTAATAGACTTACAAGCAGCCGCGCCTGCCACAATTACTACGAGACGGCACCAAGACGACAGACTGTTCCTACACTACTACACGCCCAGACGGGACCTGCCCAGTTGGAAGTTACAAAGGCGAGCGAGGTGAGTACAAAAAACTCCATGCAAAACAGCGAGAGTAGCGCCTGCTCTTTGTAGATGCGGGGACCACAACGTCATTCGGGCGTTCCGCGCCAAAGAAGGAGCGGCGGGAGAACACTGAAGAAACGGATGCCCCGCAGTATTTTCTCCGTGGAGGCTCTACTGTGACAAGAAAATACAGGGCATTCCGTGCTGATCTGAAGCAACAGCTCCACGGTGGAATTACTCTGAGAAAAGATTTATTTGAACAACAGTCTCCAGTTTCTGAAAACTTTTCTTTGGAATATTGATTCTTACTCTGTAATTTATGCGGTATTTTGGGAGTCACTAATGTCCTTTCTTCTCGTTTTCCCAAAATATAACACCACCTCGTCCCCCCTCCTCAACTCGCGGTCCCTCGGGGCAATTGGCGGCGTTTTCGGAAGAGGTTGAGTCGAGGTTCAGTGGGCGACGGAAAAGCCAGCATAAGGCAAGCGCGGAACGTCGGTGCACACTGAAGCGAGCTTTCTTCAACTGGAGCTATTGATGGCATCCACCCTTTCCTCAAATCAGAGGTCTCCAAAACCGGCCATCTCCTCTTCTTTCCAACAACTCAATTTCTCGTTCACCCATCTACCTGCTACGCCTTCCGCAGTCTGAGTCCCCACGCCCAGTGGTTCACTGGATCCGTGGCCAGCCGCCACATCGAGTCGAGGTCGCCGGCCGTCTCGCCAATCTCGACCAAAAGAGCGGCCATGGCCTTGTTGGCAAACGCGACGGCACACGCCTCTTCGGCAAAGAGCGCGCAGTTGAGCGCCGCGCGGGTGTAGGCGTGCTGGCCAATGTAGGTCCACAGACCCTCGTCCTCGTAGAGGATGGCCAGCTCGATGCCGGTGTTGGCGTCGACCTCACCGCCCGGCGAGTCGAGTCGTTCTTTGAGGGCGGCAATCTCGTGGACGTGCTTGTCCGCCTCGTGGGACGCCGTCTCATTCGTGCACAGCTTGCACGAGCACTCAAAGCCCCAGTCTTTGAGTCGTGCCTGCCTCTCTTCCCTCGACAACAACAGGTCCACATAGCTCACGGACAGCTCCTCGCCCGGCTGGATGTCGCGGACGGCCACGATCGTTTGAGTGATGCCCGACGTCCTGTACACCAGATTCGGCCGGCAGTCGTGGTTGAGGCGCGCCGACGGCGGGTAGCACCCCAGGTGGCCGGTCGCCTCGTCGCGCGCGTCCACAAAGAAGCGAAAACAGTTGGTCTCGACGTTGGCGTGGACGCCGGCGCCGCCAATCAGCATCTGCCGGAGGAAGCGGCGGCGGGACGGGGCCGGCAGCTTCTGCACGGCGGCCTGGTAGAGGCCGTCGACGACGCTGGCCTGGGCCTCTGCATGGGTGGCCCAATGCACCAGCAGGGTCGGCGTGTGCGCCATGAGGGTGTCGCCGCGGCGGATGGTGGCGTTGGCGATCAGCCCGATGCCCTTCCCTAAAACATAGGACTCGTAGAACGGAGGCGGCGACGTGACTTCGTGGGAGCGGTCGTGGGCAGGGAGTGACTGAAGTAAATCTGCGTTCTCGGCGGTCGTCACAACAGCCAGGCCGCTCCCGTGCCCAGGATCGGCATAGACGCAGACATTGTCGACGCAGCGGTGCGGGCCCGAGAGCTGTAGAGGCCTGTCTTTGGGGGACGACGTAGGATACGACGGTGTAAATGTCCCGAGTGAAGACGGGCAGCCAAGAGTGATGCTCGAAAAGGCCGAAATGGCAAGCAGAAGCCGTATTGTAGACATTGTGGCGATGTGTGAAGAGAAGAAAAGAAAGAGTGAATAGCTTCACATTTTCTCACAGTTGTCTTCAAGCTATCACAGTGACAGCACGGCTATCAGTAACAGCTGTCAACAACGTGGTGGTTCAGTAACCATGGCATTTTGCCTGATAATGCAGCGACGTATAGGTGGGCTGCCGTGTGAAAGACGTCTGAAGTATATGAAGCGGCTGGACTACCAATTGCCTGGTTAATGTCACAGGAAGAACATTGGTGAAGTAACTTGTAAATTTGCGCTTCAATAGAAGTCAGAGTATGGAATGAGAGATAACAGAGAAATGAAATCAAGTTGAAAAGTACAATGAGCATCAGCTCGCCCAAAAAGTAAGAAGAAGAAAAAAAGGGAAATAAAAACACAACAGATGAAAATAGAATACATACCGTTCCAGCCCAAGCCCCCGTGGGTTCATTAATGCTGGGGAGTAAAAACACGTCGAGAGACCGCAGAAAATAAAAAGAGAAAACAAAAACAAAAACAAAAGTAAATCCTGCAAACTCCGGCTCCATACTCCCGTCCTTTTCCGTCCGTCCTGTCCTCCCTTCGGTCAATGTCCTTCTTTTGTCCTCTTCCAGACATCGCCTCCCTTCGGTCGTCGACGTCTGACTACAACAGAATCGAATCGTTGACGTGCAGCAACTTGGTCCACCGCGGAAGCTTCCGGTCGCGCTCGTACATGTATCCGCAGTTGTTGCACAACGACCGCGGGCCATGGGGGCCGTCCCGCACCGCCCACACGCTCGTGCCCCACACCCGGCAGTGCGCACACCGCCACGACGTGCGTTCGGCGTCAGTCAGCGTGCCGCCGCCGCCGTACCCGCCAGACCCAGAAGCAATATCCGGAGTCGCCCGTCCTGGCGTCCCACGTCCCACTGGCGACAGCGACCGGAACCGCCGCTTCTTTTTCGTGCGCTCGCCCCGGCCCATTCTCTCCTCCTCTTCGACGAGCGCCCCAAACCCAAAGCCAGCCGGCAAGCCCCCGGCCATGCCCGTGTTGCTGCTGAACCGCGCCGTCTCGCGCCGCAGCCGCCGCAGCTGCCGCTCGCGGTCGTACTCGCGTTTTTCAATCTCTTCTTTACTGAGTATCTCCACCTTGGGCTCCCACGCATCGCCCAGCGTGTCCGGGTCGTAGCGCCAGCCGCCGGCGCTGGTGCCGTCGGCGGCCGAGTGGCCGAGGGCGGCATCGTTGGGAAAGTCCGACGGCAGACCCCCGCCGACCAGCCCGCCCGACTCGCACGCTTCTTTCTTGAGCCTCAGGACCGCCTCGTAGATGGCGTGCGTCATGGCGGGCACCCACTCGCCCGTGAGCCCCAGGTCGGCGCACGTCTGCCGCGCAAACGTCTCGGCCGTGCCGGGCGGGTGGAGCAGCGACCACTCGAACTTGTCCGTGTACAGGCGCGAGGCCAGGTTGATGTTGAGGTTCACGATGCAGCGGTACGTGTCGTCGGGGTTGTAGTCGTCCGACTCGGGCGTGATGGCCTCGGCGACGGCCGTGACGGGGGTTGCAGACGTTTGTTGTGCTGAAGACGCAGGGGCTGGCGTGCTGTGTCCGAGTCGTGATGGCGTGCCGGCTCCCGTCCGCAATGGCGTGTCGGCGCGGCTAAACGAGAGGTGTGCGCCGGGCACGGGTGTTGCCGAGTCGCGTTGTGTCCGTGCTGCTGCCGTCTGTCCTTGTGGTTGTGCCTGCGGCTGCTTCGCCCCCGACGAGTGGAACAGCGGGTGCAGCGCCACGCCCGCGTACTCTTCGAGCTGCGTGCGGATCTGCTTGCTGATCTCCGCCGCGACCGTGCTCCGCACCGGCAGGTCCAGGTCTTGGGTGAGTGTGATCGCAAACTGGTCCGTCGTGATCAGCGTCTCGTGCAGGTTCCACAGAAACGTGTCTTTGAGTCTAAAAGGAACGGTCGCTTCTCCCGGCTGGCGATTGAGCGGATTGGTCATGTCGTACTGTGCAAGGACTGAAGAATGGGCGCCCGGCGGCGGCCCGATCGGCGGCCCCAGCGGTGCCATTGGCAGGTACGGCGGGATCTCGACGTCGATGCGGATCGGAATGAGGGTGGACGGCAGGCACGCCTGCGCATAGTTGGCCATGTCCGACCGCGGCACGCGCGTCTTGCCCTGCCAGTCGCGCCACACCCCCTGCACCTCGACCGGCCCGTCGGCGTCCTTGATCCGGTCGGCCGGGTCGGTGGGCGTCGAGGTGCCTGCCGCGTGGGCGCCGCCGGGCGTCGCTGTCGGTGTTCCTCTCAATCTCAGACTCGACGGGCGCCGGCGGTCGTTATCGTCGTCGTCGTCCAGGTAGTCGTCGTAGCCGTCCTCGGCGTAGTTGATAATGGTCGTGCCGCGTTTCGTGGTTTTTGGCGCAATGGGCGCGCTGGGGTTCACCGGCACGAGCAGCGCGTTGTGGTAGGCGCGCAGACGGGCGGCATACGAGGACCAGTACGCTTGCGGCGCCGCTGATGTGGCTGACGATGTCGAGGGCGCGGACGGCGCCGCCGAGGCAAGGCCGGCCATGATGGGTGGGGGAAGTTGTAGTGTAGGAGGTCTATCGCATAGGAAGGAAAAGATTGTCGTGGTCAGTCGAGGTTGGGGATGATGGTGATGGCGATGTGAGAGCTCTAACTAGCCTCAAAGTCGGAAGGAAAAGAAAACAGGGGCCGAAATCGAGGTGAAGAAGATGGTGAGTAATGCAATCGGTATCGAATCGATACAAGTCGTCAATTCTGATTTGTGGTGCTGAAATGGAAAGGATTGCGGGACAATTCGTGATGTTGTTGATGTTGACTTCGTTTCATTTGGCGGAATTCGAAGCTCCCTTTTTCGCGATGCAAAAACGACAAGGAACCAAAGAGACCAAAGAGACGCAGTCGCGTTTTGGAATTTTTGGGCTAGTCGCGACTCAAAGGGATGGTCATGTGACTGTACCGGAAAGCCAAAAGGACAGAGCTAAAATGACTAATCAGAGACCGTTGCGACAACATCCCTGACTCGGCCGCTAATGCAGATCAGGCACCTGCTATTTACAGCGTGTTAGTGACCTGTTGACATTCAACCTTCATTTCTTCACGATCAGGAAAGAGCGAATGAACAAAAAGAAGATGGTTATTATCCAAGGAAAGAGCGATGGAGAGACCATACGGTTGCCCCTCCACAGTGAGAACAGTCGCTCTTACCTTACTTTGCCTTACTTCCCTTACTTGCCTTTTGGAGAGAGACGACTCGTCTTTACGACAATCTGCGACTCTCCCGCCGCCTATTTTGGGAAAGAGGGCATCAGATGACCACGCGATTCGGAGGTCTCAAAGGCGTCAACAGGTCGCCTGTCCTGTCGCAGCTGCCTCACACGTCAGACGTTTGCTGAGCTCAAGTGACTTGCTCCGTCGGTCTTTCCCAAAATGTCACAAAACTTCTACGAAAAGGAAAGAACAGAACAAAAAGGAGCAAACACGACCATTCAAGTCAACTGCCCAAGATGTTTCTCCTGTTTCTCCCATCTCGTCGCCTGGACACATCCATGCTTTCTTTTCTGTCCTGTCGTCCCTTTTGACCAAATACCATCACAAGGTTTGAAAAGAAGATCTCGCACTTCATCTTCTTTCTCTCTTTCTTTTGTCCTTCTCCCTTTTTTCTTTACGTTCTCTACGAGCAGTTTCTCAGATCCAAACAAAACAATCAACCAAGATCACCAACGTCAACACATTTACAATGTCGTCCCACGACTCGTCCGAGCAGACTCCGCTGCTCGAGGTCGACAACAACACGGCCGGCCCGCAAGTCCACAGGTCGTTTCTGCCGTCGATTGCCCTCCCTTGGCGCGGTGGGCACTGCCGTCCTCCCAAGCCGCCCGGCACGCCGCCCAAGATTGACTCTGACAATGAGGAGACTGTCGACGGGAATACCAGCGGTGGCAGTCCCCACGGCTCCAACAAGTCCAGCGTTTCCCGTGGTCAGAACGGCAACGGAGCCGAGGCTGGTCCGTCCGATGGGCCTTCTGACGCAGCCAACGGGAATGCCAATAAGACTGGCAACCCGAATGAGAATGGGAATCCCAACGGCAACGGCCAGCCGTCCAGCCTGGCCGAAGTCCCTCCCACGGGCGTCTGGGGCGACCCGGCCGGCCTCGACATGCGCCGTGCCAGCGACGAGAGCGTGATGCTGTTCAGAGAAGCCGTGGGGATTCCGACGTCGAGCACCCGTCCCACGACGCCCGCCTCGGAGGAGCCGTCCCACTGCCACCACCATCATGGTGGGAGCCACGACCAAGACCCAGAGTCAGGTGGCCCCTCGGACCTTGACCGCTCCCGCAAACAGGCCACCGGCATCTATGCACGCATCCTCCAGGAAAAGAAGTCCAAGATGCGGCAGGCCAGCGTCCTCAACGGACTGCTTAATGCCTGCCACGTCGCCCAGATCTTGGTCGGTGCTGTCCTCACCACCCTGGGCCCCTCGGCACAGGACCACTCGGTCGCCATTACCGTCCTGGGCGCCACCAACACTGTCTTGGCTGGCGTGTTTGTCCTCATGAAAGGCCAGGGCCTGCCCGACCGGTTCCGCAAAGAGGCCCTCGCCTTCCGCCGCGTCCAGGACTGGGTCGAGGAGACGGACGCGCTGATTGTCGCCGGTGTCGTGGGGCGCGACCGGCGCGAGGTCGGGCTGCTGGTCGAGACGGCGTTCCAGAAATACAATGCCGTCGTCGCCAACGAGCAGACCACGACGACCTGGCCGGAGGCCAGCAGAGATGCCCCCAGCGCCTCCAATGGGGAGGCTGCCAGCCGCGGACTTCCGGCGACGCCCGTGCCTGTGCTGCCTACGCCTGTGCCCACGCCCACCCCCAACCAAGAACTTTTGGTTGACGTCAGCACGCCCGGCGGTGATGGCGGCCCAGGCGGCCCAGGCGGCCCCGGCAAGAGCAGCTCTAGCGTCCGCGCCGTGTCGGTCGGCAGCGCCCGCTCGCACCGCAGCTACAACAACCTGAACCAGGATGGAAATGGTAGCGGAAACACCAACGGGTCGAGCATGCAGGGCGGTCACGCTATCCAGTAGACATCAGTAAAGGGAGGTTTGTTGAAGGGAAGAGGCGGCTTTTTGCTTGTATTGATACCCTACTGTGCCGCATGTTATTGTCTTTGTAGTCTGTTATCTGCTTCAGTTTCGGCTCTTGTTATTTCTTTTCTCGTCAGTCTATCTCTTTGCCGTTTTCATTTTTACATAGACCAGTTTCATTTTCGTGTGGTAGTGCTAGGAGCACGGAGGTTTTTGTATCTTATTGTCTTTGTTGAACTTGTCAGTGACAAGATATATATCTAGCGTTTAGTTGTGCTGTTCAAATTCAATCCATTGTCTAGAGATGCTTTTGCCTTGTGGAATCGTGACCCAGTTAAATGTATTTTGATTTTGATTTTGTTTTGTTTTCGTTTTTTTGAGAAGAAAAAAAAAACGAACAGAAAGAACGGAGATCTTTTTTTTCGACTTTGTAATTTTGTCTCTCTTCGTACTTTCTTGCTATGCACACCAACATGAAGTATCCAGACCACAAGTAATCTCTTTGGAAAATATTGCAAAACTGATGTCGGGTTGTTACTTTGGTTGTCTGTCCATTATCTTTTCAATAACAGACGACAGAAATAAAACACCATCACCAATGACAACAATCCCTTACTTTTTTCATCGACATTTTATTTTGCAAGTCTCAGTCTCTTTTGCAGCCCATTTTGTTGTCCATGTAACGACGTATTATTTTCTGCATTGCTGTAATTTGTTATGACGATCGATAAGTGGGTGTTGTCGGAAGCGTGGACCCTTTTCTTTCTCGAACGCGTCCCTTTCCTTCTGTGGCCCCCAACCCCAACCCCATCCCACCCAAGCCAAGTCCGCGTCCGCAGTGGGTCTTGTTTCCAAAAATAAAAATAGTATTAGCAGCCACACCAAACCACAGAGCACAAGAGATCCCAGATCCGTGCAGCGTGCAGTTGGAGCGTGGAATGTCACTGAACGGTCGCTATCCCCTGTATCTTTTATTTTGTTTTTTGGTCTGTTCCCCGTATTTCTCGTCTCCTCTCTTTTGAAGGATGCTGACGACCTCGAAATGGAGTCGAAATGAACACTGTTCGATCCTTTCTGTGGACTGTCCGTGAAGTCAAGTTTAAGGTGAGGAAAGGAGACAGCAACACTGAAAATAGGACTTTTGAAGAAGAACAATCACAGAGTCAACCCCCGAATACAGCCTTCTACCAACTTCAGCCTTCTCAGCCGTTCCTGCCCGTTCGGCTGTTGAGACGTGTTGGACAAATTAATAGAGCCTGCATCGTGATGTTGACAGGGCATCCACTGAACATCTACTGAATGTCGGCATTTAATCTTGGCTCTTGGCTGTCGTCGGGCCTTGGGTCTCCTTTTCTGGGCCCACGATTCTTCCTTGTATCTTCTCTTGTCTTGGCTTGTTATTTTTGTCGATTTCAAGACCCTCTTCGTTTGTCTTTCGTCCCTTTTCATTCTTCGTCCCGTTCTCTTTATCCACTCACAATCCAGCAAAATGTCACTTGTGCGTTTCCCCCTGAGTTAACGTATGCTGTAAGATATTGGGACATAACGACGAGACCAAACAAAAGCATCGGTGTTTTCATTTGTTCCCAGCTCCTTTTCGCTTTTCGCCTTCTTTTTGCCTGCCATTTAAACCTGCCTCCTTCCCTGTATTTTTGTACAGCCCCCTGTCGCGGCTGCATACGTCGCCCGCCAGACGAGCCAGACTAGCAAATCGCCTGCGGGCGGGAAGCACAGCCTCACAGCCTGCAAAGTGCAGCCTTTCGACGTGTGCACTTTGACGAATACCTTTCCCTTTTTTTCTTTTCTTCTCTTCCTCTTTCTCCTTCTAAAAGTCTGGGGATCCAGCGGAAAGGGAGCCGTTGATGGCTCGTGGGTCTCTACGACGTGAAAAGGAACGAAAAAAGAACAACAGAAAACATGGAAAAGATGGGAACCGAACAGGGGACCCTTTGCTCTTTTTATCACGTATTCCCCATACGAACCACACAAAACGCCCGTCAAAAAGACTGCTTTTACAAACAGCCAACGAGCGGCCGAGAAGGCAGGCAATAACACACCAAAAAGCATGACTATCATTTGCGAGTCCATCCCCAACTCGTATTCCGAGACTGGCCCTCCATCCAGTCTCCATTCTACACGAGCTTTTGACAGAGATCTCCCAGAAAAAGCACCAAAAAAGCACCAAACCCTTCTTGGCAACAGCCCCAGGTCTACGGCATACGAGAAACTTACTCCTCTCAGTAACGTGTCGGTGTCGACCGAATGTCATCAATCGCCAGTTCTTGACTCTTCGGCCATTATTTTCACCTTCTGTTGATCGCCGTGTAATGTGTACTGTCTCGCCTGCAAGTAGAGTGCTTTTCTGCAAGCTGTGTCTCTGTGTGTATTTTTGTCAATGAGTACCACAAATTGGTTCATCCTTCTCTCCACCTGCGTCGTAGCACTGTTGACAACCCAGAAAACAACCCAGTCGACAACCCAGCAAATCCCAGCAAATCCCAGAAAGTGACAACCCAACCCAGCCGAGTCAGCTCCGCCCAGTCGGGGCCGATCAGGGTCCATCATCCCAAGAACCCTCCACCATCCACAGTAGGAGTGCCCTCAACACCCTCCGTATTTCGTAGTGGGCGTCCTCCTTTTTTTTAGTCGAAAGCCTTGTCAACAGTGCCGATCATTCATAATGACGACTGTCCCTCTATTTTTATTTTTCTGTCTTTGGGTCCTCGCTTCGCTCGCTTTTGTTATCGTTATTTAGATTATTATTTACTTTCGTCTGCCTTCTTTCTTCTTTCGTTGATTTCATCCTCATCCACACTCGTTATTTTCTTTTCTCTCTCTCTCACCATCCTTCGATCTCATCGACTGCCACTCGTTTACTACTCGTTTACTTTACACTGCCACTGCCACCGAAACCTTTTTTTCCTTCCGAGAGTAATACTGCGTATTCAACTCACCTGCATCGGCACACGGCGTCTGCGGCTGAGGCTGTCACTCAAGTGCGACTGTCAACTGCGACTTTCCAGTACAACACGGAATACGGAAGACGTACCACAAAGTACCACATTTTAACGGCCACATACACGACTCGGTCACATCACTTCTTACCGACTCTCACAACCACCCTCAAACTCAAATAACAAGAGATAGATAAACGGAAGACCATCCACGAACCACGTTTTTCTCATTCTCACTACAACCTTATTTCCTACCGTCTTTTTCTTCTCATAAACAAACCTTAATAACCGATCTCGCGCTCTTTGTCGTCTTTTCTTCCCGTCTTTCATCCTACGATCTCACTTACATCTACGGCCTACTACACTACGGCCTACGATCTCGACCACTTCTACATCTACGAATCACAGCCAGCACCACTTCTCACCAACATGCCGGCCTTTTCGTCTGTGCCGCCGGCACTGTCGAGCCCACCGACGGCAGCAGTCTCTGCAGTCTCTTCTTTTTCACAACCACCATCACAACAGCCATCCTTCTCTTCAGAACTCCCTCTCTCCCTCTCGCAATACTCACAGCTCTCATCCGCCCTCTCACAACCGGCACCAACAGATGCCGTCTCTGTCTCCGCTTCGTCATTACCACACCCCTCACTCAACCACATGGTCTTGGCCCTCCGCGGCAATGTCACCACAAAACCCACGCCCAGCACATCGCCAACAACGTCAGGTTCCTTAATCACATCTACTGGATCCCCTTCAGCCGGCCCCTCCTCTCGAAAGTGGCTGCCGGGCGTCATTGTCGGCGCCGTTTTGGTCGTCGTCGCCGCCGCCGCCCTCGCCTTTTGGTTCACGTTCCGGCGACGCCGCCGCCAGCGCTACGAGCAGGCCCGCCAAAACGACCCGAACCTGACGCCCGACCAGTTTAGAAGGAGGAGCCACATGAGTGAGGCGGCCCTGATGGCGGAGGCCGAGCGGGAGCGCAGAAATATCATCCGCAAGTCGCTGATCAGCAGAAGCTCGGCAAGTCTGAGCTATCTGGGGGCGGCGGGCGAGCTGGATCCTGCTGCGGTGGACGAGCCCACGCCCGACGAGGACAGCTACCGCGGTGTGCCCTTATACCAGCGGCAGCCGGTCCCACGGCCGCCTCTGCAGCCACAGTCGCCCCCCGAAGAAAAGGACATTGCCCTCCACGACAACTACAACCACCCGCCGTATGGCTTCGAGTACGAGGGCGCACCCGATGCCAACACGCCGCTGATGCCGGCTCCGCTCAACGTGAACATGCACTCGGTCCCGACAGCCCCTGCTCCAGTGGCTGGCGCTGGCACTGGCCTCCGCGACGACTACAAGGAGTGGGCCAACAATTTAAGAAGGCACACCTCGCGCGTTGCGGAAAGGCACCCGTCGGCCCTGTCGGAAGTGGCAGAAGAAAGCGAGACCGACCAGGCCGCACCGTTGGTCGAGGACAATGAAAGAAACGGCCGCCCTGTGAGCCCCCCAATCCCGCCTCGCTCACGCCTCCGCCCGCTGTCCATGACCCTAGACACTCTGCCAGAGCCCGACGCGGCCGTCAACAACACCTCTGGCGTCAACCGCCAAGACAGCTTCGCGAGCGCCACCAACGGCTTTATGCCGCGGCAGGTGCACGCCGACCCGAGAAATGTCGGCCAAAGAGAAGGCCCCGGCAGTCCCACGTCGCTCTACTCGGTCGACTTTTCGCAGGTCGGCGTCATGGGCGGGAATCGGCGAGCCAGTTCTGGACGGTAGGCGACGTCGAGCCGAAGGCGAGTCGAGAGTCGAAGTCGACAAAAAGTCATCGTCGACGCCAACTGTATAATACCTGTACAAAATAATGTAAATAATAATGTTAATGTCATCAACAAAGTCAATATCAAAAATAAGGAGAAAGTCAACAACGGACTGAGGAAAGAGCATGTGGTGGGATGGAGCTATTGATATCAAAGTGCATAGATACATATCGCTCTATGCACTTATCAGTGATAACATAAGCCAGCGTGAGTCTTCTCGGCGCTTCTGCCTGGTGCGAGACACAAGCGTAGACCAAAACTGGCCAATCAGAACGCGCGCACCGCTCTGGTGGCAAAGTACAATATAGAGGCCAACCACTCACTGTAACAGCCCCAGACAGCACTGCAGACTCCACTGAACGCCTATTTGGATACCGCCAGCCTCTTCTCCCTGGCCAGGTTCGTGACTCTTATTCTTTCCTCCTACAACCTCTTTTTTTTGTCAAAGTTGTTGTCGTCGTCGCCATCCTCGTTGTTGTCCTGTCGCCATCCCACCGCGCATCTCCTCATCGACGTCGAATCTCTGAATCTCTGAGCTTTTCATCACTGTCGACTCGATCCTACTGCGCATTTCTTTCGTTTCAGCGACTTTCTGTCCTCGCTTCGCTCGAGTTTTTCTCCTCGCTCACGCTCGCCTCACCCCATCGATCTCTCTCTCCTGAACGACGACAGCGATCCATCGCCGTCATCATCGATACCGATATCACATCATCTCGACTCGTTCACAGGACGCCTTGACTGGTTTTGAGATCGCGAGACGCACGCGAGACGCACACGCGAGACCCCTAGATAGTTTCTTCAATTGACCACCCCCACCCCGTAGGTCGTCGAACATCGACGACTCTGTTCGTTGCCCACCACGCATTCGCCGCTTTTCCGTCAGCTGGCGCTTGCACTGTTGGAGGACAAGACGGACTATTGTGCGAGCGATTTTGCACGGCAGCAGCTGACGCCCGAAGAGGCGAACAAGAGCATTGAGGTGGTGCTCGACACGATTGACAAGAAGAGAGCTTTGACACGAGCTTCGACGAAGTCGAAGCGAGCAAAGAGATCGAAGACGACCTCGCCGAAGTCGACAAAGGCAATCTCAAAGACAAAGACGACTCCGTCGCCCATCTCCAAGTCTCGACAGACCACGCTCGTCGGCCAGACCCGTAAGCCTCTCAAGGAGCTGCATAACAAGCCAACTTCTTCCGGAACACAGTCGACCGTCGTCGACTCCTCCTCCGCCAAGATGGACACGGCCAAGCGCGAGATCTTCAAGGAGAACCTTGACAACATTGTCATGTGTCCCGACTGCAAGGAGTACCCCCCGAATCTGGTCGAGGAATTCTCGAGCGGCGACATGGTCTGTGATTCGTGCGGTTTGGTTGTTGGCGACCGCATCATCGACTCCCGCTCCGAGTGGCGTACGTTTGCCAACGACGATCAGGGCAGCGACGACCCGTCGCGTGTCGGCGAGGGCGCCAACTCGCTGACCAACGACGAGGGCCTGCGCACCCAGATCGACACCCGCAGCGCGCCCAACAAGCTCGGCACCCGCCTCGCCCTCGCCAACAAGAAGTCGCAGTCGGACAAGTTGAACTCGGACCTCCAGGAAGGGTACAAGAGCATCAACACCTTGGTCGACGTCATGCAGACGAGCCAGATCGTCGCCCAGACCGCCATGCACATCTACAAGCTGGCCTACGAGCACGGCCAGCTCAAGGGCAAGCCCAAGGAGGCCGTCATTGCGGGCTGCATCTTTATTGCCTGCCGCCAGTGCAACGTCCCGCGCACGTTCCGCGAGATCTACGCCATTACGCATGTCACAAAAAAGGAGATTGGGCGTGTCTTCAAGTCTCTGGAGAGTTTTTTGAGCAAAATCCAGGAAAAGAACCCCCAGGCCAGCGCTGCGCAGGGCGTCAAGGACTACAAGGCGTCCTCGTCGACGTCCGCCGAGGAGCTGTGCACGCGCTACTGCTCCACCCTCAACTTCCGCAACACGCCCCGCATGGAGAAGATCAGCAAGGCCCTGGCGCGCAAGACCACCGGCATTCCTGATTTGGCCGGCCGCTCGCCGCTCTCGGTGGCCGCCGCCTGCATCTACTTTGCCTCCATGTATTTGGACGACCCCCGCGCCTCAAAGGACATTGCCCTCATTGCCGGCGTTAGCGACGGCACCATCAAGACCGCCTACCGCTTTTTGTACAACCAGCGCACCACCCTCGTCGAGCCCGAGTGGAACGGCAACCTCGACAACCTGTCCAGCAGCTAGTTGTCTGCCGGCAGAAAGAGGCTGGCCGACGATAAGGACGTTGAGAACAAGGTGGCGTGTGAAGACAAGGGTAAAGCCGAGAACACGACCCAAGACAAGACTGAGGGCACTATGAAACAGAAGCAAATGTGTGTCCACAAGCACATGGCGGATATTCTAGTCGGCTGCGGGGGGCACTGTCACTGAAGACTGACAGACTGATGGAGAAAGACACTGTCTGACCGATCTGGGGCAGAAAACACGAAGGTGCATCGTGTTTCCAGGGGATTGATACCAAAACTGCGAAAAGGAAGATCGAAAATACCAAAATAATGTCGACAGCAAGTCGGGGACTGCTGCACGGCAAGCGGGATTGCTTTTATTTGTTCTTTTTTTTTTTTTACTTTGTTTTTGTTGTTTCCTTTTTTTTATTGCACGGAAATTGCCGCACGATGCTTTTCTTGTCTCTTTTCTTCTTTTCACGCCCGTCGGCATACATTTCCTTTGCAGAATCTGGGATAGACCCAGATGGACACAGACAGCAGACAGCAGACAGCAGACAGCGGACAGCAGAACCGGCTGAGAAGACGAACCGACACCACGACCCCCTTTCGAAAGATTGGCAACCACTTCCGCCAAAGTGAAGGGTCAGGGACGACTCGAGACTCGGGACTCGAGTCTTCAGTCAACAGGTCGAGTCTTCGGTCCGCTAGTGGGCATATGACCAGGCTTACTCGAGAGAGAGCTTTGCCACCACACACAGATCAAACAAGCGAAACAAAACAAACAATACCCAAACAGATAGAGAAAAAAAATACGAAAAAGAAGAAAACGGTTGACAAAAACAACAAACAAAAGAACGACGAGAGCAGGATGGGCTGGAGAATCAGGATGGAGAATATGGAAACAAGATGGAAGACGAGATGCTACTGGTTTCTTTCCTGTCTTTCTTTTCCGGTTCCCTTATTTCTTTCTCTTGTTGACTTCCTTTTCTTCCTGTCTTCACGTGTTTACTTTTATATTTCCCTCGATGTGTTCCTCTACTTTGATTTGATTTCTATCCGCTGACCAACAGCTTGTGCCTGCTTTTTTATCTTCTACAGAAAAGTGTTTTTCTTGCTTTTTATCAGCAGCTATATTTGCCTGATTTTCTTCGTCTGCTTTCTATAGATGGGTCACAATTAAACAATAAAAGGCGTTAAAAAGAAAGAATTCCTTGCGAATATATCGTGTGATGGTGGTGCCACCGTAGAAATCAGAATAGAAATGGCAGTAGTTGAAGAGGAAAACCAAGGATGTCAGCTTTATCTTAATGGAGCAGGGCTTTCTCAAAAGACATTATCTGAATACTCCCAGGATATTTGGCCTTTGGAAGTATATATACATCTGGCCACAATAGTTGGTATTTTGTGTTGTCTCCATGGCCTTACTCAGTGATATTCACGTTTTTGTGCATTTTGCACAATGTAGTGGAAATACGCAGAATCGGGTATAAAAATGATAAAGTACCCCCTGCAAGCCACTAAATTGCCCAATTAATTGTGCAGTTTTGGCGGCACTTACACAGCAATCAACACGTGAAAATAGCCTGTAATCTCAGACACTAAAGTGGGGGTCATTTTCAGTATGAGCGCGTCAACGCTGAAGTCTGAACATCGTGTACCTTCCGTTTTGGCATCGTTTTTGAGTCGTTCTTTCCTCCCTTTTGCAACATTTTGCGTCGTGCTTTCAAAAACAACAGCGACAAGAGCACATCGGTCCTTCCTCACCTACGCGTTTCTTACCCCTGAATTTGAACTCCTTTTCTCCAATGTCTCTCTAATATATTTATCCCTTTTTCTTTCCTTCCTCTTCATCCTTATCATTCATTCTTTAATACCAACACGCCACGACTCGCCAACCCACATGTCGCGATGGAGATTGACACGCCCGAGCAAGTGCCCACCAAACCTCTGGTGCCAGCCGACGAGCTGCCAATAGCGAACGGGAACGGATACAAAGACTCGATAGAGGTTGCCCACGATGGACAACAACAAGAACAACTAGAAGAGCAACATGAGCCGATGCGACAGCAACCTCCCTTGCCACCCTCTCAAAGCCGATACACCAAGCAGTTTTCCTTCAGCTACTCCAAGGACATCCTCGACGGCCTCGACAAAGCGATCAACACGCCCTCGAAAGAAAAGGAGAATAAAACGTGGCCGACGATGCCAATGTTCGACAGCAGAAATCGACGCCAAAAGCAGCTCGAGCCTGCGATGAAATCGACACTGACAATGACACCGAGAGCGATGCCGACGCCACCGCCTGCGACCTCTTTGGCCCAAGACCCGTATACGTATACCCACCAGTTTTCTTTCACCTCGTGCAGAGCCATCCTCGACGGGCTCGGTAGGGCGGGCAAGAGGGAGGAAAGGGACGTCAAAGAGGAAAAGTCGAGGACAATGCCGATGCCGATACCGAAAGGCAAAGAAAGAAAGAGAACGAAAAAGAGAAATCGTGACGTCGACGCCGACCCGGATGCCACAGAGAGCGAGACCGAAGACACGGTCATGCAGTCGCCCGGCGCATCCTCCGACGACCTCCCCGAGGCTGTGTGCATTGTCTGCGACCGCCCGTCGAATCCCTTGCTGAGCCCACTCGTGCCGTGCCGCCGGTGCGGCCAGAAATGGCACCGGCTGTGCCATAGTCCGGTGATTGCGGACTATGTAGCGGCGGCCGCAGGGTTGTGGGAGACAGAAGCGACCGAGGCGCCAGCTGAGGGAGGACAAAGACAAAACACGACTGAGGCGACAGTCGAAGGAGGGCAAAGGTCCACCTGGGAATGCTCTGCCTGTACTGCCATCACGGCCGCCGAACACGAGGAAGCGCGTGCGCGCCGCGTCTGCGCGATCCAGCCGGCCAGCAACCTGAGCCTGCCCACTCCACCGCCCCCGCCGACACACCACGATCTGAGCGGGCAGACGCCGCAGCAGCGCCGCATGTATTTAAAAAGTCTGCCTCGGCTGGCCCTCGAGGACTGGCTGCAGTTTTGTATGGATCAGTACCCCGAGCTGGCCGTCTACCCGCCGCCAGAGCCGGAGGTGGAGGAACAAGAAGTGACTGCAGAAGTAGAGGTGCAATCGCAGGAGCGCCCAGCATCTTCGTCCGGCTCGGTGATTGCTGCTCTCCCAGGGCCCGCCCGCCGGGGCCGTCCGCCACGCACGGGCTGGCTGCCGACGGTCCCCGGCCAGGGCTACAGCGGCCAGCCCGCGCTCGCCTCGGCGGTCATGGGCGCCGTCCAGCACAACCGCAGCTATCGGTATGCAGTCATGAATTCCCTCAAGAAACAGTTCTTGGTGGTTTCCCGACAGAAGGAAGAGCTCGAGCGCGCCGCCGACATTGCCGCCGGCAAACAGGTCAAGCCCAGAAGGGGGCGGCCGCCCAAGATCCGCCTGCCGGCGGCATCTCTGCTGCCTCCGCCGCCAAAGATGCAGACCCAGCCGCGGACACAGTATGTGAGCCCGCCCATCTCGCCCGCGTCGGCGCCCCCCGTGCTACCCTCACCCTCGCCTCCCCCTTCGCCGTCGCAGATGCCCAACTTTGAGCCGACGCCGGTGGACGCCGAGGAAGAGGACCCGACGGGGCTGATGGAGAACTGGCCGAAGCCGGGCGAGGGGCTGTATGCGCGCTTGGGGCCGGACTGGGAGGGGGCAGAAGCCACAATGGCGGCTACTAATGGAGAGGGCGTCGGCGGCAACAGCAACGAAAAAGATGCCAACATGACGGGCGATGTGCTTGTGGACAAGGCGGACTTTACGAGTTTCAGTTCGGTCGTGTTCAACGAGCAGGGCCGCAAGGTGATGGAGAACGGGCAGCCGGTGCTGCTTGTGTAGGGGAGGTGTACTAGTTTACAACATTATTGATACCCCGGGATGAAATGGACGGAATGGACGGGCGGATAGGAATGGACTACAGGTAATATTAATACGGACGGGTGAGGAGTTTTTGACTTTAATTGGCGCTCTATTTTCTTTTATTTGGTCTGTATTCTTACAGAGGTTCTTTTTGCAAGGAGTTTGAGGTACACTGTATCTTAGCTATATATCAAATATGTGGGGACGCTTTCATTGAATCTATGGCTACTTTATCCTACAAGAATTCGTCACTAGTATACTGCCTACGCATGCTTCCCCTCCACCCTCGTCGTCTGTGTCGACATGCTCGCCGTCGTCGATGCCGAGGACATGCCCGACGACGAGAGAGGCTTATCATGGTCTTTTGTCGTGGCGGATGTCGTGACAGATGTTGGTGGTGTTGTCATCGCCATCAATCTCTCTGGTGGCGGCAGTCCTTGCCCTGGCTGCGGTCGAAGTGCGATGGGCTGTGTCGCTGTCGACGTTGCGACCGTCGTTCTCGTCGTCGCCCCTGACGGGGCGCCTCCTCCTCTTCTTCGTCCCCAACACCCACCCAACTCGTGCCGGTGCACAACCACCTGCAGCAGGTCCCACACGCCCAGCATCCACAAAAAGAAATAGACGACCGGGCTGGCCATGTTTTCGGGGAGGCCCCAGAACGTGTATCCAGGCGAAAAGACCGAGCCCAGGCCGACATCGACCATGAACAGGACGAGGTAGGCCAGGCCGAGGAGGAGGCGGAGCACCAGCACCAGGAGAGGGTAATGGGTGGCCCTTTGAGCCGTCCTCACTGCCGTGAGAGCGTCCACAAGCACGTCCACCACCAACAAGGCCATCAAGACGACAGTCTGTCCCTCCGTCTGCCGCCACCACCCAGACTTTTGGGAATCGTCCACGAACAGTGCCATGATGGCCAGCAGGAGCACGCACGCCGTCAAGTGGAGGACGGCGTTGACTCCCCGAAGAAGAAGGCGAATGTTCGACGTTTGACGGACATTACCACCACCGGTAATCGCTCTCTCGTCGTCCTCCGTCTCCAGCTCGACATCGTACAGCGAGTTGGCCGGCGTGTACTCGTACATGGGCGTCTCGATAAAGTGGGAATGGCGTTCGCGGGGGCGGGGGTGGGCGAGTGGCGGAGGATGTAAAGTGAGCGGGCTGGCCGGAAGGCCGGGCGGTTGTGATGCCATGGTGGTGATAGTGTTCTCTTTTCAACTCAGGATGGTCTGCGAGTAGTTGTCATTTTTCAATGTGACTTTTCGTTGTTCTCAACGTGGAGAGTCGTCGATCAGATCTTGTCAATTCGCTGGCGATTTTTGCTCGTGCGTCACTGGACTGGATGCACGTCTTGTACTAATGTCTCGGTGTTGGTCTCGGCGCACTGGCCTTTCATTGCCGGGCGAGGCTGTGTGACACGAGGTGGTGGAAGAACTGAAAGAGCTAAATAAGGAGCTGTGAAGGGATGTCAAGTCAACAATGAAATAAATTGGGTGAAATTCCCTGGCTGGCGATGTTTCAACGACAAGAAACAAGGCGAAACAAAGAGACACAAAGGACAAAAAAGGGACGTGCGGACAACTTGCCCGGTTAATGAAGTCAAAGGCATTCAAAGGAAAGTGGTGCTGGTTTTAATCTATGTGCTTCGTGGATTGAAACCCGGCACGGGTAAATTGGGGGGAGAAAGGGAGGGGAGAACAAAAGAGTTCGGATGATAATAAAGCAAGCAAAAGCGGCCATGAGTAAAAATGGAAGAAAGAGAGTCAGGCAAGCTCATGAATCAGTGCAGACATAAAGAGTAAAAATAATCGTGAAATAGTCTATTCAAAAGTCTATATGTTGGGTATCCATGCGGTGAAGTTGAAGAAAGACGATGAAGATGAAAGGGGACAATAAATAAAGTCTAAAATGTGATGTCGGCTCAGACTTGCCTTTTACAACGTCATCGGCGCGGTACCAGTCATCCTTGTTGGTCGATAGGCCGCGGTTTTGTTGGACAGGTTGGGACAGACACGGCCGCACCGGTCTCAGTCGGCTGGTTTGCAGGGCGGGGGTTTCTTTCGAAACAAACACAAGCCCGTCAAAACCTCGCCGACGAGTCCCAAGTACGACGGTCGTCTTGTCTCCCTGTCCGCTATGTTTTTGCCTCGGAAGTATCTGGTTTCTCATCACGGCCGGGGGAAAGTGGGAATGTGAAGTTGAACGGGAGAGAAAGGACAGAAAAGTAGAAGCACTGTATCATATCATGCTGTATACTTACTCACGCCACGACGGCCGTCCCTTTGACGCGGCCGCTCTCCATCTTGGCCGTCCGGGCGCCGAACTGGATCTGGAAAAGTCAGCAGCGCTCTGGATATCGTCTCAGGGAGGTGTACTCACCGCCCGTTTCTTTTCTCTTGCTACGTTGGGCATGCCTAGGGAGAGTGCCACCAAACGGAGGACCCTTTTGGCTGGCTCGACGTTGATGTCCTCCCCTTCAGTCGTCGTCGTCGTCGCGTTCGCAAAATCACACTTGTCCCACACGGGCAGGGCCAGTGCCCATGCTACGAGCCCCTCATCCAAGAAGGGAAACCGCACTTCCCGCCCCCAGTGGGCCAGCACGCGGTCGTCGCGGCCCAGGTTGCGGCGGCCCAGCCTCGAAATGTCAAGCTTCAGTTCAGAAGCCAAAGCGGCATACCCGCCATCCCTCACAAAGGCAACGGCGTGTCGTCCATACCCACCAAACAGCTCGTCCGCACCGAGGCCAGACAGCAGCACGCGGGCCGCCGTCTGTGGCGCACTCGATGCAAAGTACAGGGCGGACGCAATCGAGAGGTCCATCTCTGTATTGTGGGGGTGCATAAGCGCCACAATCTCGGGGCGGTGCTTCAGTGTCTGAGAGTACGGGACGTTGACAGCAACGAAGCGCCAGGCTCTGTCGGGACACGCTTTTTGCAGTTCGGCCAGCGACGCACGACCCGTCACTCTGTCTGGGCAGGCTTCGTAAAAGTCCTGTCTCTGGCCCTCCTTGAGATGCTGGACAACCCTCGGGTTCTCGAACGCGACATTGATGAGGTCGATGCCTTGGTCGGGCGGCAGCAGGTCGTAGGTCATGCGGGCGAGGACGGTACAGTCGAGTCCGCCAGAGAAGAGGACGGCAATGCGGGTGTCCCTGTCAGCGGATGTGTCGTCCTTCATCGGCGGCCTTGGGACGTTTTGCACGCGCAAACGTAGCGAGGCCGTCAACTGTTCACGGAGTTCCTGGACCGATGGCGAGTCAAGCGTGAGACGGCTTCCTTCTGGCGCATCCGCGGCCATGTTGAAGCATCCGAGGCCACTGACGATGGAGTTGTCATCGCCAGACAGCTCCGTAGACCACTCGTACCGAGCAGTCCCACCAGCACCGTCACTTGACGATGCACTGGCGAATGGTCTGTCGTGGTTCAAATCCACGACGTAAATGCCGTCGGCCTCGACCTCCGTCCAGGGCGTGTCTATGTCAACCTCCAAAGACGACACATCCGACACGCTCGACAGAGTGAGGGCCGTGTCTGTCCTTTTCTGTAGGAGTGACCGTCGTCCCAGCCGGTCGCGTCCGTAATAGACACGTCCTGCCGGCTTGTCATAGTAGACAAATGCAAACGGGCCCTCGATGGAGCGGAGCACCCCGAGGACAGACTCGCTGTCGGAACACGCCACCAGCCTACCAAAAAGCTGCTGCCCGTCGTTGCCGTCGATGGTCCTGTGCTCATCACCCCACCGCCACACTTCACCGTTCCAGCAGAGGGCCCGGCCTATCTCTACATCCTCAAACGGCTGCGGCGTCAGGCCATCGCCGCGCAGAGCGAGGACGGTCGACGACAACTGGAGGCTGTATTCTCTGTCGTCACGATGAAAAGACGACGCCACACGTCCAAAGTGGTCGGGTCCACGACGCGCAAGTCGGTCGTGGAGGATGGGCGAAAGACTGCTGCTGGCGTTGCTGGCATCCTTCGCATCTCTCCGTGACGCGTCCAAAAGCGCAATCACGGCGTGGATGCCGCACATCCTCGAACTAGTGGATGATGCGAGATGCTGTTGTTGATATTTGTTGTTGTTAGGGTTCAAGTTGTGTTGGACGACAAAAATAAAAGGTCGAAAATAAATGCGGGAGCTACAGTATCAAGAGCTAGAAGTGCAAGTGTGCGTGCTATACAGTGAGCTCCAGGCACTAACGTGATGACTAAGATCGAGACAGTTTATAACGGCAGGCGCGATCGTTCTTTCCTTCAGGGGAAGTAAAAGTGAAAAACAAATAATAAATTATTCGTATTTGCCCCTTTTTGTCCCTTTTGCATCTTCATATTATTTGACACGATTTTTGATGTGGTTGGACATGGCTGCACTTAGCATCGCGATTCCGCTCGTAACGCCGCCTGCCAATACGACGCACTGACACCAAAGCCCGAGATGCGCCGTTTTTGCGTGAGACCATCCTTTCGGCAACTCAACCGATATAAAACACAGATTATCCCCAATATCCAGGTCAATCATATTGACGACTCAACAGCACAATGGCTTCTCGATTTGTGTCAAGAACACGGCCATGGGCCTTCCCATCGCGGTGTCAACTGCAGACACCAGTGCGTATACAACTACTGTCTTTACGTCATTCGACAAGTCAAGCTCAGTCAAAGTCGACTTCAACACAGACTCCTTCGACTCTGCCAAAGACGACAACTTGCTGTCACAAGAAGACACCACCGGTGCCCTCAGCGGCCACTCTCGCATTCTGGCAGTCCCCGCCGACTTGGCGCCGCGCCGGTGTCAACACGCTGCGCTGCCTTGTCGGCTGCTCCGTCGGCGACTTTGCTGTCATGTGGTATTTGCAGACACACCACGCCGACTGGGGCATGTTTCCGACCATTATGGGTCTAGCGATGGTGAGCGGGCTGTCGACGTCTGTGGCCTTGGAGACGGTCCTGATGAAGATTGGCAAGGACAAGCTGTCGTGGGGTCTGGCGGCCCGCACGGCTGTTGGCATGTCGTTCATCTCGATGCTCACCATGGAGCTGGCCGAGAACGTGGTCGACTACTATCTGACACAAGGCGGCCAGGCAGCGGGCTACACGTTTGGCGAGCCGCTGTTCTGGGCCGCGGCGGGCGTGTCCATGGTGGCCGGCTTTCTAGCGCCGCTGCCGTACAACTATGCGAGACTGCGCAAGTACGGCAAGGCGTGTCACTAGACCACAGGATGCGTAGCAGTAGACAACTGCAAATGCACTTTATTGAACTCTCTACTCTACTCCTATTCTACTTAAACGCCCACGGCCTCCTTGATCTCACCCACGACACCCCGCCGGCGACCCTTGCCTCCTTTCCCGCTCGTCTTCCCTTTACCCGTCATCACCGTCATCGTGTGCACATACCGCAGCTTGCCCCCCTCGACCCGGAAATCGTGGCTGTCCGGCAGGTCCGCAAACGCCATCATCACGTCCACCGCCCCAATCACCTCGTCAATCACGTACCGCCGCTGCGTCAGGCTCACGCCGCTCGGGATCCCGACGTTGCAGCTGTCGTCGGCGCCGCCCTTGCCCGTGTACGACCCGCCCTCGAGCCTGGCACACGGCTTGCCCCACGGCACGACGGTGCTCTTGTTCGAAAAGATGTCACAATAAGCGTCGGCCGCCGCCTGGATGACGGCCCGCGAGTCCCGCTGCGCCTCGGGGATCGGGTCCCACTTTTCGCGGCTGGCCCAGTACAAGGTGCCCGTGATGTTGAACAGCCAGTCGCCGGTCGACGTGAAGATGGTGTCGACGCGGTGGACGGCGGAGGCGTCGGGGGCCAAGAACACTTGGACACCAATCTCGTACGGCTTGCTACCGGCGACAATCATTTCCGTGTAGGTGGCGCACTGGGTCGTGTCGAGCGACGAGCGCACATGATCGGGCTTGAGGGCGCGCGACAGGATGCTTGACGTTAACGACGACGTCTGTCTGTTTTCGTTGACGACGACGTCGGCCGACGCGGCGGGCTGCACGAGGGCTGGGTTGCCCGCGGTCTGGGCGGCCACGACACTGTCGGCGACGGCCTGGAGCTGGTCGCGCGTGCAGCCGGCCGACACCTGAGAGGGAGCGGCCGAGACAGAAATGGCCGAAGCCAGAAGGAACAGTGAACCGAGCATGTCGACGAATGGAGAAAGAATGTTTGGTGAACTAGTCTCTCTTCTTGGCCAACATCTACACAACAGCTAGATATATATCCCGGACGGGGAGCTGTCTACTACCTCACCTCGTCTCATAATACTCCCCTCATTTACTGTACATATCATCTCCTACTCCATGATATAAATAACCATACCTCGTCATTCATCCCATTTATTATCCCGGTGTAAAGTGGCCGAGTGCAGGTGCGGCACTCGCTTACAGCCATTTCTGCCAGGGACAGTCCAGGAGAACTTCGAAGCAAAGGAAAATATATTGTTTTGACCTCCAATTCTGTTATTGTCCGAGGGCCAACCTCATCTCGGCTATTTACCTTGCCGGCAATTGATTTTGGAGGCCTTCAAGCGAATGTGCTGTGAGAACAGTCTGCGTAAGGAGACATTCTGAGAAAAGAAATGCAAGTAATAGCGGCCAATAGATTTTGAGTCCTTGACTATGTAACGTAAGAGCTTTCATGAATATATAGTTTGATTCGTGTCTGTTTCATTATTCTTTTTCTTACTCACCTTGAATCTTTGCATTGTTTTTTTATTAAAAAATGAGATAAAGTTGTATGTTAAATATTTTACAATTATAAGTCGAAAAATAAATATTAAGAAAAAAGAGAGCGCCCTCATATAAAGAAAACCCAGATACATCTCTTGTACGGAGAACTCAAGTCCTATCCCATCAAGTGGCAACGTTGATGTTGAATCAGTGTTGAAGATTTTGGGCCAGACTTCCCTGAAGAGTTAGCGCAAGCTGCCCCTGTAAGTCGTCCCAGTCGGCCTGGACCACGCTAAGCGGTGTTTTGGTTGGCGACCGACTGGGGTCACTCCATTGGGCAATTCGGCGCCCGGGATTGGTCGGATCATTAATTTTCCACCGCCTTTTTTTTCTGCCATTTTCAGTTGCTCGACGACAATCGCGAGGAGCTTTCGACATCAGCAGATTGACGACGGAGACGACGGAGACGACCCCGAAAAAAACGACGGCACCGACGACTTTCCCTCCGACCCAATTGAACTGGTAATTCGCGACACACGACAGCCACTCTGTCGCACCACCTACCATGGCCACAAAATCGCTGGCCGGCCTGCCGGGCCGCCTCCTCGCCTCCTTCACAAACCGCCTCACATCGTCAAGGCCGTCATTACCGACGGCGACACCATTACGATCAATAACGCCAACCTCACAACGCCTCTCTCCCCTCCTCTCCTCACTACCCGTCCGCCCCTTCTCCTCCACCCCCGCCGCCAACAAGGGCGGCCCCCGGCCAAAGAAAAAGGGCCCCAGCGGCATCCCCAAGCCGAACAAGGGCGGCAGCATGGGCCTCAACGCCATTCTGGCCCGCAGGGGCGGAGGCGCCGGTGCGCCGGGCAAGGGGCTCCGCGGCAAGCTGGGCAGCGGCAGCCGTGCCGCGCGCATGCGCAACGCGGGCGACCCCAAAATCAAGATTCTGGGCACCGCCATTTTCAAACTGCGGTTTGTGCCCCCGCCCCTCCGGATGGGCCGCAACCGCTACCTGCGCCACTGGACGATCCACCGCGCGTGGCAGCTGCACCGGCGTAAGCTGCGCGAGGCGCGCGAGCGCGAGCTGATGCAGCAGTACCAGTGCATGGTGAACGCGTGCGAGGAGCTGCGCCTGATGCGGGGGCCGGGCCTCAAGGGCGAGGGCTATCTTTTTAGAGTGGCCATGGAGAAGAAGGGCGTGTACCGGCACGGCGGCGTGCCGATCGAGTACGCGCGCCCCCAGACGGAAACGCCGGCGCTCGAGCCGTGGAACCACGACTGGAAGCTGGCAGACGCCACGGACAAGACGCCTCCGGCTCGTTAACTTGAGAGTTTGTGATGGGAAATGACATGGGAGGAATGGGGGAGACGAGGGAGACGAGCGTCGAGGACAGACGACAGACGCTGCATATAAAGAACTGTACATTAGCATGGAACTTAAAAGCATAGAAACAACATTTGATCAAACGAGCGTGTTCTGAACGTTGAGAGAAAGGATGATATGATATGTCGAGTCTGGATACTTGTGGTCTACTGTCACATGTCACTGTCAGAGATGGGACCAAGTGTAAGGAATGAAAGACAAGAACATTGCTTGTGAATGTGCCATTTGATGGAGGCTGTCGTTAAGTTGAGAAATAGCAAGAGTATGAAAAGTAAAAGAAAATAAAAAGATAGCTAAGCTGAGCAGCTAGAAATATGAACGACAGAAAACAAATTAACCAAAATATGAGGAAAAAAAAAAGAACCAAGAAACAATAAACAAGAAAGAAAGTCTTCCGAGCCCAGCAATTTTAGTTCAAGGGGCTAGCCAATAAGTGATGCAGTATAATGGGAGGGAAAGGAAAGGTCAAGTAAAGAGGAAGATGGCGGGAAATACAAAGAGATAGATGTGAAAGATGACGGAAAATAAAGATGAATGATGATAGACATAACGCCTACACCGCGCTCGTTCTCGTTCGCTCTGTTCGTTCTTTTTCGTCTCCAATCTCCTTTTGTCTTCTTCTCCATTTTTGCGTCTTCAATCTCATCCCCCCTTTTGATCCGCTGTCTAAACAAGAGACGTAAGTGCCCACGACTGGGCTTCGAGCCCGTCGTGGCCATGGGTGTGTTATTAGTACAAAGGTGTGGGTTTTGTATCGTGGCGTGTAGCGTTGTATGGGTGGTGTAATATGATAGTATAAATGCGATGGTGGATAGTGGATGCGTCTGGTCATTGCTAATGTGTGGATGTGGTGGCGGCGGTCGTAACGAGTGTGGCAATGCCAGTATGTCGGGGGTAGCGAGTGTAGTATGATGGATGTGGATATAATTTCGTGAGAGATGCGAGATGGCGCTCGGGCTCGTGTCGTGGCTTTGTGTCACAAAACGTGGATGTATGCCGTCTTTGATGACAACGACCGCCTTCGGCGGAAAGACACAGAGAGACACAGACTGCCTTCGGCAGAAGGACGCTGGCCGCCTTCGGCGGTAGGACACAGAGGACACAGAGGACACAGGCGCGGGTCGCCTATAAGATGACACAGCAGCCGCCGCCCTCGCTCCGGTCAAACGTCAGCAGAGCCGCCCGCGTGGCCGCCTCAAAGACGTCGTCGACGCCCTCGCCCGACAGACTGGAACACTCCAAATACTTGCGCGCGCCAATCTCCTTGGCGGCCGACTCGCCCTCGTGCTTGGTCACGAACCGCTGGCTCTTTTTGCGCATCTCCTCGACGGCCAGGGGGTCCTCCCGCAGGTCCTTTTTGAGAGCAACAAGAATAATCGGCACGCCCGGGCATCTTTCGGTAGCCTCCTCGATCCACTTGTGCTTGACGTTGTCGAGCGAGTCTGGCGTGTCGACGCTGAAACCGATCAAAATCACATGGGCCTTGGCGTACGCCAGCGGGCGTAACCGCTCATAGTCCTCCTGGCCGGCGGTGTCCCAGAGGGCGAGCTGGACATTGCGGCCCTCGACGCGGCAGTCGGTCACGTAGTTTTCAAAGACGGTGGGGATGTAGTGGGTGGGGAAGTAGCCGAGGGTGAAGACGCTGAGCAGCGACGTCTTGCCGCAGGCGCCGTCGCCAATAATGACGAGTTTCCTGGCAAGTTAGTGTGACGATTCATCTGAATACCTCGGGGGTTGCGGGCTTACCTGCGGATGACATCCCGCGCGGCACTGGTGCTCGCCATGGCTCTGTCGACGCGGGTGCGCCGCTGTGTCGGGGAGAAAGAAGAAAGGAAAGAAGGTCGAAAGGTGGAAAGATTGGCACTTGGAGTGCAGCTCGACTTGAACTCGAACTCAAAGCAAGCTCAAGCTCAAAGCTGGACAGGTCGGTCCGGGCGGCTTGCCGGTGGTATCGTTCTCGGGAGTGTCGTCGATGTTGGACAGCAAAGGTTCGATAGAGCGAGAGTCGAGTGGAGAGAAGCTTGCCTAGAGCTGAGCTGAGGTCGAAAGGTCGAAATGCCAAAATACAACGACGGGGCTCTCGGGTGTCGGGGCCAATGGATGGTCGATAAAAACGGATGGGCGTATTTTGGGCAATGGCAAAATGGCCGATGGCAAATGGCAGATGGCAAATGGGCAGGCAAGGCGGTGGGCGGCGTTTGTCCTTTGGCGTTGGGGGGCAGACGTCAAAGGCGTTGTTTGTCGACAGCAAAGTGGCGGGAGAGGAATCGAGGAATGAGGAATTGGGGTTGGTGAGAATTGTCGATTGTCGATTGTCGAGAGGATGAGGTGGAAAGGAGAGAGGAGAGAAAAGAAAAAGGAAGGAACGAAAATCAAAAGTACGAGACGAAAAGACAAAAGACGAAAGACGAAAGACGAAAAGGAAAGAGAGGGGACCTAAATGATCGGCCAGGGCGTTTTTGGGTCTTGGGTCTTGGTGTGCTGCAGCCAAAAGCGAGGTACGGAATACAAGGGCGGAGGAAGGAAGCGACGCAGGACTTGCCAAAGAAATGTCCTACGGTAGTGGTCCTTCTCCAAAAGGCAAAAAGGGGAAGCGATTCGACAGTGGTGCCAGCCGACAGCCCACAGTTGATCAGGGCAGGCACGGCCGGGATTATGTAACAGGGCCAAGACGCTGCTGCGGGTGCTTTTTGGGTCGTCGATGCAGTGAGATTGAGATACGGGGACTGCGGCTTCTGGAGCCACTGGGTTTGGGCGGCCAGGGCTGTAGGTCGATAAATGCCTCTTTTGGCAGGCGTGACGAACGCCCTAAGTGAAAGCTACAGCGGCCTTCGCCGTGTTACAGCCCTCAGCACTACAAGTCCGCGTCTTTTACGACTGCCTTTAAATTCTCTTCTTTTGCGGCTACATCACGGCTAGCTGCAGTGTTTACTCGTACCGGTGCGGCATCTTACGCGAAAACAAAGAGGAGAGAAAAAAAAGACAAAAAAAAAGAAAGCGGTGCCGTTGCAGGGTGCAGGGTGCAAGGGTACACTGGATCTGTGGATTGTCACGGAATTCAAGGAGTTGCAAGAGTTTGTCAAGACTCTTCTGGAGCTCAGGCAGTCCAGTGAAAAGTCGCCAGTGACTGCTCTTCTCCTTGTCAGTGGGGCCGGGCCCAACGGTGGACTTATTTACAGGGAGATGGGTTCGACAGGGGAAGGAGCGATGGAGAACGACAGAAGCACGAGTCACGACGGAGAATCGCGAAAAGCCGTGACCAAAATGCACCAAAAATACACACATAAATACCCAATCTCATGGATCTGCCTTGGCAGCCAGCGGAGGCACGGACGCGACTGGGACTCTGGGACTGAGTGAGCGTGAAAACGAACATGAGCAGTGAGCACGATGCCGGTCGGCGCGCGAGATGTCCGTTCGATCGGAGGACGGGGATATTTTCTCTTTCTTTTCTTTACCCTCGTGTCTGTTAATGTCCCGTATTTTTGACATACTTTTGCTCTATTTCATCTTCTCTTATTTTTCTGTATTTTTCACATCTCTTCTTGTACGAGCCTTGTCTCGCAGGATGCAAATGCCCGACATTCTGCGTTCCAACGTTACCTGTCGCTTCAGTCTTTTTTCCAGTTGTTGTTACTGTCCCCTATGCTTTTATTTATTTATTATCTCCCTCCCTTTATGCCTTTTACGACGTCCCACTGTGTTCCTTGTTCCTTTCCCGTTACTTCTCCCTCCCTCTTCCTACTCGTATTTCACATTTCACATTTTTCAGCCAAACCAATAAAATAGATTCAGCGAGGCTGTGCATGGCTTCTTTCCTACACTTGAGACTTGGGATGAGAGCCTCTTTCCCCTTTTGGGATGTCATCTTCCAGTTGACAAGAAAGTATCTGGAAAACATTCTCTTCAACTACGAAATACGATGGACAGAATGCAGAAGAAAACAAACACTCTTGAAAATCTCGTTTGCTTGACCGACGCACCCGCAGGCTCCATGTCTCCATGTCTCCTTGCAAGCTCCCCACGGCCCACTTTGTCTGACCAAGAAGTTAGAACGGAGGCAGTCCTAGCCGAAGACTCACACTTGAGTAAAGTTGGAAAACACCAAAACACCAAAATGGGCAAAACGTCGACCCTGCGACTGGACTGAACGTCTCCTCGAACGGCTGAACGACATGTCGGCGCATTGTGAGTGGCTTGCAACCCAGGCGTTCAAGGGCGGGCTACTATTGTACTGTGTATGGCTACATTTTACAGCTACGGCAACAAACTACGAAGAACGAGGAACGCACTGTCTGTGCATACGACGTGCAGCCGTTTGGGTTGACATTGTGGTTGCCGTAGACGTTGTGGCAGGCTCACTTGAGTACTGAGCCTCCCTGACGGCAAAAAACTTGGTACACTGTAAAACTCCAACGACAGCAAAACGGCGATAAATGATCAAGAAAATTCGAGAAAAAAATAGAAAGGACTCAAAATGGCAAGGGCTTATTGTTATGTTTGAAAAAATAATAAAATCTGTCGCTTTATGGGGGTTTTTGTTGATGCGACTTGAGAGGGCTTTGGTCAATTTGGAGTGATTTTGGTGGTGGTTTTTACAGTGTACCAAGTTTTTTGCCGTCAGGGAGTGAGCACGAGTGTGACTGTCCATCTTGTCCACCAGTCCACCTCTTTCCAATATATGTCACCCAATTCTGCACGCAACAACTGCACTGTGGTTGACTAGAACGGCAACGGCGACACGAGGCAGGCCGGGGTAGACAAGGCCACTGTAGGCCATCCTTATGTTGTCAAGGCTGTCGTAAAGACGTCGTAAACTATGTCGTAAAGATCCGTCATCTGCAGTCAACGTAGCGACTGCAACTGCGACTGCTACGGCGGCAACTCAGCGGCCAGGGCGGCGCGGCTACGCACTTGGACCGACACCCCTGTCAGATCCGTCGGCGGCTGCGATGCGAGATGAATGAAAAAGGGTGGAGGAAGGTCATGTGTCAATGTGAGGGGGACGTGAGGAATGTGTGAATAAATGGTAATAGTGAGTGTTGTAAAGATGAGCTGGGATAGGGCTGAGAGTGAGAGTAAGAGGAAAGAGGAAAGAGAAAAGGGGCAGCTTTTATTGTGAGGCGTTCCTGCCGAAATCGTCGTGAGTGTTGAGTAAACAAATGGAAGGCTCGTGGGGTGGTTCTCAAGGAAGGTGCATTCAAAGGCAAGCACTCAAAGACAGCGCTCGTCAGACAAAGCTGCAGACAGCATCGGCAACATAACACCTAACAGCTATGATTGCCATTCGAGAAGTCTTTATTGTGAAAAGAGCACTTGAATGTTTGTAAAGTGGAAGAGAGTCCACTCGAATAGGTGTACGATGTGTTTCCCACCAAAATGCTTTCCCAGTACCATCACGTGACATCGCTTGTCGCCACACGTACCCACCTGCGCGCCACAACCCACAGAGGTACCTCCACGGAACCTGAGTGGCAGTCCATCGCTCTTTCCCTCTTTGCCGCCAGAATGAGACGGAAGTGTCGTCGACACACGCTATTTCCACCACTGGTTTTGGTGCATTCTCCCCCTGTTCTGTCCGTTCTGTTGTCTTTTGCTGTTCCTCACTAGTCATCATAGTGACCACCAGAAGCCCGCCATACCCCAAACGGCCCAAACGGGACCAGACCAGGGCCGCTAAACTCGACTCAACAAAACGTGCCAGTGCCAAACCTGTGCCAAAGAGCCAAACGACGTCTCCTCTCTTTCTTTCAGAGCGTCTCTTCACCATCACTTTAACCTCACCTCGACCACATTGCTGCAACCACACACACGACAGCGAATAGCCACGACACTCGCCGACCGCTCAATTGCGCTCACGACAACGACACAGTCGCCCTCTCGCCCGACCGAACCGATCAGGGCGAGGTGCGCAAACGCTTCGAACCATCACGCCCCGCGGCTTTCAGTCGATTGTCGACTTTGTTTCCTCGATCGCTCTTGGACGCATTTGCACCGACACGAACACGCCGACTGTCGACCGTGACCGCATATTGTGAGTTTCTACTTCTCGAGGCCTTTTTCACGAGCGACAACTCCCCTCCCCTCCCCGGACTGGACTCGGACTCGGGGCACGGGCAACAAGTCACGCAAGTCTCTTTCGGCACCTCTTCGGCTCTGGGGTCGACGCCAACACGGAACACGACTGGGCCTGTTCACTGTTTGCCGTGTGCTCGTTCATTCACGGCATTGTTCATTCACGGCCTCGGTCCTTGATTGCAGACCGCTTCCATTGTCCCGTCGCCTTCTCAATCGCCACGAGCTTACGCAGCCTTTCCCTCGGGAAGCCAATTTGGACCCCATTGCTGACCTGGACCTCTCTCCCAGTAGACTCAAAGGCTTAAACACGACATACCCGTTATATCTATCGAACACACAACCCCCTGTCCCCATGTGTCTGGCACCGGATCGTCTCTTTGACCAGAAAGTATGAAAGGCAACCGAAGGAACCACCCGCCGGCGCCGGCAAATCCTTCTCCTTCTGCGGCGGCAGCGTCCTCAGCAGCAGCATCCGCGGCAGCAGCAAACGGACTCCCGTCTCCGACATCGCCCTCGGGAAAAGGCACGGCAAAGTACACCAACAAGGACGGCTCCAAGTTTATCACCGTGCCCAAGATCGCGAGTCCTGTCACGGGGTCAGGATCACCTGCGCCGCCATTCTCGCCAACGCAACCGCCAGAGTCGTCCCACGCCCCGACAGAGCTCGCACCCCCGCCGGCTCTGACAGACGCCCCCACCGGCAACCGTAAAAAGGCCAAGCGTAGGGCCAAGGCCGCAGCACGGAAAGCCGAGGAGGACAGCACGAACATGGCGGTGACCGACGCCGCAGCATCGGCCGTGGCGGCCGCCATGGCGCCGGCGCCGGCAGTACCAAACGGCACAAACGGCGTGTACACGATCAACCTGGGCGACAATTTGAAGAAGGCAGCGACAACTGCACCCAAGAGTCAAACACTGGCACACCACGAAGCAGACCACAGCGGCGACGAGGGTGCGCAGACGCAAGGCGCAGGCAAGTCGAAAAAGTCCAAGAAAAAGAAGAAGAAGAAGGGGGGCGCATCCGAAGGGGCGGCAGCCGCAGCCCAACCGGTGAACCACACTCAACACGAAGCAAATCGAGTACAGCAACAGCTACAGCAGCAGCATCAACCTCGACCTCAACCCCAACCCCAACCGCAACAACCCCGTGGCCCCGCCTCGAAAAAGGAAAAGATCTGGGACACCGACTCGCAGGAAGAGCGGCAGCGTATCAAGGAGTTCTGGCTGGACCTGAGCGAGGACGAGCGCAAGTCGCTGGTCAAGGTCGAAAAGGACACCGTCCTCAAGAAGATGAAGGAGCAGCAAAAGATGACGTGCAGTTGCCATTTCTGCGGGCGCAAGCGGACGGCGATCGAAGAAGAGCTGGAAGGTCTGTACGACTCGTACTATGAAGAGCTCGAGCAGTTTGCCAACGACCCGGCGGGCCAGCAGCAGCACCAGCAGCAGCTGCAGCAGCAGCGGCTGGCACAGGCGGCGGCGGCGGCAGCAGCCAGCAACAGTCGATACAGCCATGGGCAGCACTCTCATGGGCATTCTCACGGACACGGACATGCCCATGGACACTCTCACGGACACTCGCATCACCCGCACTCCCACGCGCATGGACACCACTCCCACAACCACAGCCACGGCCACTCTCACCCTCACTCGGCTCACCGCCACCCGTCGCGCGGCCACCAGCCGTCACGCGGCCGGATCGTGCACAACGCCGACGGCGAAGAGGTGGACGAGGACGAGCTGGAGGAGGAGTACATTGACGAGGAGGAGGAGGACTTGGAGGAAGAGGAGGACGACCTGGACGAAGAGAGCGAGGAGGAGAGCGAGGAGGACGAGGAAGACGATGACCTCGTAGACGAAGACGAAGACGACCTCGAAGACGACGAAGAGGACATCCCGCCCGAAGAGGTGCACCGCGACTACGCCAACGACTTTTTCAATTTCGGCAACTCGCTGCAGGTCCACGGCGGCATCCTGACCGTCGCCGACGATTTGCTCAAGAACGACGGCCGCAAGTTTATCGAGATGATGGAGCAGCTGGCCGAGCGGCGTATGGCGCGCGAGGAGGATGCCAAGGACTACGGAGCCGGAGTCCCTGGGAACAGGGGCGGCCCCGCCTATGCCGGCGGCATGAACGGCGCGTACCACCACAACCACCTGGCGTCCGAGGAAGAGGACTATGGGCCCGAAGACGAAGACGACGAGGACTATGCATCCGACGACGACGAGTACGACGAAGAAGAGGTAATATTTGTATGACACCACTGGAGGCGGTACTTGTAAATGAAAGGCGTCTGCTAACTGTCTAGGACACCATGACCGAGGAACAGCGCATGGAAGAGGGCCGGCGCATGTTCCAGATCTTTGCGGCGCGCATGTTTGAGCAGCGCGTCCTGACCGCGTACCGCGAAAAGGTCTCCAAGGAACGCCAGCAGCGGCTGCTCGACCTGCTCGACGAAGAGGCCGCGCAAGAGCAAAAGGCCAAGGACAAAAAGGCCAAGCAGGCCCAGCAGAAAAAGGACAAGGCCGCACAGAAGAAAAAGGCCGCCGCCGAAGAGAAAGCCCGCAAGGAGGCCGAGCGCGAGGCCGAGCTGGCCGCCCGCAAGGCCGAGGATGCACGCCGCGATGACGAGCAGAAGCGCAAGGCCGAAGAGAAGCGCAAGAAGCGCGAGGCCCAACGGAAAGCCGACGAGGAGGAGCGCAAGCGCAAAGAGGCTGAGCGGCAGCGGCGCATCAACGAGCAGAAGGACCAGGAGCAGCGGGCCCGCGAGGCCAAAGAGCGCGACAAGAAGCTCAAGGAAGAGGCACGGCAGCGCGAGCGCGAAGAACAGGAGAAGCGCGAACGCGAGAGCCGCGAACGCAAAGAGAAACAGGAGAGGGACAAGCGCGAAAAGGAGGCGCGGGCGCGGGCCAACGAAGCGCGCGAGCGGCAGCGGCAGGAAGAGCGGGCAGCCCAGAAAGCGGCGCCGAGCCACAACCACCACAACCACAACAACCGTGCGCCAGTGCCTGCTGTCCCTGTTGTGCCGGCCACCAACAGCTCTGGCGGTTCTATCACGATGCCAAAGCGCCCGCCGACTCAGTCCCAGCCCCACGCTCAGCCTTCTGCCTCGGACCACAAGCCAGTGCCTGCTCCCGCGATCCCGGCTCTGCCTCTGACCAGCCAGGCGACTGCCTCTCCGCAACCGGCCGTCGTGACGCCTGTGCCTCTCCAGAAAGCGCCGACCCCAATGCGGCCCCGTCAACTCTCTCAGCAGGGCGGTGCCGCGCCTGGTTCTGGCCCAGCAGCTGGCAGTAGCGTCGCCGGCTCCAGTTCCCGCGCCGCTTCGTTGTCTGGATCAGGACCCAGCCAGAGCCAGAACGCATCGCCCAACCCCATGACGCCCGTGCAGTCCAGCGCCAGTTTCGGTTCGGCGTCCGCTACAAAGCCTGGAGTGAACAATGGGTTACTGGGTGGCATCTTTGGCCAAAACCCGGCGCCCGTTGGCAGTGGAGCCGCCTTCTTCCCGGCATCGCCTCTCTCGGGAACAGCCCGTCCTGTTTCTGTCTCGCAGCAACATCAGCACCAGTTCCCGCCGGGCTCACCCACAGGCATGCAGTTTTCGTTGCATGACAGAGGACAGCCGCCCGTCACTCTGCCGCCCGGCTTTGGCAGCAGCCAGCCGGGTCAGGGACAATCTCAGGGCATGCCGTTTAGTGGAGGCTTCCGCAGTGTTACTGGCCCTGCGGGGATTGGCATGATGCCCATGCTCTCGTCGTCGTCGTCTGCGTCGTCGTCGGCTGTCGGCGGCGGTCGTGCAGGCAGCGCCTTTGGACCCATGGTGCCGCCGCCGCCGCCCGGCTTTGGCGGTCTTTCTGGTGGCCTCTCAGGTCTTGACGGATCCGTCGTGACGCCCATTGGATCATTGCCCACCGACGGCGGCATCGGCAGCATCGGCAACCATCACTCGCACTCTCGTCAAGCTTCGGGCGGAGGAGGCGGCGGGTTCGACCCAACTGCATCGCCCGGTACTGGCGGCGGCTTCGCGTCTCTGCCCATTGGAAGACCCGCACCCATTGGCCGCCCCGGCAGCACTGTCCACGGGCAACGCCCAGGCATGTCGCCAGACACGAGCGGCGACAAACAAGAGTCTGCAAACGACAACGGCGAGGACCTCCTTGGCTCCCGCGCGTTGTTGGACGACTCCGACTTTAGCATGGACGGGTTCTCGTCAATGCGGTCGCACCACCTGCCCATGCACGCGCGGCCCGGATTTGGACCGGCGCCAGGAGTACCTCCGCCTGTGGGCGTCGATCTGACATCGCCCTTCATGTCGCCTTCTTCGGTTTGGGCGCCTCTCCCGCAACAGCAACAAGGCCAACAGGGCCAGCAGTCGTCGCCCGGCCAGCCCGGACAGCAGCCCCACCTGCAGCAGCAGCACTTGCCGCATCTTCAGCACCTCCACCAGCAGCCGCACATGGGTGCATTCCCGCCGCCGCAGAGCGCCTTTGGCGGCATGGCCGCTCCGCCTGGTATGGTGGCTCCGCCCGGTATGGGTGTTCCTCCCGGAATGGGCCCTCCTGGTATGGTGGGCCCGCCCGGCTCTGGCTGGGGCATGCCTCTGCCGATGCCCGGCAACCCTGGGCTTGGAGGACTCGGTGGCCTGGGTGGGATTGGCAATATTGGTGGCATTGGCGGTATCGGCGCCATTGGCAACGGCGGACTGTCTGGCTTTGGCGGTGCGCCGATGCACGGCAGCCTGCGGTCTGCACAGGCACAAGGACGGTCCGTGACGTTGCGGCGGCTGCTGTGTCGGGCGTGTGAAGAGTTGGCCACTGAGCCCGAGGAGTCTGAGGCCGACGGCGAGGACAAGGACAAGAAGGACGACACTTCCACGTCCGCCTCTCTCTCCGACGGCTTCCTCCCCATCGACCGCGTCAAGAACCGCGTCAGCGCCCTCGCCACCAGCATGTCCATCGGCCCCGTCCAGGACAGCGAGCTCGATTTACTTTATGACACGATCGGCAACGCCAAGAACGGCGGCGGCAACTTCGAGGTGCAGCGCGCACCGGCCGAGGCGGACTCGCTGGCCGACGGGCCGGTGACGGGCATCAAGTACATTCCGGATGCCCTGGGTCGGTTCGGCTCGACGCCTGCACCCGGGAACGGCGGCGACTTTGGTGGAAGCAGCTTCCCCGGCAACGGCTTCGCGAGCGCTTTCGGGCTCGGCGGCATCGGCGGCGGTCTCGGCGGCATTGGTGGCATTGGCAGCATCGGCAGCCTTGGAAGTGTGGGCAGTGGCGGCTTTATGGGAGGTGATGCCAACCATGGCACTGCCCCCATCGGCGCCTCGGCCACCGGCCAGCGCTAGCCGCGCTCGACTCGGTCGTCGCTGTCGTCCATTTCGCTGTCGCTGTCGCCGCGGCGGAAGTGATCTCGTCGGGGTCGTCGGAGATCATCGCAGTTTCTACGTGGTTCGTTGTGGAGAGGATCAGGTTTCAAGTTTCAAGGGATCTCGAGCTGGGTGGCACAGCGAGACAAAACGACAGACAAAGGGAGAGCGGGTCGGTGAGGACTTGCTGAGCTCTTTGGCTGTCTTTTGTGCTTTCGTTGACTGTTCTGGCTGCGAGTGTGGTGGACAACATCCCTGGGCCATCGAGGAGGATATGGCTTTTCATTCGACCGATTTTTCTGTACTGTACTCTGTGTTTTTGTGTCTTTCTTCCATTCTTCTTCTCTCGACCTTATTCTTCTTTTTTTTCTTTTTCATATTTTCTGTTTATTTCTCTCGACTGCATTACTCTACAAGGGCAGTCTTTTTCTATCTTCTTTTCTTTCTGCGTCTTTTCCTTCTTCTCAAGTCATTTGTCCAGGTCGTGGTGAGACGGTCTGCGAGCAAATGTTTTTGAGAGGGAGAGAATATACAAGAGAAAAGCCCGTCAATACAAAATAGAAAGACATGTTCTGAGCTGACTTATGACTGTCATTGATAAATAAAGTAGTACTGCGGTAGATGTTGTGAGATGAACGTCGTAAACCCGTATGTCGATCATTGTGATCACTGTCACAGTTCTTAGGCTGGCCTGCCCTGGCTCGCTGGCCCTGCCTATTTTAGCGGCCGGAGCGAAAGACCGGAACGCGTGGCAGTGTCAGTCTGTCCATTCTTATTCTGTCAGTGGACACTGCCCAGCCGCCCAGCACACTGTATTACGAGAGAACAAATGGCTGTGCCGGGATAATGTGGAGGGAAGGGCAGCTTGGAGAAAGGAGTTGCCCTGCGCAGGAAAGACCAAAGGGAGAGCAAATAAAGACGAAACGAGGAAGGAGCGGAGAGGAGAAAGAGAGGAGAACGAGAGGAGAACGGGAGGAGATGTGTTTTCTCGTATTCGACATTCAATCGACTCTCATTCTCTTCCATCAACATCAATTCCATCTACATCAATCGCTCGACGTTAAAACGCTTATCAACTTTTCTCACTTCCAGCCCTACTATACCTCCTTCGATCCCTGTGTCGCGTGCTCATAGCGTCTGAATCGCACCTTCCGTTGGACTGTGCGACGCCCAAACGACACCAAAAGCGACAAAAAGACACCAAAAGGACACTAACTGCGATAGGCCGATCTCAGCGTCGTGTCTGTTCTTTCCGCTCTTTCCCCAGTGTCCTCTGCCCTCGCTCCTGCCTTGTGTCGTCATCGACAGCGCTCCTATCGCTCACCGACCATCGCCCCTGCCTGTCTTTTGTCTTTCTTGTCCTGTCTTGCATTCTTTCCATCCCTTATCGGCTTTGGGGCAGCCATCTCTATCGCTCTTTCTTTTTCCGTCTCTTGTCTTTTGTGCCTGACCTCCTCTGCTTGTCCTGCGGTTCCCTGTTTCTGTCTTTTGGGCAGGCCCAATACGTCGTCCATTCTGTCGTTACCCACCTCTTCTTTTCGCCTCTTCCATTACATCCACACTTCCATCCTCAAGATGTCGTGGGAACTCTTTTCACGCCGCATCGCCCGGGCGGCCAACAGCAAGTTTATCTACGGACAGATTGTGAGTTCTTCTATCCAGAGTTTCTGCTTTTTTCTTCTTTCGTTCTTCGTCTCCCTTTGTTCTTAGCGTCGTCGATAAGCCCTACTCTCTCGACTCGACTCTCGACACTTCAACCTCCATCTATCTCTTTCTTTTTCCCTCTCTTCTTTTTACTGACAGCCTCCTCTCCCGCGCAGCCCCTCCTCCATTTCATCATCTTCCTCATCGAAATGTCCATTGTCGCCCGCCTCACCGCCCGCTTCAATGCCTACTACGACGAGCGCCCCGTCTTGACCATGATGGTCACCAATGCCGTCCTCGGCGGCATCGCCGACACCGTCGCCCAGACCATTACTTCGATGAAGCAGCGCCAACTGCGCAAAAAGTACGAGGCCAAAGACGACGACGATATTCGGTTGGACACGTATGGATACAGGGACGACACTTCCAAAGACTCGGTGGCCATTGAGATCAACGAGCTCGCGGCCGGCCGCACGCCCAACTCGACCGGCCAAGGCATTGCGGCGGCGTCGTCGGCGTCGTCTGCATCATCCGCCGCCTCCTCCCGCAACTCGTCCCCCGATTTAGGAGGGACCAACCTCCCCGCGTCGAAAATGCTCCCGCCTCCGTTCGACTTTGAACGCCTCACGCGCTTCATGGCCTATGGTTTTGGCATGGCCCCGATCCAGTTCAAGTGGTTCCAGTTTCTGTCCAGGACGTTTCCCATCACAAAGACCACGTCCGCTCTCGGCCAGACCTTGAAGCGCGTCGCAATGGACCAGCTCGTCTTTGCCCCCGTCGGTATTGCCTGGTTCTTTACCGTCATGACCGTCACAGAAGGGGGCGGCCGCCGCGCCGTCCAGGCCAAGCTCCGCGACATGTTTGTGCCCACCCTCAAGGCCAACTTCATGGTCTGGCCGGCTGTTCAGTTGATCAACTTTAGATTGATGCCCGTGCAGTTCCAGCTGCCGTTTGTCTCGACCGTCGGCATTGCCTGGACCGCGTACCTCTCGCTGACCAACGCCGCCGAGGACGTGCAGCAGGTCAAGGCCCACGTGCCGGACGCGCCGACCATCCGGTTGGAGTAGAGGGTGCGTAGCAGGCAGATATACTGTTATGGTGACGTCTTCTCATATTGTCTTTATTTGCGGCATTGTTGGTTGGCTTTTCGTTGTTCTGGATTTTTCTTTCTTGTTTGGGTCATGGTGGTCTGCTTTCATTGTTTGGGATTACTTTCTATGGGTTTCTTTTTACTTGCACCTCTCCTCTGTTTACTTTACATCTCGGCAGCAATCGGTTATGGCGGGCGTTATTGGGTCCTTTTTGGGTGCATCTGGGTCTGGGTTATATCTTTTTACGAAACACAAGCCAAAAAGCCAAAAGGTCGGAACGACTTGGTCGGAACACAACACACGGACATGGGGAACAGCAGGAAAAAGAAAGCCTTTCCTACACATGTCCACCTATACAACCTGGAGTTTGGGGTAATGATCGATCTTTGGGGTAGGAGTTATTGACTTTCTTAGCATTGAATTGACTGATTCTCGTCTTTCTGCCCTGCTTCTTCCGAAAACAAACCGCGACCAGCCGTTTAGCTTGCCCAAACTACCGGCTACGGGTAGATCACGGTCGCCTGCTGCATGTGCATGTGGGGAGATGTCGTCGTGTTTTCGTGGTCATTGTCGTCGTCGTCGTGAGACTCAATTTGGACCAGGAGGCATTAAAGTGAAGCATTTTGAAGAGGATGACCACAGTGGAAAGACTATCGTGAAGTGGTCTCATTAATGGCGCAGATTGAGTAAATCTCTCGAGACGCGGCAGGAGCAGACAGAGCAAATCAATTACAGCGAGAATAGTCGCTGACAGCCTCTTTGTGGTCCTCTTCGTTACTGGACTGGACACTGGGACAGCACCAAGACAGCCGCGACCCCGCCATCAATGATAGCGCGTTCTGGAGCTTCTGGGCCAATTGAGCCAGCCACTCGAGCCATTGACCCAATTGACCCCGCCAGGTCTTCAGTGTTTTTGGTGTAAAGCTCCTGCCGTACTGCGTCTTTTTCAAGTTTTTGTTGCTGAGTTGTCCGGGAAGGCGCAAACGACTGTTGACTTTCTTCTCGTTCGTTCTTTCCTTTTCCCTCCCTAGCTGTAGTCTGAGTAGTCTATTTCTGTAGTCCGTCGTAATACATGAGAAGCTTGGCCCGCTTCTTTTCTTTTCTCCCAAACATCACCAGCTTCACCTTTACTCAACACCACCCCCTCCATCGTCTAGCTACGCACTTTTCTATCGTATCATCTACCTGCTACGCACCCGCCACCATGTCCCTCTCCAACAAGCTCTCCATCGAGGACGTCGACCTCAAGGGCAAGCGTGTCCTGATCCGCGTCGACTTCAACGTGCCCCTCGACGCCGACAAGAACGTCACCAACCCGCAGCGCATCGCCGGCGCCGTCCCCACCATCAAGTATGCCCTCGACCACGGCGCCAAGGCCGTCGTGCTCATGTCGCACCTCGGCCGCCCCGACGGCCGCCCCAACCCCAAGTTCAGCCTGGCGCCCGTCATCCCGGAGCTCGAGAAGCTGCTGGGCGGCGGCAAGAAGGTCACGATGGCCCCCGACTCGGTCGGCCCCGAGGTCGAGAAGATTGTCAACGGCGCCGACGACGGTGCTGTCATCCTGCTCGAGAACCTGCGCTTCCACATTGAGGAGGAGGGCAAGGGCGTCGACGCCGACGGCAACAAGGTCAAGGCCGACAAGGCCAAGGTCGACGAGTTCCGTGCCGGCCTGACCAAGCTGGGCGATGTTTACGTCAACGACGCCTTTGGCACCGCCCACCGCGCGCACTCGTCCATGGTCGGCGTCGACCTGCCCCAGAAGGCGGCCGGCTTCCTCATGAAGAAGGAGCTCGACTACTTTGCCAAGGCGCTCGAGAGCCCCAAGCGGCCGTTCCTCGCCATCCTGGGCGGCGCCAAGGTCTCGGACAAGATCCAGCTCGTCAACAACCTGCTGGACAAGGTCAACACGCTCATCGTGTGCGGCGGCATGGCGTTCACCTTCAAGAAGGTCCTCGACAACGTCGCCATTGGCAACTCCCTGTTCGACGAGGCCGGCGCCAAGACCGTCAAGGAGCTCATGGACAAGGCCGCCAAGAACAACGTCAAGGTCGTGCTCCCCGTCGACTACGTGACGGCCGACAAGTTTGCCGCTGACGCCAACACCGGCTCGGCCACCGACTCCGACGGCATCCCGGACGGCTGGATGGGCCTCGACTGCGGCCCCGAGTCTGCCAAGCTCTTTGCCGACGCCATCAACGAGTCCCAGACCATCCTGTGGAACGGCCCCGCCGGCGTCTTCGAGTTTGACAAGTTTGCCAACGGCACCAAGGCCACGCTCGACGCCGCCGTCAAGGCGTGCAGCGAGGGCAAGATTGTCATTATCGGCGGCGGCGACACCGCCACCGTCGCCGCCAAGTACGGCGCCGAGGACAAGCTGAGCCACGTGTCGACGGGCGGCGGTGCCAGCCTGGAGCTGCTCGAGGGCAAGGAGCTGCCGGGTGTTGTTGCTCTGAGCACCAAGTAAACCTTTGCAAACGAAGTGAGCAAAGATAAGATGGTGAAGCGAACAAAGTGAGCAAAGACGAGGTCACGGATAACTACGGAAGGACTTGGAACAGACTGTAACGTAGTCAGGCATACAATATACACAATATAAGGACATAATCAAGCATGTATCTATAACCTTGTGAATCTTGATCGTAAAATATTGTATTTATGGTGGACAGACTGTCTGATGTATCCATGACGCAAATTGGACGCCAACGAACGCTGACTCCCTATCAACGATATTTCAAAACTCCATTCTTCGTGGTGACCGTAACCATGCCTAGTTGTGTTTGTAGCCATGTTGTCCTCCATAAGTCATCGATGTAGTCTATTGTCGCCGTCCATCATCGTAGTCCATCGTACAGTCCATCAAGTCCGTCCTTTGTCGTTCATCGTCTCGACGCCGTCTACCGTCTCTTGACCGCCTCAACCTTTTTGATCTCCTCCCTGTAGGGGTTAGTAGATGTAATTCTGATAAATTATACGCGTGTAGACTCACTTCAACTGCGCAGAAAAGTCGTCGCTCGTGTCGTCGTCGTCCCACGACTCCTCCCACAGGTGCTTGGTCGCGCCGTCGCCGGCTGCCTCCGTCTCTTCGGGGGCCCAGTCTGTGCGCACGTTAGTGAATGACAATAGTTGTACGAGGTGTCCATCTGCCTGCTACGCATACCGTCGACCGGAAAATCCTCAAACTCGTCGTCCTCGCCGAGCGTCACGGCCTTGGCCTCGGGCTTCTCTGCAGGTGCTGTGGAAGCTGCTGCCGCCGCCGGCTTGTCGTCGGCCTTGCTCGTACTTGAGGCCATTGTGTGGGTGTGTATGTGAAGAGGAGAAAGAGTAGAGGTGAATGGGTGAATGTAGGTATCGTGGTTCGTGATCGTGACTGTGATGGATTGTCGTTTGTCAATGTCGTCGTCTGTCGTCAATGTATGGTCGTCGCGTGGAGCTTGCGTTGAAGGTTGGACGCCTGTCGCTGCTTGCAGTGGGTGGCGCTGGACTGCCCACTAAGCCAATCGCCGCCGCTCACCGCCTTCCCAGAGTGGAGAGCTTCGTTTGGTGCCAGGCACAAGGTGACTTGACAGCTGCAGCGTCGTACTTGGCTCTTAATATTGTGAATTGTTTTGACAACTGGTCAGCTAATGACTTGGCTTTTTACTTTATTCTTTTTCTGTATTGTTAAACAAAATCGTCTTTCTTTCTTAACTTTCAATTCCGTGATTTGTTGCGTTGTGATCCCCAAGTTGTCTTATTGCAGCCTACACTCACTGTAAATTACAGCCTACTCACTGTAAATTACGGCCCTTCAGCGCCTGTAATACGGACTCCATGTAATTCCGGCCACAGGCACCACCAAATCACAGCCTCTCAAATCTTCAATGCAAAAAGATTCCTCACGCTCGCAGGGCTCTGTTCTCACTTACAGATACGTCATATCCGATCGTCAAATGGTCAGACACGGCGTAGATACAGCACATCGTACTCCTTCGGGCGGAGATACGCAATGCAATTACTCTCCATCTTTCCTTTAATCCGTGAGATCCATTGCACCTGCCTGGTTTGGTGTCAATGTCTGTTCTTTCCTCCAGAAAGCTCCATCTTCTGTGCAACTTTGCTCTTTCCCCGTATCTTTGTTTCTCCATGGCAGCCACTCGAGCCCCTCTCTGGAAACAAAACCACGCAAAGCTCAAAAAGGAAACCACTCACTTGGACGAGATCGGAAGGAACAAAACATGGCAGCAAGAAAGCATGGCAAGCACGGCAAGAGCATTGGACCAAAAGCTTCTTTCGTCTAATGTATCCCCAGTTTTTGTTTCCCCTTTTCTTGTAGTCTTTTATTTCTCGTCTCGCCCTGCCCTGTCGCCCTGCTTGCCTTGTTTTTGTTTCTGTTCCTATTTCCCTCGTTCCGTGTTCCGTTTCCTCCGTGAAAGGACCCCAAAAACCAAAGACCAAAGACCAATCCAAAGTCAACCAACATCGCTAGCTCCGTGGCGGGTCCTCCACTGACGTGCCTGCGTTAGTGCTTAACGAAGTAATAGTGCATTCTGTGGTTGGTGGAGGGGCAAAAATGGAGGAAAAGAAAGAACTTTGAACGAATACTGAGCGAAGCGCGAGAGAGCGAGAGCGAGAAGGAGGTTTTGACAGCCGGAAAGTAGGGAAGGAACGAGGTGAAAAGAGGCGACAAAAGGCAACAAATGGCAAGAACGAGGCCAGAATTGAGGATATTCGGGAAGAACGACTGTATGCACGTCCTCTTTCGAAGCACAAGGAGTCCCTCTTGAGGAAAGAACAAAGGACGTGAGATGCATGTGAGATGCCTCCAAGGCAGACACGGATTTAGCAGCCTTTTCTCGTTCTCTTCCTCCGCCGACTGGAATACTGTGACTGGGTTATTGAAATCAACACGGATCCGCCGTATCGGCACAGACGGCGCTCAGCCCCTCTACAAAATCGAAAATCACTTTCGTCAACGTCGGTTTTTAAGCGACCAAACCACAGAGGTTGCGGAAGTGCTTATTGTCGCGCATTACGGGCAAGAGCAGAAAGAAGGAGAACGCAACAACAAGCAAGAGCGACCGGGTCCTTTCCAGATTGGGGCTCTGTATTCCTACGTCTCTGGGGCTAGACCGAATCCTTCCCTCTCTCTTTCTCTCCAGAGTCTTTCTCCCTCTTCTTTCTTTACCCCTTCTTTTCCTCTTTTCCTCTCTTTTGTCTTTTCCCCACGTCATCTCGTATCTTTCTCTTCTCTTCCTTTGTTTCTTCTTGTCTCTTGTTACTTTGCTATATTGGTTACGTCGTATTGGTATCGCTCGTTGCATTCTTTTCTCCTCCCTTCGATCTGGTGGCATTCTGATTCTGTTTTATCCTTTTTCGCTTCGTTTCGACTGTCGTCATTTTCCCTTTTTCCTTTTCCTTTTCTCTTTTTCTCCGACAGCTCCAGACGATCTTGTCTGTTTTCTGCCCCCTGCGTCTCTGATCTTGCACCTTTCCACCTCTACAACTCTTTTCTCTCTCTCGCATTGGCCAATCCGCCAACCTCCGACCACCGACGCCAACCATTTGCATTGAAAATTGACCAACGAACAACGACCTCCAACAACAGGCAGCCAACAGCTGTCCTTCAACCAGTGACACCTGCATTGACACCGACACTGACACAAACCAACGTCACCATTCACATGTGCAACTGTCTCACATAGCTGCACTTTTACTTCCACCTCCACTTCCACAAAACACTCCCCGCCATGTCGTCCCTCAGGACATGGTTCCGGGGCAGCTCGGCGCCGTCGTCGTTAAAAGCCAGCCGTGAGCACAGCCCGGCCGTCTCGGCGTCTGCGTCGACCACAGCCGTTTCTACTCATGATTCGCCCTCCGCCACCAACGGCACATCAACGCCCTCCGTCAACCCCGCCATCGCCCGCGAGATCGCCGACATGGAAGACGCCATGGCCTCGACCGCCCTGCTGCTCAACGACGACATGGAGGGCGCCGAAGCCCGGCTGCGCGCCCGCAAAGACGGCTCTGCTTTCCATTTGATGGGGCTGGGCGTGTCGACCTTTATGCGCTCCGTCCTCGGCTTCGAAAAGGAATTCATGAACGAGGCCAATGCGCGGCTGCTCGAGTGCGAGGCGCGCGCCTGGGACGAGATGAAGAAGGCGCAGGGCGGCGGCGGCGGCGGTGGTTGGCTGGGCGGGAAGTCGTCGACGACAACACCGACAGCCTCGGCCACCCAGATCTATCCCCCCGGCAGCGAGTACGCCCTGGTGCACGCCGAGTCGCAAATCATGCTGGCCGTCGTGGCCGAGCTACACGAGAGCTTGACCGAGGCCATTCGCGGGTTCTACAAGCTACGCAAGGCGTTTGTGTCGTTGAACGGCATCATTGAGTCTGAGGAGGCTTACCTGCGGGGCGAGACGCCAGCGCACGGCGCCGGGGCAAGAAGACTGTCCTATACAGAAGACCCCATGCCGGGCGCTTTTGACGACGCCGAGTTTGCCGACCTGGAGGCGGAGGCTGTAGCCGAAGCAGAAGCTGCAGAGGCCAAGGTCAACAGCGTCAACGGCGATGCTACGGCAACTGACGAGAAGAAGGCGGCCGCCACTCCCTCGACGACGACAACACCCCCAAAGACATCCACGACATCACTCTCCGAAAAGACGGCCGCCATGTCACTCAACGGCAGCGCACCGCGTGCGAGCAGCCAGACCTCCCGGAGCAACACAGCCACACCGACGCCAACGTCGGCAGCCAACTCTTCGGCCGCAGCGATGCGTGCCCGCAAACGCCACCTCGACACGCTCACGAACCCCGTCGACATTTTCGTACACTCGGGCGTCAACCTGTGTTTTGGTATGCTGCTGGTCCTGATTTCCATGGTGCCCCCTGCATTCTCACGCCTGCTGTCCATTGTCGGCTTCAAGGGAGACCGCGAGCGCGGCGTGCGCATGCTGTGGCAGAGCACCAAGTTTGCCAATATCTACGGCGGCCTGGCGGGTCTCGTTCTGCTCGTGTACTACAACGGCCTCGTGGCCAATGCCGACATCTTGCCGACCGACGCCGACATTGTGTCGTTCCGGACGGGCGCGCCGGACGAGGAGGAGAACGAGGTGGTCGGCCACCCCAAGGAGCGCTGCCGGGCGCTGCTGGCGCACATGCGCACGCTGTACCCGGACAGCCTGCTGTGGGTGCTGGAGGAGGCGCGCCTGCTGTCGACCGACCGCAAGATCAAGGAGGCCATTGCCGTCTTAAAGGACGGCGGGGCCTCCTCGACTCCTGGCGGCGACGGCAAGCCGCGGGTGGCCAAGATGCGGCAGATCACGGCCCTAACAAAGTTTGAGCTGGCGATCGACAGCATGTGCGCCATGGAGTGGGAGACGATGCGCGACGCCTTTCTGGCGTGCGTCGAGCTCAACACGTGGTCGCACGCGCTGTACTACTACAACGTCGGCTGTGCCGAGCTGGAGCTGTACCGGACGGCCTTCCACCAGGCGAAGGCTTTGAGAGAAGAAGGCAAGGTGACCGAGGCCGAAGTAGAGGCGACCACGGCGGCCAAGCACAAAAAGTCGGCCGAGGCCCATTTGAGGAAAGCCCCAACAATGGCCGGCAAGAAAAAGTTCATGGCGCGGCAGATGCCCTTTGACGTGTTTGTGATCCGCAAGCTTGCGCGCTGGGAGGACCGCGCCAAGCGTCATGGGGTCGACCTAGCCGACGCCGTCGGGGTCAGCCCGGCGCTCGAGATGGCCTACCTGTGGGGCAGCGCCAAACGCCTGCCGGCCGATCTGCTCGAGCAGGCTTTGACCCAATATCTGCCGTGGGAGCGGTGCACGGCCGAGGCGAGCGTCGTCGATGCCTTCAAGGCGGCGCCGGACGAGAGCGGCATCGGCAGTCTGTGCAAGGCGGCTCTGCTGCGGGCTCTGGGACGGAGAGAGGAGGCTCTCCAAGTGCTCAACCAGGAGCTGTTCATCCATGACAGGTACGTTTATGCAAAAGATGCGCATCACTTCTATTCGGGCCAACCCACTAACACGTGCAGAACCGCCTTCAAGGGCCCTCTCAAGGACGACTACGTCCAAGCGGCCGGCCACTACGAGGCCGCCGTCGTCCTGTACATGCAGGCGACGGATCCGGCCTATTATGCCAACGGAGACAAGGAGACCGTCGAGACGTACCGGCGCACGCGTATCGACGAGAGCTTTGCGGAGCTCGACAAGGTGGCCAAGTGGGAGACGTTTGTGCTGGACGCGCGGATCGGCATGAAGCTGCAGACGGGGCTGGACACGATCAAGTGGTTGAAGGAGAAGAAGGGGTGGGCCTAAGAAGCGGCGAGGACGAAGACTAGGCGAGGCGAAGCCGAAGCCTAATCGGGGCGGTTAAGCTCGCACAGCTCACCCAAGACAACTGCATAGAACTGTATATATAGACTTGCATTATTGGCGTTCTTTTTCTTTTTGGCTTTACTTTGGCTTGGCTTGGACGGTGCATCTGCATCTCTCTTTTTTGGTTGCATATATGATATTGGTTACACATTGAGTCACACATTGGCATCATTGGCTTTGGGCATTCAAACTTGGTTCATTAAACTCACAAAGGGTACTAACGTGAAACAATGCACAAAAAACAACAATAACGACAAAATCAACACACTTCTTTACCGCTTCCGTCTCCGACCGTGGCCGTTGCGCTTTCCAGTCACGACCTCTTCTTCCTCAGACTCATCATTGTCATTGTCCGGGTCCGCCACAGCATCCGCCGCCGCTAGCGCCTTTTGTTTTTCACTCGAAACAACTTGAGATACTGTCGCCGCCGCGTCCTGGATGGCGCCCAGCCCGGGCACCACCACCGCTCCGGACTGCACGTCCTCGACCAGACTCTTGCTCCGCGGCCAGCTCGTGCCCTGCACCCAGTCCAGCATGCCCCAGGCGCCGTAGTTGACGCCTTCTGGGTCCTCGCTGCGCTCGTTTTTGTTCCCTCTCTTGCGGCGTCCTTGTCCTCCCTCGCTGCGCTCGGTCGAGGTCACCGTGTAGTGGGCCGCCGTCCGTTGCGCCACGCCCCTCAGCAGCAAGCCGGGCACCGCCTTGTAGCCGCTCATGCCGAGTGTTTCCTCCAAAGTCACAAGGCTGGCAAACACGAGAAAGACCAGCAGATGCGGCCGCACCAGCAGGGCCGACCCGTAGAGCGGGACCCACCGGAGGAAGAACACGGACGCTGGGTGGTCGGCAAAGAGCAGCAGGCTGAACGGGGCCTGGCGGCGGGTGTGGGCATAGCTGTGGAGGTGCCACTGACTCAGGCGGCGGATGGCGCGGGCGGAGGCGTTGGGCCGGGACAGAATATAGCGGTGGACGTAGTACACCAGGACCTCCCTAAGGAGAAACAGGACGACCAGCTGTTTGAGTATTTGCCACGGCAGCGGCAGGGACGAGGCCGTGTTGAAGAGCGGCGGCAGGACGGGCGCGCGCGATGTGCGCGGGAACGCGGGGAAGTAGTTGGCCGACGCGGACGACAGCGAGGAGAGCGAGGAGAGCGAAAAGAAGGACGATTTCGGTTTGGGGAAGACGAGGCGGTGGACAAGGCTGTACGCGGAGGTGACGCCTGTCCAGAGGAGCGACGAAAGGCCCGACAGGGCGGGCAGCAGCGCCACCTGCAGGCCAGTCTGCAGCAAGATCTCCAGAGCGAGGTTAAACACGCCCAGAAGAACCAGCTTGCCCAAAAGCGGCCGGTTCGCCTTGCCGCGCGGCGGCAGCGAGGATGCGCCGCCAATCTTGGCGCTGGCCGCCAGCGAGGGCACGCTCGTGTCAAAGGCGAGGAACGCCAAGGACGGTATGAGCCACAACACTATTCGTATGCACAGCACGCCGACCAGTTCAATGTGCAGCGGCGCATACGACATGACGAGCGTGGTCCATGTCAGATAGAAGAAGAGGACATTGATCGAGGTGGACCACGACGTGGCGGCGCCGGGGCCGAGAAGGTAGGAGACAATTGGGAGCGAGAGGAGGACATCCATTGTGGCGGTGGTGATTGGCGATTTATTGAGAGGTCGATGTGAAGTGGGCGCAATGTCGATGGATGTTGTGAAGGGTGAGTGTGGTGATCGACAGATGCGGGATGCAAGATCAAGTGCATGCACTTTATGAATGCGACAGAATGCGACAAACAAAAGTGGGAAACCAGAAACATAAAATAATCAGAGACACTCTTTGTCTAAAATGATTGACAGGTACTCCGTACTTGGGCGTACCCGTTGGTTGACAGCTCTAGCTTTCTCTTTCTTTCTTCTTTCTTTCTGTTTGTGTTTTGTCTTTGACTTACACACGGTTAGCGCCACATTTTCACGCGATTTGGTTGGTTTTGGCTGGTTTTGGCGGGGCCTCTGTCAGTGACGTCGTCGTTGCAATTGTTGGTCCAAAAACTTGGCCAACGCCAGCCAGGCCAGGCCAGAAGCCAGGGTTGGCTGCCAAACGTGGCACAACCGCCCGTCTCACCATAAAACCCCGGTCAACCTATGGCGTTCGTTTGTGAGGATAAAGATGAAACGAGAAAAGATGGTTGGCAGGATAACAATCCATCGTGAATGCATACGGAGTACGGTGAAGACGGCTAAAAGATTAAAAAATTTACAGTTGCCTGTTGCTTGTATTTGCTCACGTTTTTATTCTTATTTTATGAATATCTGAAAAAATTATCCAACAAAAAAAGCGAAAGAAAAAGAAAGAAAAAATTGCAAAAATTGCAAAAAAATTGCACTGGATAAAGCAGACGAGAAAGCAGAAATGAAAAACACACAGTACACAATTTTAACACACTACAAACATCCATCTACTCGGGCATGCAGCTCTTGCACGCGTCGGGCTATTCTGTTAGCAAAGTAACAAACAATCGGCCAGCTACGCCAGCTTGGACTCACCACAGTCAACGACGCGTCCAGCGCCTCTTTCAAACACTCGGCGTCCTCGGTCAGGCTGCGGCCGCGGTCGGCGGCGGCCGTCGCACACGCCTTGAGCGCGGGGGCCAGGGCTTCGACGCAGTCTATGACGTTAGGGTGCGTAGCTACAAGATAGGGAGGGAGCGGAGAAGAATACCTCTAATGTGGATGCACAGCTGGGCGGCGTCGGGGGAGGCGTCGACTGGAGCCGGCGCGGCAGAGACGGCGGCGACGAGGGCGGCGAGGACGACGTAGAGCTTCATTGTTGCGGGGTGGTGTTGGCGACGTGGTGAAGTGGTGATGACGGTAGTAGTAATAGTAGCTGATTCTCTCGCCAATATCGGCATTGAATCGACACGGCGACATCGACGCCTTTTATATCTGTGGACAACCACCGATCATCATGACTCGCATCAAAACAGAACGGAATCGGTCTATGCCAAGAGATATAGATTTGGTTGACATAGACTCGGCCGACATCTTCGTGATAGTCCCATCCTGATGGATCACATAGAGTATGTCCTGCAGTCAAGCTCATGATGATGCGTCAAAAATAAAGAGATAGCCTCAGATTCAATCTTCTGCCGTTCATCCTCCTTCCTTTGGTATTTTTGTTCCCTACAAATCCATATTTATTGTTCGCTGTTGATATATTTTGATTGTTTGATATCGAATTGCTCGTATCTTCTTAGGAAGATAATATATCATATTCCTCCTCAAATTTTGTTGATGTCCCTTCTCACAATTAGTTGTTATTCATTGCTCATATTGCCAATTGGGAACATTGCGATGTTGGGGTCTGAAGGAATCAGGAATCAGAAGGAATCTGCCAGTCCGGCGATGCGCAGGCCTTGTGTTGAGCACATCCGTGCCGAGCTCGGCAAATGTGCCGTCCGTGGACACGAGAAACTAGAACGTGGGAGACTGTCCAGAATGCGAGCCACCATGAAAACGTCGACTGCACCTGCAAAAGCTTATCTTGCCAAGAGGGTGCGTCGATAATACACATGCATTGTGTAGCTATGTATTGTTCTTCGTCATTCTACATTCTTCATCCCATATTACCTTCCAACTTGCATCCACCATACACCCACATCCGCATCCTCCGCTTAATTGTCGCGTCTACTTTTACGAACAATCAGGATCGCACTCAGGATCACCCCAAAGTCAAATCTAGGCGCCGTCCAAATAGCGCCCATATTAATTGTCTTTTTCGTCGTTCCTACGGATATCATTTATCACTTCACACATCCTATCACTTTATCACGTTCTCGCATTCTCACGTTCATAACCGGGAATCCTTTGACGATACGAGATGTTGTATATATTAATATGAGCTCCTACGGGGTGCCATCTGCCTGTTACGCCTAGACCTTGGTCTCCTCCACCTCCACGCGCTCGACCGTCGCCTCCACCTTTTCCGTCATCAGCGCCTTGACGCCCCGCAGGCACCCCACGGCCACCGTCGCCAGCACGACAAACGGGATGATGGACGACCAGGCGAGGCGGTACGCGTGCGCATACTCGGCGCGGCTGGCGGCGAGGGCGGCACTCCACACCGCCGCGGTGGCGCCGTCGACGCCGTCGCCGACCGTGCCGTCGGCAAACGCTGAGAGCAAAGCGGGCGCACTGCTTTCAGGGAGGCCGGCTGCCACGGCGGCCGCCGAGACGGCGTTGTCGTAATGACTGTTGAGATAGCCATTCATGATGGCATCGAGCACGGCCGACCCAAAGGCGCCGCCAATGGCGCGGGCCGAAAAGGCGAGGCCGGTGGCGGTCGAGAGGTAGGCGTGCGGGGCGGTGAACTGGACGCAGGCGACGAGCAGGGTCAGCGGGCCGGACTGGCCAATGCCCGCCAGCACGCTGAACCCGATCTGCGCCGCGTTCCACTGCGGCTTGAGGTTGGCGTAGAGGACGGTGACGACAAAAAAGATGATGAACGTGGCGAGCAGGGGACTTTTCAAGTCCTTGTAGTAGGTGGCGTACAGCGTGACGGGGATCGAGGTAAACATGCTGGGCAGGGTGTAGCTCAGCTGCCGAATGGAAATGCGCCAGGCGTCCGTCTGGAACCCGAGGTTCAGAACAATCTGGGGCACGACCGAGTTGACGGCGCTGTAAAAGATCCAGCCCTCGACGGCAAACGCAAACACGGACAGCGCAAAGTTTGCGTTTTGCCGGAAAAAGACGTGCGCCAGCAGGCCGTCGCTGCGGCCCTTCCACTCGTAGCCGCCAAAGGCCACCAACAAAGCGAGGCCAATGCCGAGAGGGGCCGCCACGTGCGGGTCCGACCACAGGTACGTGCCGCCGCCCCAGTCGAGGGCCAGCAGCGTGAGCGTCGCGCCCGACACAAACAGCCCCGAGCCGATCGGGTCGCACGCCCACACGTACCCCCACACGCCGAGCCGCTCGTACTCGCTCTTCTTGGGCCAGTAGAACGCAAACAACCCGAGACTTGTGGCCAGGTGGAACGCCGCCTGCATCCAAAAGATGGACCGCCAGCCCGACGCCGACGCGTTCGTGACCGCGCCCGCCCCCAGCGAGCCAATCACACCGCCCACCGCGCCGCCCATGAACGCGAAACCGTTGGCCAGCGCCCGGTACTTCAAAGGGAGAACTTCACTCGGGATGGCCTGCACAATACTAATTGTGGACAAAGTCGTCCCAATCAGGATCCCACCCCCAATCAGCATGCTCATCGACGTCGCCTTGGCCGAGATCACCGCGCCCACAAATGCGACGAGCGGCGGGCCCGCCGCCAGGTACTTGCGGTCCAGCACGTCCGACAGCCGCCCCACAATCGGCGACAGCACGCTCTGCATCAGCAGCGGGCCCTGGATGATCCACCCGGCAATGCTGCCGTCGCCGAGGTCGCGGATGATGAAGGCGATGACTGAACCGGCGGCGACCACCACGAAGACTTGGGCCATGATCCTACCATGCAGAGGCAGATTAGTATGAGCAAGCGGGAGGACATTCAATTTGAATAGAGAGGGTGAACCCACGCAAAACAGGTAATGAACACAACGAGCCAGGACCGCCAGCTCAGGTTGATGTGCACGGCATTGCGCACCGCTTCTTCCTCGAGGGGGATGACGTCGAGTTCGTCGTGATGGTGGGCGTGCTCGGTGTGGACAGTGTCAATGTTGTTGTTGTTGTTGCCGCTGTTGTTGTCGTTGCCGCTGTTGTTGCCGTCGGCCGCGACCGGCGCCGCGGACTGCACTTCGATCCCGTCCGCCTTGTCAGACATGATGGGCGATGCGTAAGGAAGGTGTGTTGAGAAGGGTTGTTGTCAAAACAGAGGACGAGAAGGGGCAGAGACTGGGAGCTCCTTGAGCTATATACGAGATCGGCAGGAGAGACGGAAGGAGACGATAATAAAAATAAGCGAACTACATCTCCTAGGAAGACAGCTTCCACTTGAAGCACATTTCAAAGCATTGGTGCAGACACCAGTCTGCCACACTCATGCACCTCGCATGACCTCTTTGCTGCACGGCCGCTTCTGGGCCCAGGAAACGGGTGAGAGTGAGCCAGAGTGTAGTGGTAAGTCAACCAGGAAAACAAAACGCGAGCCAAGACGGGTGCAATAAAGTCAATCGAGGAACAAGAACATGGCCATACGAGGGGACGGTCCGTTGGTCGTTGCCAGTATCAGACTGGAGTCTTCTGGGGAACTGGGGTAAAGTGGAAAGAGAAGGACTGGGGATGGAGACTCCACGTGGGGAAACAGCAAACACGCTCGTGTTAGTGGTCAGTCTGGTCGACATGCGACTAAAAAAGGAAAAGACCAAAAGAAAGTGAGAATTGTTAAACGGACGTGGAAACACGCTTCGGAGCCATGCTACCAGCGGGGTTGCATTGGCGGGCAAGGGTACGCGAGGTAGGCAGTCGGCAGTTGGGAGAGGAGGAAAGAAAGTTATGGGAAACAAGGTTGGTCGTCAACGGGCTAGAACAAAGTAGAATAAACACAGAAATAGTCGAGATAACAAAGACATGACAGAGCACTAATGACGAAGGACTAAACATAAAAAGCGAGTATCCTTTACTCTCCGAATATTGTCCGAATGATCGAGGAAAGAAATGACAAAACATGGTAAGGAACTGTTCTAAAATCAGGGTCGTTGGAGAGGGGAAACACGACTGACAACCAATTCACGAGAGGGGAAATGCACGACTAGCAAAGGCTTCTCCACACGCTATGACGAGCGGTCACGGTAGATGAGGAGAGATGTGCATGCGGAAACGGCAGAGTGAGGGAAGAGAGGGGAAGGAAATGCAAAGAGCGGGAAACTGTCGACCGTTAACTTTTTTGTCAATATTACGTCGGATTCTCATCATAAACGCTCCCGCAGTTCTACTTATACCGGGAGCTTCCAGCAGTCGGCACCAGCTGGTCCAATAAAATAAGGTTGTGGATAATGGGAAGGGGAATGGGAAAGGGGAAGAGATTGAAAAGAAAATCAAAAGGAAAATTGGCAAGAAGATGATGGAAGAAAAAGAAGAAGAAAAAAAAACGAACATGAAAATGGGCATACTACTCACAGTCAGTCACGATAGGACAGTCACGATGCCTGCCTCAGGCCTATCTTCAGCTGCCTGCCGACAACCGACAAAGCAACACCAACACACGACCAAACACCACCACCTCGACTAGCAGCAAGCCACAAATTTACGAAACTCGATAAAACGACCAAAACGTCAAAACACCACTAGGGCTGACCTGATCACACACCGCACATTCAGACACAGCTCGGCAGATGCAAAAGTCGGCATTCTGATATTTGTCGTCTCTCGCTCCCCATGCTGAACAAGCTCAAGGCCCGCCTGTTTGCGGGCGGGGCCGTGGGCTCAGCTCCACCCTCGGCGGCGTCGTCAACTCCACCGTCGTCGAAACCCCGGTACATCCCCAACCTGTATCCCGTCGGCGACACAACAATAGAGACGTATTTTCGGCGGTTGCTGCGGGACGATGTTGATGTAGACGACAGCGTGAACTTGGTCGAGCTCGCCCGCGAGGACGTCGTGGCGGCGGCCGTCCATATCGCAAGGGTGGACGGCAACGTCCCCCCTCAGATTCTGCCCCTCCTCACGCGCTGCATCACGGCCGACTACGACACGCTGCAGTTTGCCGACGAGTACATGGCCGAGCCGGAGGAGGCGGGCGTCTCTGCTCTCAACGAGCCCCTCCTCTTGCAGGTGTTGGTGGCCGTCGCGCTCAAGCACAGACATCCCGAGATGCTGCGCGACTTGCTCAAAAAGCACGGCACTCGCAAACTGCAGCGTACACTTTTTGAGACGGTCGGCCCGGACGCTTTCCGAGGTTCACACCGGGGCGACTCTGTCCTCGACGACCCGCACTATGGGCAGAAGGCGTGGGCTCTTTTGGCGGAGGCGGGGTGGGCCAAACCACTGGGCGACGAGCTTATCACTCCGCCTGTCGGTGGCCTACCTGATAGTGAACAGGCCAGACACGCGATTGCTGCGGCGGCGGCCAACAGTCAGGACGACCCCGACGGCGCCTTGCGAGTACTCGACGACTTTCTGGCGCGCGGCCTCGACCCGCAGCCGTTCACCGGCTGGATCTTGGGGGAGCTCGTCAAACACGGCACGCCGGCCATGGTGGCGCGCTTTTTGGGAGTAGTCACCCGCAAGGTGTACGACGGCGTGCCGCCGCGGCCGAAATGGCCGGGGATGCAGTCGTTGGTGACTGTGGCTGCCTCTCGAGCAGCACGAGTGAGCGCAGCGAGCGAGGAAAAGAAGGAAGGGCGAGTGAGCGCAGCGAGCGAGGACAAAAAAGCGAGCGAGGACAAAAAAGCGAGCGAGGAAAGAAACGACGGGTACGGGGTGCTGAGGGTGCTCATCGACATTGGCGGCATGGACATCCACACAGAGAGCGGCACATGGTACAAGGCGGGCCCCGACGACGAGCACCCAATGTCGCTCTACCGGAGCACTCGACTGGCCGACGGCAGCTGTGCCGACGATCCGCCGCTGCTGGCGGCGGTGCACGCAGGGAATGTGGCGTCCGTGCTCTTTTTGCTGGAGAGAGGCGTGGCCGAGCGGCGGAAAGGCGTGCTGGACGAGGCGATCAAGCGGGCGAGAGAGCAGCAGAATGCCGAGATGGAGGGTCTGCTGCAAAAGTGGAAGACTGACAGAAAAGAGGGAAGGTGAATAGGGGAAAGTAATGCAGAATAGGGGCTACACATAAATTGATGTCCGCATTGAGAGAACAATAGGAAGGAGCAGCATTGGATGAGTCAGTAATAAGGGGGAAGGTGCTAGAGAGAGGCGGCCTCAGGACGCCGGCGCAGTTCACGAGAAGCGTGCGACAAATTCACGATATTGATTTATGAGACACTATTTTACAGATTTTGAATTTACTCGTGATAAAATTTGTTTTTGAGTCGTTTTTCACCCGAATCGATGGCCATAATGTTGAGGACGGCAAATGTCGACTTACACGATTGTGGTATGTGTGGTTGCCGCGCTAGCCCCACTTTTGTGTTTTAGCGCTAGGTATATAGGCCAGGATAAGACTCAACAATTTCAACGGTCGAAGAACAAGTACCAAATGGTAAGCAACTTGGCGCAGCGGAAGCGCGCCGGGCTCATAACCCGGAGGTCCCTTGATCGAAACGAGGAGTTGCTATATTGATTGTTAACTTGTTTCCTAGACTCTTTTTTTGTCTTTTTTTTTTTTTAATCTTCTTCAACGGAATAGATCTTCCTCTCAAACTCATTTGAAATTTGTTCTTTTTTTTTGGTCTCTTTTTTTCGTGACGAAAAAAAAAAAAAAACCTGGTGCTGCTCGGACCTCACTCCGACATCTTTTGTCTCCAGCCCGGACCCGACGCCGACGACACGTCTGCCGAGTGTGCGCCGACAATCGGGTTCTACGAGTCGTTGCTCTTTCTCTTTATCGTCGTCTACGCCACTGGCATTTCTCGGTAGTTGCCAGTCTTGTCCTGTCATTAACAGTCACAGTACCTCCACCGATGCCGGGACTCTCTTTCTCTTTCGAGAAGGCGAGTCCACTGTCCACTGTCGCAGCCCACTGAATTGCCCACTAACACTTTCGAGTTACCCGAATCGGCCGTCGCAGTTCGCAACTGCTCTTTCGGCGGCAGGTGCAGAGACGCACTTGCGGTAACTAGACTAGATTCAGCAGCGAAATGCGGGGGACCTAGCGGACCTAGGCTTTGGAGAAAGAGAGACAAGAGCGTCACAGCATACACGCGACTCTTTCTCCACGATAGCTTTGATAGCAAGTCGCATATAAGAGGGATAGGGAATTGGAATTGGGATTCGACGACGGCGGTGTCGAGCATCTACACTTTTGTTTTGTGCTTGTGATATTTTGTCGAGTGTTCTTTCGTTCCTTCCTTTTTGGTTTCCTTTGCCTCTCTTTCCTTCTTGTCTCCTCTTCTCTCCACCGGTCCGCATCCGCTCTCCACTCTTCTCTTGTCACCTCCAACACCTCACAACAATGGCCCTCCACATCTCGTGTCGGCCCTGGCAGCTGCCGAGGGTAGGCCGGCAGCTCTCGAGACAGCAGCTCATCCGGCCACTGTCTTACACCACCCGGCGGTTTAATGCCACCCCGACCTCCTCGGCCGCCGCCTCGTCGGCATCGGACCTTCCCCTCGCCGGCTACAAGGTCCTCGACATGACCCGCGTCCTCGCCGGGCCCTACTGCACCCAGATTTTGGGTGATCTCGGCGCAGACGTCATCAAGATCGAGCACCCCGTCCGCGGCGACGACACCCGCGCCTGGGGTCCGCCCTATGCCGCCTACACCCCCGAGTCCGGTCTCTCGGGGCCAGGCGAGTCGGCCTACTTCCTAGGAGTGAGTTTTGGTGTCCTCGCTTCGCTCGCTTTTCTTTCTGTCCTCGCTACGCTCGCCTCTCTTTGTGTTTCCTCGCTCCGCTCGCTTCTCTTTCTATTCTCATTCGCTTCGCTCACTCGTGCCCCTCCTCTTCGCTGCGCTCAGAGTCGGAGTCGTCGTGCTAACTCTCCAGGCCAACCGCAACAAAAAGTCCCTCGCCCTCTCCTTCCAGCACCCCGCCGGCGTCGACATCCTCCACAAACTCGCCGCCCAGGCCGACATCCTCGTCGAAAACTACCTCCCAGGAACGCTGGCCAAGTACGGCATGGACTACCACACTCTCCACAAACTGAACCCCAAGTTAGTGTATGCGTCCATCACCGGCTACGGCCAGTCCGGCCCCTACGCCAGCCGCGCCGGCTACGACGTCATGGTCGAGGCCGAGTTTGGCCTCATGCACATTACCGGCGAGCGCGACCAGACGCCCGTCAAGGTGGGCGTGGCCGTCACCGACCTGACCACCGGCCTGTACACGAGCAACAGCATCATGGCGGCGCTGCTGGCGCGCGCCCGAACCGGCCGGGGCCAGCACATTGACTCGTGCCTCAGCGACTGCCAGACGGCGACGCTCGCCAACATTGCCAGCAGCTGCCTGATTAGCGGCAAGCCCGATACAGGGCGCTGGGGGACCGCTCATCGTAAGCCCTGCCCAGCCCCGTGAATCCACATAGACTGCACGAAAACGTTACTAACCTGCTGCTACGCCAGCATCCATTGTCCCATACAAGAGCTTCCGCACGGCCGACGGCGGCATCTTGCTCGGCGGCGGCAACGACCGCCTCTACCAGATCCTGTGCGACGGCATCGGCCGCCCTGAGCTGGGGACGGACGCCCGCTTCGCCACGAATGCCGACCGTGTTGCCAACCGGGTGATCCTCGAGGATGAAATAGAAAAGATCACCTCCACCCAGACCACCGCCCACTGGCTCAAGGTCTACGAGGGCAAGGGCATGCCCTACGCCGCCGTCAACGACGTCCAGACCACGCTCCAGCACGACCACACGCAGGCCCGCAACATGGTTCTGGACATTGAGCACCCTTACTGCGGGCCCGTCCAGCTCGTCAACTCGCCCATGAAACTGTCCGAGACCCCGCCCCGCGTCCGCCTGGCGCCGCCCATCCTCGGCCAGCACACCGAGGAGATCCTGGGCGAGCACCTGGGTTTTGGTGCAGACCAGATTGCCGAGCTGCAGGCGAGCGGTGTCGTGCGAGGGATCAAGAAGTAAAGAGTTAAGACAAAAGCAAAAGAGGCAAAGTAAATAGAGTAAAATGTACAAAGAATCTAGACAAGAACATAAATAAAGATGGATTGCATAAAGTATGTGTGAGTAAAAGCAAGGTTACAAGAACCTAGAAGGCTAGAATTGTTTTTAAAATATATTGTTTTTGCTTACTTGGTTTTTTTTTTTTTTTGTGAATAAAAAGGTGACAAGTGCAATATAAAGTAAATAGAATTCAGAATATAAATTAAAAAAAATCCTAAGAAATGAAATTACTTCATTCAAATTGACTCATATTTGATGATCTGGGAAGGAATGGCATTTTAATTCTTTTATTCAGTCAATTGCCAACATGTCACAACCGACTTGTCGGAGAATGATGGAATCAACAATCACGGATAACAAAAGCTTGTCTTCCCGAGACTGGAAGCTTGAGCTGTTTCGTAGAAAGATTTTAGCTGAAAATATGCAAAATAAAACGGTCAATCGACAAAGTAGCAGAAAACGGCAGTCGTCGATCGTCAAGTTGCATCGTGAGGTTTTAGAACGGTACGAAAAACCTAAAAATAAATCAAAGAAACACGCCAAAGCCAGAAGAAGGTAAGTCCAAACTCTGAGCAGACAAGAAAAGACGCCAGAAGAAGAGAAGACCAGACCTACGAACAGCAAGTGCCCCAAAAACATGGAAAGGAAATTGGCATTACTGTCGCAGGGCCCACAGGCTGAGCCACAGCCAGTCTCCAGTGTGTCTGAGCCCAGTGCCGTAGGCCGTGGACAGCCTGGTGGGAAAGGGAAAACGGAAATTGCAGTGATCGTATTCAAATCGTCGAGTTTGGCGGGGAAGATCACAAACTGTTCACTCGAAGAACAAAAAGATGGCATCTCGAAGTCGCCGTCAAGCCTCTCCGTTAAGCTTATTTCGAAGATTCCTCTTGTCGCTCAATCTCACGCTTTGCCTCTCCACGACTTGTTTCTCCTCACAGATCATCTTCTCACTAACCTCCTCTCACTGGTCTTTTGCTGTCTTCTCACCGCGCCAGGAAAGTTCAGCCCCAGCAATCCAGTCGAACGAGTGTCCTCCCATTTCCGTTTTGGTCGATTCTCCGTCGGCTTTTTGAGAGAGGCGCAGTTGGGAAGAGAGTGTCGACGATATGAACGGCACGTCTCTCACGCCGTGTGCAGGCACCGCCACGCTGCCCACGTGAAGTGAGAGAGTGAAGAGCGAAAAAAAGGAAAAATCCGATGTTTGGGTGTCACTGACACTTTCATCCACTGAAAATGCTTGCTTCTGGCACCTCTGCACACCAACTTGGTGGCAAACGGCTACGAGCGAAACAGAGACCCAGGCCTGGGCCGTTCCAGCCTTACGGTTGAGGTGGTGTTGGCAGGTACATGAATGGGAGCGTAACATTATGTGTGCGCACAAGTACCTCATAACACTCGCACTCCCGCCCAAATTAAGGATGCGAACTCTTCAGGAGACACTGACAAGCAAATCAACAAGGGAAAAAAGGACAGGGTTGTATGGGCCGCAATAGGGGACCTATGCAGGGTACAGCTCAGGGTGCAGGCTGACAGGCCGTGTGTCATTGGCTGAATTGAGGGCGGAGGAAGATGAGAGCCAAGATGAAGGGTCAGAAGGATGTTCTGGCTGCAGACTGCAGGCTGTTGGTGTTTTGGCGAGTGCTGTCAAAGTTCTCAACTTGCAGAATAATATGGAGAGAATATGGAGAGAAAAAGGACGGATGAAGACGAGACAACTCTGGAAGGAAGCGTTCTCAGAGGACGAGACAGCTATGGATTCATGAACAAGACAAGATGTTCAAGAAGGAAAGAACAGACACCACAACTGGAAAGAGCAAGTTTGTTTCAAGTCTGGGAAACAGCGACCCAGCACAATCATGCTCGCGACGCACAAGCACACAGGCTTCAGCCACTCTCACAGCACTTATTACACAGTAAATGCCTTCTCCCACTGCTGGTCACGATGCGTCTGACAGGTCGCACATGTCCTCTGTCGGCACTGCAAAACTCCAGCCGTTGTCAAACACATCAAGTCATCCTTACAGCAAAAAGTGTAAAGTGTGCACCGTATTCCATATCGATGACTTAACAAGCTTACGCCGAGCCTTGATCACCGTCAGGACGCCGTATTCTGAGCGTATTTGCCTTTGTTTGTTCAGCGCATCCTCCGTATTTTTCGTTAGTGCCGCCTATCGTCAAAGCGAGGAGCCAACGCGGCAGGGTACGCAACAACGCGTATGCAGTTCCTGCCAAAAAGACGAAAGAGCCACTTCGTTCAGAAGGAAAGAACTAAAACATCGTGGGTCTTTTAGGAAAGAACACTGAAATCAAGGTTTGAAAAGAAGTGCACGTTGTGACAAAAAGGGAAGAGCCTACGAGCCAACGACCCGCTCAGATCCGTTCCTTCCTTCTCCTCCGCCCCTGGGTCCTTCCTGGGTCAGCGAAATGCAAAATGCAAAATGCGCCTTTCGTCGCGGCGCGCATTTTCCTTGTAGACAAAGCCAGCCGAGCCAGCCTAAGCTAGTCAGGTCGAGCTTGCCTTGCCCCAGCCTTCGTGCCCCCTTTTTCGCATTCTCGCTTTTCCCCTTTTGCTCACGTCTGTTTCTCCGGCTCTGCCTTTCTGCCTCTCTTTTCTTGAGCCCCCTCCACTCAAGCAGTGCATCTTTTTTTATATTCCTGTGGCTCGGCTTACGACTGGGCCTTGTCGTGCAGGCTTTTCCCTTTTCTCTCCCTGCTGAACTGTATTTCGACGCTCACCCTTCCTTCTGGCTGACGCCTCGTTTTGTTTCGTTCCTTTTTTCTGATCCTCACTTTTCTTCCTCCTTTCTCTCTCTCTTTTTTTTCTCTCTCCTCGTCACTCGTCTCTCCTTTCGTCGTTTTCGTCGTCTTCGGTCTCGTTTCCTTGCATCAGACTACCTCTCCGACTGGGTCTGTTTGCCTTGCATTTTGTGTCTCTAATATTTGGCGTCTCCTGTCTCTCTTCATCTTGTCTCTCTTTAACGACTCTCCCTCCGTCTCTCTTCTCTCCTATTACTCTCCATTCCTCGACTTCGAGATCTTCGGGCCAATTCGCCGATTCCCACTCTGCCGATCCGATCAGTTATTCGCCCTTTTATCCTGTCGACTCTTTATCCCACGAGTTCCTCGAAACACGTCACGTTGACCGACGACCGGACGCGACTTTTTCTTTGACGAACGGAATCGACATTCTACCGGACCACATTCTACCGACCCGGCAAACAAAATCCTCTTCTCCCGCATCCTCCCACACAACCACACACTCACAATGCGCGTATCAACACAGGCTGTGCTGGCCCTGCTCGGCGCCACCGCTTCGGCCGCCAGCCCGGCCGTTGCTGCTCCCCTCGACCTCGCCGAGTGCCTCAACACCCACGCCTCCACGCTCGCCAAGTTCGCCGCCTGCGGCCACGCCGGCAGCATCGAGTACTGCATCGAGAACCGCCTGCCCAAGTCGTCCAAGGAGATCAGCGCCGAGGTTCTGGCCCAGTGCTTTGTCAATGCCGGCTGCCAGCCCGACGAGGCCCTGATCGAGGCCACCTGGACCATCCAGCGCTGCGGCCGCCCCATGGCCGAGGCCCATGCCAACAAGGGCGCCGCCGCCGCTGCTGCCGAGCTGCGCCGGAGACGCCCCGAAGCTCTGCCTGCACCGACGCCTGTTGCTGTGGAGCGGCACGAAGACCTGGCCGCCATGGTGATGCCGCGTGCCGACAGCACCTTTACCGGCGCCACCACCACGTCCCTCCAGTGTCTGACGACCACCACCATCTCGACCAGTGTCTGCCCCGTCCAGTCCACGGGCGCCAACGCCGGCAAGACCACGCTGTCCTGCTACTCCACGATTGCCCTCTTCCCGACCTGCGCCGCCGGCCTCATGTGCGACACCGACGACTCTTTGGGCCAGACCACCTGCATGAAGAAGGAGAACAACCCGGGCGCCGCCGGCATTGTGATTGCCATTGTCTTTGCCGCCGGCATTGTGATTGCCGCCACCACCATGTGCTTCTTCTGCTGCCGCGAGCGCCGCACCCACAACCGCATGGCCAAGGCCGCCGAGGCCGCCGCCATTGCGCGCCAGGCCGCCATCGACAGCAAGCGGCCCAGCGCCGGCGTGCGCAATGTGTCCGCCAACAACGGCCCGTCCGACAACCAGCCCCTCATGCCGCCCCAGCACCAGTACCTGCCGCAGTCCGGCTCGACGGCCTCGCTGGGTGGCGGCAACAGTCTGCGCGGCAGCGAGACGAGCGGCGACATTGCGACGGGCCCGAACCCGTTTGCTGACCACCAGCAGCTGCGGTAAGCAGTGAGTGAGCGAGTCGTGAGCGGAGCGAACGACGAGCGACACGAGCAAACGATCCCTACTTGCGACCTTGCGAGCAGGTCACAGCCGAGTGACGCGATCGACCAAAACGGACGAACCGAAAGAGCGAACCGAGGAGAAGAAAAGGTTAGAAGAAGTGAAGGAGAGAGAAGGCGAAGACAGTTCATTGGCGGACGGATACACTATTTCCTTTGGATAATATCAGGTGCTACTTTTGATTTTTACAGCTTTGACATTTATTTTTTACATTTTTTTTTTGCGTCTGGCTTCTCTGCGGCTTGCGTTAATGGTGTTAGCTCTATTTTCCATCATACTTATATCAATTTCCATAACTATCTTACTCTCCATATTGTTTATTTTCATATCCTTGATCAGCATAGCAATCAATTATCTGCGGACACCGATTGAATCTTTTTGAACTGTCCATGTTTATTCCAAGCTCGGGCCGTTCTCTTTGTCGCAACTGCCGGTCCAGCAGACAGCCCAACAGACACACTACAATGCCTCTTTGTCTTCGTGTTCTTTCATCCCTTTCCTCAAACCCCAGCCTATGACGCGTTGTCTCTCGTTGTCTCTCGTCGCCTCTTGGTGTCTTGAGCCCAAACACAACTGTGCGACCAGAATCGACCGTTGAGGGACTCGTTTTACATGGGACTCTGAGTCCGAAGCCACTTCGCAGCACGGTCTCCCGTCGCACGTTTCTGCGTCGTACATGGTCACGCAGTACAACTGTCTTGCGTTCTTTCTCGCACAACTATGTCCAAGGCGGTCCGGCAGCACGGATCACTTCCGGCTTGTGCTACAGAGGCAGGCCTCGTCGAGGGTTAGGTAGGCAGGCTCGGCGGGTAGGGAATACTGGTCACTCGACCTACCACAAGAGAAGCATTCGGCCATTGGCTGCAAATAAGTCAAAATCAAATACATCTGCAAATAATGACCTTTTGACCAAATGAGAATATAAGCAACATCTAATACCATGAAGCTATTTTGATTTTGAGATTGGGACCCAGACAGCCCAAACCCACCAGAATGATACACAGTGACTTCGTTTAAGTTTTGCCTATCCTTACTTATGAGATATTTTGAGGTACATAAGATTTGTTTTCTGTCATTTGATTAATCCATTCCTAAAATATTTAAATATTAAACGGACTATGAAGCTCGCCTTTCAAAAGCTTCGTTGAGCTATGAGTGAAGCTCCGATAAGATCGAAAAGCTACAACTTCTTGATTTTAATTTCAAACTCACACTTGTTTTTACATAATTAAATCGTTTCAAAAACCTCAATAAATCTCATTCCAGTTCGTAAATTTCTACAGTTTATCTGAATATAAGATATACAAAGTACAAGTATTGCCCTTGATGTGTCGTGATGTGCTTCAAGCTTCATTGTGTTTAATTGCATTTCTGATTGCACTCTAATAGCGGGGCGCAATATTGAGACGAAAGTGTGAGAGTGTGCCCCTAAAAAAGGGGTTGCAGGGTATTGTCGACTACTCTTGGGCTAGCAGTTCTAGGTTCTAGGCGTGTCAGGGGCCATCCCGCCCCAAGACCGTCCTTTTTTTAGGCCAATGCCACATGCTCTTCCGCTCTCTTCCCGCTGTATTTTCTTAGTGCTGCCCAGCAGTTGTGGTTGCTCTCGCCTTTTTTCTGTGATTTTCGCTATTGTCCTCTCCTTCCTCAGTTCCTCCCCCCCACCTGCCGCCGGCTAGTTTCAGCGTTTCAACTGGCAACTGCGCCTTTCCCTGTCTCCTTGCTCGACAACGGTCGTCGGTCGCTTCCTTCCCCTTTCGAACACAACAAACCCTCAACCCCTTGGTTGCTTCCCATCGTGTACATTTCCCAGTGTTCGCCCTCGGACATCCGACTTGTTCGCATCGTGACTTTTGCCATTGCTGCTTTGTCCACTCGACGACCTACATCCCCGATTAGCCTGGCACCTCCACGTCGTGACCGCCCCTCTCCCCCCTGAGCGACGAAGCGCTGCAGAGCAGCAAAATCAACACAGATCAGCGAGTAAGTTCACAAGCTCGACCCTGAAGACAACAGACAACGTCGACCCTTTTCAGCCTCACTTTTGTTCAGGTCCCCTTTTCAAATCCGTTTCGTCTTTCCATTAATCATACATTCTCTTCTGGACCCCTTATCGTCGAGCCCCTCCATTCCTACGCACCTGCACTTCCCATTCTTGTCGTCCTCTGGATCCGCACGCACGAGCACTGTGTTATCGTGGCCTCGTGCTTTCAGGGGTTCTTGTCAACTTCCTCCCCATTCCCCTATCCCATCCTCTTCTTGCACTTTCTTCGCTCCAATGCACTGTTTGTTTTCATCTCATCCTCCCTCTTGCCCCTGACCAGCTACTGATGCTCCCTTTCCGTCCAGCCGCCGACAATTCTTTTCGCCTTGTCCGACCTCAAGTTCACCCCTTGAATTGAATCGAACTCCCTGAAAGTCGAAAGTGCCCGCCCCACTGGCCAGATTCGATTTCCCCCAGGACCCCGCCCAAACGCCTGCAAGCTTGTCCTGATTCTGATTCTTCTGTGTCTTCTTCGACCACGCTCTCACCGCTCTCACTCGACGTCGACTTCACTCTCGTTCTTTCGTGTCGAATAATCTCTCTAATCGAATTCTATACCCTTAATTCCGTCGATTCCTCGTCTCGACCAACCGCCAAGATGGACAATCCCCGCCTCTACCTCAACTTCAACAACAACAATAACGCTGACCGCCTCGCTGCGACCGACCGCGCATACCCGACAACGCCCTCGACGTTTCCCCAGCCCGTTTTCCCGCCAACAAACCAGCAGCAGGGCGGCCCCTCGTCCAACAACATCGGCCTCGCCTCGTCCCAGCAGTCGCAGCAGTACCAGTCCGGCGGCTACTCGTCCCAGCAGCAGCAGCAACCGCAGCAGCAGGGCGGCTACTTTTCACAAGGCCAGTATGCCGCGCCACAGTACTCGTCGCAGCAGCAAGGCGGTGGCGGCAACGAGTATAGCACTGGCGGTGCACCGTTGAGCGCTGGCGGTGCTTCTGCTGCTTCGGGCGGCGGCATCCCAGCGTCGGCCAGCGCCAACAACCTGTACCAGCCGCGCTCCAACACGCCCGGTGCCACGGACCCCAACACGGGCCTGGCGCACCAGTTCTCACACCAGAACCTGGGCGGTGCTGCACGTGCTGCCGCCGCCGCTGCGTCCAGCAACTACAGCCGGGGACCGTCGTCTGCCCAGCGCCCGCGGACTGCCGGTGCCACTGGCTATCAGCCGGCCGGCGGTTACAGCTACCTGAACCAACCCCTCCCGAGCCAGCCTGTGCCGCCTCCGTTCGAGTTCCAGAATGCACCCGAGCGGAACCCCGACCGCCACGGCCCCAATGCCAACAACAACCAGAAGAAGTGCTCGCAGCTGGCGGCCGACTTTTTCAAGGACAGCGTCAAGCGCGCACGTGAAAGAAACCAGAGGTAGGCCCCCTCACTTAGCACACCGATCTCAGTTTATATCTCTACAGACACTAACTTGCCTAGACAAAGCGAGATGGAGCAGAAGCTGGCCGAGCCTAACCAGACCACGGCCCGCAAGGAGCAGATTTGGTCGACGGCCGGTCGGCGAGAGGGCTCGTACCTGCGTTTCCTGCGGACCAAGGACAAGCCGGAGAACTACTCGACGGTCAAGATCATCGGCAAGGGCGCTTTCGGAGAAGTCAAGCTCGTGCAGAAGAAGGCCGACAACAAGGTGTACGCCATGAAGTCGCTCGTCAAGACGGAAATGTTCCGGCGCGACCAGCTGGCGCACGTGCGTGCCGAGCGTGATATCTTGGCCGAGTCCGACAGCCCATGGGTCGTCAAGCTGTACACGACGTTCCAGGACGCCAATTTCCTGTACATGCTGATGGAGTTCTTGCCCGGTGGCGATCTGATGACGATGCTGATCAAGTACGAGATCTTCTCGGAGGACATTACGCGGTTTTATATTGCCGAGATCGTGCTGGCCATTGAGGCCGTGCACAAGCTGGGCTTCATCCACCGTGACATCAAGCCCGACAACATCCTGCTGGACCGCGGCGGCCACGTCAAGCTGACGGATTTCGGTCTGTCGACGGGCTTCCACAAGCTGCACGACAACAACTACTACCAACAGCTGCTGCAGGGCCGCCCGAGCCGGCCACGCGGCGGCGACCGCAACTCCATTGCCATTGACCAGATCAACCTGACGGTCAGCAACCGGTCGCAGATTAACGATTGGCGGCGGTCCCGCCGGCTCATGGCCTACTCGACGGTCGGCACGCCCGACTACATTGCCCCCGAGATCTTTACGGGCCACGGCTACACGTTTGACTGCGATTGGTGGTCGCTGGGCACCATCATGTTTGAGTGCCTGGTCGGCTGGCCGCCCTTCTGCGCCGAAGACCGCCACGACACCTACCACAAGATTGTCACCTGGCGCCAGTCGCTGTACTTCCCCGACGACATCCAGCTGGGCGCCGAGGCCGAGAATTTGATCAGGTCGCTCATCTGCAACACCGAGAACCGTCTGGGCCGCGGCGGCGCGCACGAGATCAAGGCGCACAGTTTTTTCAGAGGTGTCGAGTTTGACAGCCTGCGCCGCATCCGCGCGCCGTTTGAGCCGCGCCTCACGTCCAACATTGACACGACCTACTTCCCGACGGACGAGATCGACCAGACGGACAATGCGACGCTGCTCCGGGCGCAGCAGGCGCAGGCCGGCGGCCGCAGCGCCGTGCCTGAGGAGAGCCCGGAGATGTCGCTGCCTTTTATCGGCTACACGTTCAAGCGGTTCGACAACAACTTCCGTTAGGGTGCGTAGCAGGCAGCTTGCGTCAACGGCGTGCTTTTGTGACCTAATTCATCACTTTGATCTTGTGTTTATTTTGATTCCTGTCTTTTGCTTGTTCATTTCTGCCATCTTCATCTTCATCTGCTCTGCCATATGTCATCTTCTATTTTATACTTTATATTGTCTTTGCCTGCCGTGGGTAGAAAAATAGTAAGCAGCCATTTTGCCATTTGCCATTTATATTCGCCATCTAGTATAGTACTCTTGTATGTACACTTGGTATTCCGAGCATTGTTCTGAGCATTCTGTCTTTCTGTATGGTCAGCAAGTAAAAGAAAACGACTTTATTCCAAAGGCTTGCGTTGTGTCCGTGTGTGTGACTTCAGTACCCATGGCTTTAGTGATCATCTGGGTTTTGCTAAACTGTCTCTACGTAACAATAATATATACATGGAAGTTTTATATTTAATAAATAATGTTTACTGCCCGCCGACTTGGGATTTGAGTTTATCTTCTTTCTATTACTAAATGAATAAATCTGGACGAAAATGAGGATATAATTATGATTTTTTTTTTAAAAAAAAAACCGATAATTAATCATGCAATTTTTATAATGAAAGTATATCAACAAATGCAAATAAATCAATGAATACACAATTGCCCCAGAATCTGTTTATATTCCCTTTAGAATGCCAGGTATATTGATCGCATCGCTATTAATCCATGAAATGCAAACCATCCAACGCCATACTTTTACAATAAAGACACAAAGACACAAAGACAGCAAGAAATACAAGTCTGACATACTACCGCCCCGTCAGACCGGGCGCGGCGTTAAACTGCTCTTCCCGCTCGGTAACAAACATGACCTGCACCCAGTACTCGCGGGCGTCGCGGTCCCAGTAGTCAAAGGTGCGGCCAGCGCGGCGGTCCAGCTCGCGGGCCGGGATCTTGAAGCCGCACGTCTCGTAGGGGTCGGCGGCCACGAGCAAGTACTGGAACTGGCGGTCGGGCGTCTCGACCTGTTGCGAAAACGCGCTGGTGACCTGCCAGCGCGGCGTGACGTCGGTGCCAATGTCTGGGTACTGGAGCTGGAACAGCAAGCCCATCTGGCGCGTCACGGGATCGCGGACCTTCATAATCTTGTAGCCGGGGCGGCCAATCCTGACGACATTCTTCTGGGCGTCGCCGCCAAACCCGAGCGCGCCGAAGCCGGCACCGGCCACGCCCATGGGCAGCCCCGTGGCCGGGTCAATGTCTTTCCTCAAACCCTCGCGCTGTTCCTTGGCGGCGCGGCGGGCGAGGTTGGTCTGGTGCTTCTTGCCCTGGGTGTGGGCGAGGTAGGAGCCGTCGTTCTGGTGGACGGTCAAGCACAAACGGCACTCAAAGGAGCCCAAGTGGTTGCGAAAAAAGTAGGGATCGCGGTCGAGGTCGATCGACTCGAGGGCCAGTTTCCTCAGGCGTTCGCGACGGTCGGCATTGGTGGCGCTGTGGGAGGCGACGCCGCCGCCGCCGAATTTGGAGCCGACGCGGTTCTGGTAGTCCATTGTGGGGAGTGTGTGTGTATTGTGGAGAGAAAGGGGTGGATGGTCGGTGAGAGTCGCTGTGTTGATGCGATGCGATGCGACGATGGTTGTGAGGTTGACGTCGCGATGCCTGGAAGTTTTAGGTCGCGATTGGAGATGGCAAAAAGGTGGCGATAAGATAAGGCAAGATGACTAAGCGATGGGAGGTGCTGGTTGGCGAATGACTGCTGTATTTTAGGGGTTCTTCAGCGCTAATTGCCCTAGACTTGGGCTTCTCCACTAATGCATGTAAGTGTGCTGTAAATACGGAGTACAGGGCACTAACGCTGTCTACTCAATGCTATTCGATATCATTGTTTACTTTCTGACGATCTCCTTTTCATATCTGTCTTCTTTGAATTTGTTTGTTTCTTTTTAATTCTTTCCTCTTCACTTTCTCCATTTCTTGCTCGCTTCTTCTCTTTCCCACTTATAGCCGTCGATCCACAGACTCTCCACAAACACTCTATCAGCGCTCCGACAATGGGAGTTGGCGGTACGGTAGACGCTGTTAAGGGCGTCTATAAGGGTATCCATAGCAGTATCCGTAGGGAAGGCACCCGGAATACAGTGGCAGATCTCCCACGGTCTCCCACGATCTGCCTTATTGCCTTGTTTCCAACGCTTCCAACTGCTCCAACAGTCCCCAAACTCTCCTAAACTCCCATGTCTCCCGCGTTCAGTTGCCTATTCTCCTTCCTTGATCCACTAACAGGGCCAGCCCGTTGATGAACAGTTGGCGATTCATGCCGTCGGCCACGTTGTTTTGATTTGGATTGTGGGTTTCGATCAAAAGATACCTTGCAGTTGTTTTTTGCGTCTCGGGGCTGGCTATTGAGCTTGACGAGTGTAAACGATAAACGATACCGCGAGACGATATGCCACTGGAGAGCAGGTTTTCCGCCTTTATTCAACTCACCTTTTCTCACCCATCTCTTTTTCTTGCCCTCTTTCTCTTGCCTTTCTCCCCCACCTACTCACCTCTTTGAATTTGAAATATGTGCCCATTTGCCACGCCCCAACAGCTCTCTGTTATTGTCAGCTCTGTCGCTATCGCTTTCGTTATTGCCTCTGCTATTGCGTTCGCTATAGCTGTCGCAATCAGGACCAGAGGAGACACGGCGCAGCGGACACGGCACGGTCTACGGCTCTTGGCGGAGGCGTTTGGGGTGTGTGAACAGAGTTCTCTGTCACAAGATATATTGCCTCCCAACCACTCCACAACCACCCTGGACCCTGCTGGGCGATCGAGTGTGTTGCATAGACCGGGGGAATGGAAGAAGAGAAGGAGGAGAAGGAAGAAAAGGAATGATTGTTGGAAGAATAGACGAAAAGACGAATCGACGAATTGGGGCACAGGACGACCACTCACTGTGCACTCCGTACGATCGCTTGATCAAAGAGGGGGCTGGCAGGATGGAATCAGAGACAAGAGGATTAGAACCACGTGGAGGGTGCCGTCGAGCGAGCCGTCTTTGTCTCTGTCTCTAGCAGTCCATCTCTAGCCGTGATTGACTGCAGGATGCAGTGCAGATGCAGATGCAGACTCTCCCACTCTGTCGAGATAATCCAGACAAGGCAAGCCGATGCTTCTGCCCGTCTCTCACGCTGACACCCGCAGATATTCAGATATTTGGCCGTATATTTGGCCGCGGATACCGTTCAGCGCAGACAAAAGAAGACAGAACCGCGCCTACCGTGCAGATGTTGATTGCTGTTCGTCCTCGTCTGTTCGGCGTCTCTTTTCGTCTGTGACTTTCTGTCTTTTCTCTCTTTCCTGCAGCCCGTCGATTTATTAATAGATCTCGGTTCGTCTTTCATCCTGTTGTTGTTGTTGTTGTCTTTTCCTCTCTTTTCTGTTTCTTCGATACTCTCTCCCAATTCGCTGTCGTTTCGGGCCCGAACGTGGTGGGAGGAGGGGTGGGCGAACCGGCGGGCGGCAACCTTGGTTCTGTTGTGTGTTGTGCGTGCTTTTCAAGGTCTGGACGTTTCTCCAGCTTTTTTTCGTCGAGCTCTCCCAGCCTCTCACTGGAGGGGAACAAATAGCAAATAACAACAGGATCGACTGAAACGAAACGAAAGTGACAGACGGATGAGAGCACATGATGGAAAAAGAGGCTTGAGAGCGAGATCAGAAGACAGGCGTGGCGACAATGGTTGCCTCCAGAATTGCCTCCAAGAACTGCCTCTCATCCTTCGTCTTCCCACTCAATGGTCTTCCGTGTCCGTTTCTGCCGGATGCCTTGTCTTCCGTTCTTTGCATGTGCCTGTAAGCTATGCACTTGCAAAGGTAGCTGTCTTCTGTGTGCTCTCTTCTGCTCTCGTTTGCCTGCCCTCTTGTTCGCTCGTTCTTGCCCTGCCGCCTTTGCCTTCTCCCTCTTGCCCTTTCGCATCTTGTGTTGCACTGCGTGCCGTGTCTGTGTCTGGAGTCAGCGTTAGCCATGTATTGTGAGGGCTTTCTCTCGTACCTCTTCCTGTACTTCTTTTGATGTGTTTTTGGAAGCTTCTTTCCAGTTTCCTGTCGTCCGTTGTCGCATATCTCTGTCGAATGGTCCTTGAAGTCCCTACTCTCAAGGACCTTGAGTCCTTCTGTCGATTTTCTGAAAGAGCTTGAGCTTCAAGCTTCTTCGAGGCTCTCACAGCACACAGCTCTCCCCAAAACTCAACTCCCGCAGGACAATATCGGGCCATGCACTATTCGGTTACTTGTACTTGGGGTCCTGGGACCAGCGCGTATTTTGCGTTTGATTTCTTGTATCTTTCTGTCCCGTAGTCGTATCGCGTGTGAACTGCATCTCATTTCAGTTTTGACTATTTTTATTTTTATTTTATTTGCATTTTACTGTGGTACTCGACTGTCCCAACCTTGCACGACTAGGGTTCCTTCCCGTGTTTCCTTGTCGACTGCATGCTCTTTCTGCACGAGCGGTCTCAGTCTCCCCTCTTTTTTCGTCCTTCTTTTTTCTACAAGTCTACGGAGTACGTCCCATGCACCTACGGAGTACACGCATGAGCCCAAAAGCGCTGGCCTGCTTTGGTTTGGTGAATCTTATTTTATTTTTATTCTTGTCACTTCACTTCACTTCACATCCCTTGCTGTCCTTCTGTCCCTCGTCGGCGATGCAACGCCACCGCTACCAACAGAAGCTTCAAAATCACACACAACAAACAAAACCCGGCTTCCATGTGGGCATCGTGTCGTCGGAGAAGTGAGCAGGGATTACTCTTCTACTCTCCCACTTCCGCCCTTCTTCTCTGCTGACCACCACAGTTTTCGATCTTCTGGTGTTTTGGCCCCCATTCTTTTCGGATCTCTTACACGGCCAGCCAGTCGCAATCCGTTTATTTAACTTGGGGTGATATTTTTTTTTTGACCCTCGTGCTGTGGCTGACCACTCGTCCGACTGACCTGCGGAAAGAAGGTTAAAATGTGCCGAAAGTGAATGGCAGTCCAAGTCTGACGAGTCTGGTTCTGTGCATGACTACGAAACAACCAACAGAACTCCCAAGAAAAAATGATACCAATTTTATGTAGAGAAACTGGTCTATTTTTCGTGTCATTCTCGTGACCATTCACAGCCCTAACTTTAACTCTATTTACCTTTGCGGAGTGCATTGACAGACTGTTGGCACGGCTGGGACTGCCTCGCATCCGCCTGTTGGTTGGCAGTGGACAGCCATATTGATGTCTGTTGGTCGACAAGAAGGATTTGTTTACTCTGGGCACATCTGGGCGTTTACTCGGCATCGGGCAAGTTCATCGTGTTCTCTCGCTATGAGTAGATGCCTCTTCCAAACGTTATATGGGGAGATGTTTGATTTTGAATATCTGAATACTCTCCCTGATATTTCTTTGATATTTTTTCAGCTTTTCTTATTCTTGCCCCTTCTACTTCCACGTCCCCCACTCCCTTGATCGGACCACGGGCTTTCCCCAGCAGGAGCTGGACCAAGAGATGCAGGTGTGTGGCAATGCTCGCGTCGAGCAAAGTCTCGAGGAGTTTAATGAGGTGTACAAGGTGTATCAAATTGAAATCGACTCCCTGGGGGCATTTTGTGCTCCAACAGACACACCCTCTTATATGAGCCTTTAAATTAACTGCCCTCGACTGCCTCTCAGCCGTCGTGGTGCATCGGCATTATATTTGCAGCTTTATCTTACATGGACTACACAGGACATGTGCTTCGCGTAATTCTGCCTCGTTTGTGGTGGTTGCACTATGAGGCGAGTTTCTATGAGTTCCTGCATCGTCGACCATCGTCTGTCCCTCGAGATATATCAAGACGTCCGGATTGACGGAGCCTCGAGTCCATTAACATCTTTGTTGAAGATCGACAGACTTATACCCATGAGACACTCTCCAGGTTCTCGTCTTGTTCTTGTCGCCCATCTTCTTTAATCTCACACCTCTTCTCTTTCGCCTCCCCCGCCAGAGCCTCGCGAAACGACCAGTACGAATTTATCCTTTTAGCTTTTGCCCCATCGCTTGGTGCCGGGTAAGACGTTGGATGGGGGAGTGCGACGTGGAAGAAATATTTGTAAAAAAAAAAAAAGTCTTCTTGTCCTTGCACACCCCGACCCTTTTTGCCTTTTCCCGTTGAACCACTGGACCACTTTCCCACTTTCCCACTGTTCCCACGTCCCTGGTGACAGGACGCGGCCGAGCCAAGAATGGAGATGGTCAGATAATTTTGGGCAAACTTCCAATGTAAATATCCAGGCATATATCCAGGCAGGAGGCAGACTGTGGCCATGTTGTGCCGGCGGCCGTGTTGTAAATACTTGGAGAATTGGAGATGCCCAGCCAGCCAGCATAGCCGTGGTGATCATTGATCATTGATCACAGATCGCAGCAATCATAGCGATCATAGCAGCATGATTATGGACACAATATCATAACCACAGCATAATGGACATTTTAATACCCTCACCGTAGACACTGCCATCAAGACCTCTGAACTTAAATTGCCTTCCCTCCCAAGCGAGCGGCCTCAGCGAACGGTCTAATACGGGACAATAAGGCACAGTTCTCCAGTCAATAAGGGACGCGCCCGGGCCAGAAGCACTGGCACAGAACCAGGAGATGCTGTCTTTGAATGGTGACACTGCTACTCTCACACCACGGCCCAGCCGTCCCGTCGCCGTGCATCGTGCAGCCGTTGGACGCCATTGGGCGCCTCCCGCCTGAGGTGCATGCAGACAGAAATGTATTTGTGGGCTTCACAAGGCAGTCAGTCTACTTGACTCTTTACCACAATATTGTTAATATCTCCAGAGGCGATGTCGAGATTGAGTGCTGAAATGCTGGTTCGTGGGAGTCGGCTGTGAAGGCAAAGAAGGCAATGAAGGAGCAGCTCACCAAGGTCCAAGACTCACAGGACAGACTCGTAGTCTCCTTCGACAGACTCACTCTTTTCTTCTCCCTTTCAGGGCAGTCAGCCACGCTCCACTTCGGCTTCATCCTCGGCGCGTCCAAGCAAATGGTCCGGGAAGACGGCACGACCAACCACGAGGCCTGTCCTTTTGGGGAGACGCTCGACTCTCAGTGGTCAATTGATCCTCACAAAAGACCAGCCCAGGCTGTGATTGGCATGGTCCGGGGGCTGGCCTTGTCCAGCGTTGCATACAAAGAAAGGCAGGTGGGCAGGTGCGGTGGTCGTAGCGTTCAGGCGGACAACCACTCCCTGACAGGTGGCGTTCTGGCTTGCTGGCGTTCTAGCGCTCTGGCCGTGGCTTGCGCTATTCTCTACCGTACTTTCAGATTTATGTGCCAGAAAAACGTGGGTGGTTCCACTAGGATTTTGTGCCTTCCTCTTTTTTTTGCTTCCCCATCTTCCTCTCCTACCCCTGCCGCCCCCAACCAATCACATGGCAACCTGCGCATCGCCGGTTCCTCGTCCCGTCCAACAGCATGTGCCTTTCCTTTTTCGTATTTGCAGTCTTTCCTTGCACTCACACAGATCCTGACCTGTCATTCTCTTCAGTGCCTTCCACCAAAAAGCTCGAGAACGTGACCTGCTCGTACGGGACCAACGCTGCACGGCACTCTCCTCCGAGTCTTTTGACTTTGCCGAGTCTATCGAGTCTGTCGAGTCTCAAGTCTGATGTGAGTTTTGTTCTCGACTCTCAATCGCGGAGGAGACCACTGCTCCGTATGGGCTCGAGACTCCGTATTTTCTTGTGTGCTTTCTTTTTCTGCCAAACTCTGTTAGCGAGAACGGTCGCGCCTTCCTCTGTCGCCTCAGCTTTGCCTCTCCACATTCGGCACATCACCTTATTTTTTGCCGGTTGCGCTTGCCTTTTCGTGAGCACTTCTTTTTCAGCAGGCAATTGTGAGCACTGTTTTTAACTTTTTGCTTGTCTCGTGCCTGCTCCTATTTTCTCACTGACCCGGTTCATCACAGAGTACCCGTGTGTTTGGTCCGTTTGTCTATTTTCACCCTTATTTTTCAAAACTTTTTTTCTCCCATTCCTGCCTCCACTGCCGTTGGGTTTAGCACTTTTTACACCCGAACCTCTTGTCCCCTCGGGGAAGTCGTTTAGTCGTTCGGGGACCCCACAACTCGTGGGCCAGAACCGACTACACTGCATGTACACGTAAAAGTGAAAAAGAAGGTAAAAAAGTAGCCCCGTAACTACAGCCGTAGCTACAGCCGTCGTACATACGCCGTGAGGTTGGCGCCTTCCGTTTGAGAACAAAGACCGTATCCGTACTGCCGCCATCGTGCCTTCCCTTGACGATTCGTGCCTGCCTTTTGTGTCAAATGTATTGTAGTGCATCGCACCTTCCGCCGCTCTGCTCTCTGTGATTACCCCTATTCCGATCCGTCTTCTCCCAAGGGTGTGCCCACGCTCATCCAAGCCACCGGAATCGTTGCTTCAACTCCGTGATCATACACAGTACTCTGTAGAGGACCTCCAAAAACAACAACACAGACGACAAAGCCAGCTCTCGAAGGATTAATTGTGCATGAACGTCAACAGCGACTAACCCATCGTGGCCCGATTTGCGATGTGGCCTACACGGATCTGGCCTAAAGCAGGCCAAGGCAAGCCACCACCGTCAAGACCTGAGATGGCAAAAAGCAAATGCCAGCCAAATGACAGCAAATGGCATGCCATTGGCAAATCGGCCCAAGCACGTCGGCCTTGGATCCCGTCAACCGGGTCGCCAGTGAAGCCACAAGCCAGTCACCACCGTGACCACTTTACTGTGAGTTCATCTTCCCTGCCCTCAACGCCGACATCGTGGCACCCACGCGTTTGCCTTTTCGAGCACGAGTCCACAATCCGATCCATTTACCCATGATTATCTTTCGTCCTTTTGGGTCTTTTCCTGGGTCGTTTCGTCCGTGATTTACCTCGTCTTGAACTCCTCGTTCCTCTTACCTCAACTTCCCCGACCCTCAAACACCCTTTTTTTTTTCGTCTTTCTTTTGAGCCTTTTGATTTACCCTAGAAGCTAATCCTCTTTCTGACTCGATTCTCACCACAAAACCACCAAAACCACGAAAAAAAAAAACACCAAAAGCCAAGCCCTCCACCATCGGTGCCACCCTCTGTCTCCTCTCACTACGACACCACACCATCGACACGCCCTCCCCCGAGCTAGACCCAATTGTGACCTAGGTCCGGCTTCCACTGTCCAAAGATCCCGCCAGCGTTGCCAGTCTGCCAGAATTGCCAGCGAAAAGGGAACGAAAAAGTCGACAGCGTCGCGACCAGACCTACATGGGGAAAGGCGTCGGTTTATGGCCGTTCCCCTTGTGTCTTATTTTCTTCCTATTTTTCTTCTTTCTTTCTTCCTTTTTTCTTTTACCCAGGAGCTAGGTTAGCTTGCTGGAGACTCGAACTGGAGTGCATGGCCCATCTCGGTCGCCCATGGGCCTCCACGCCTCTACATGGAGACATGGGGACGATGTGGAGGCGCGTGGAGGAGCGCACCGGCTATGAGAGGCTATTGTGAATGAGATGATGGGACGCTCATGGGATGCTCATGGGATGGGCTGAGGTCTGTGTGCCTGTGAGTGCAAGTGCACTCCTTTCGTGTGTCTCTGCCAATGCGTGCCAATGCTCTCGTGGTGGCCACCTGTGGAAAGGTGCAGCCGACTTCCCGCAAACCTACCCCAACTTCGGTTCCTTCTTCCTTCTTCCTCTTTTGTTTTTCTTTTCTTTTTTATTATTTTATTTTATTTTCTTTCTTCTGTTCCTTTTCTTCTGCCCTGCGCAGACCACACTCTACCAGACTCTCTGTCTCCCCTTCCCACACGCCTTCCCCTCTTTCCAACTCACACCCCCTTCCCCCTCCCCAGTCACCCCAGTCCCCTTGCCCTTGTCTTGAAGGAGATAATTTGGGGTTCCCTTCTTTTACACATTGTGGAGATGTCCTCTGCCTTGCAGACCATTCTCTGAAAGGCAAGCACAAGCAGAAGAAGCACGGGCAAGCTCTCAAGCTCACGCTCACGCACTCGCACTTCGAGCACATCTATATTAAACATCCGGCTCGTCCTCCTCTTTTTTGTTTTTGTTTTCCCTCCCCCCTTCTCTTCTTCTTCATCCGCCCAGCACTTGCTTTTGCAACCCTGCCATTTGGCCTTTGATACCCGGTTCATCTTTCTTTTCTTATACCCATACTTTACTTTATTTTTTTTTCTACATATTCTTATTTTTTGATACCCTCTGGCAACATCAACAATGGCCAAAAAAACAACCTTTGAGCTCGCGGGCCGCGAGTGGGACAAGGTCAAGTGGTGGCAGCGCAGCAACATGCGCACGCTCTACTTCACTCTGTGGGCTGCCATGCTGACCTCTGCAACCAACGGCTACGACGGTTCGCTGATGAACGGTCTGGAGTCGATCAAGGCCTGGAATGATGGTGAGTAAAGTCCTGGGGATATCAAATGTAGAATAGTAAGATATCGCGAGATTGCTAACAGCACAGACTTCCACAACCCCAACAGTGCCACGCTCGGCCTGATCACCGCCTCCATGTCCATCGGTTCTATGCTCGCCATTCCTGTTGTGCCCTACGTTGCTGATCTGCTCGGTCGCCGCACCGGTGTCGTCATTGGCTGCTCCATCATGATCGTCGGCGTCGCCCTCATCTGCATCGGTTTCCACGTCGCCCTCTTCATTGTCGGCCGTCTGATTCTGGGCTTCGGCATCGCCATCGCCCACGGCTCGGCGCCGCTGCTGATCACCGAGGTCGTGCACCCGCAGCACCGCGCCATCTACTCCACCATCTACAACACCCTGTGGTACCTGGGCTCGCTGGTCGGCTCGTGGGTCGCCTTCGGCACCAACAACCTGAAGAACGAGTGGGCCTGGCGCGTGCCCTGCCTGCTGCAGGCCATCCCCTCGCTCGTCCAGATTGTCATGATCTGGACCGTCCCCGAGTCGCCCCGCTGGCTCATCTCGCGCGGCAAGCCCAACGAGGCCAAGGCCATCCTCGCCAAGTACCACGCCGAGGGCGACTTGGACGACGAGCTCGTCAATGTCGAGTTCAACGAGATTTCGCAGACCATTGCCCTCGAGCAGGAGTACGAGCGCAACGCCTGGTCCGAGCTGTGGTCGACCCCGGGCAACCGCCACCGTCTCATCATTCTTATCTCGATCGGTTTCTTCTCGCAGTGGTCCGGCAACGGCATCGTCTCATATTACCTCCCGCAGGTCCTCAAGCTCATTGGCGTCGTCGACTCAACCACGCAGCTCGAGATCAACGGCTACCTGTCGATTGTGCAGCTCGTGTCGGCCGTCACCATCTGCTTCTTTGTCGACAAGGCCGGCCGTCGCCCGCTGTTCTTGACTTCCTGCGTCGGCATGCTGCTGTCCTTTATCGCGACCACGATCGGCCTGGCCCGCTACGCCGTGCACGCCACCGACGCCGCCGCCAACACGGTTATTGTGTTCATCTTCATCTACTACATCTTCTACAACCTGGGCTTCTGCGGTCTGCTCGTGTCGTACTCGGCCGAGATCCTGCCGTACCGCATCCGCGCCAAGGGCCTGACGGTCATGTTCTTCTGCGTCGACCTGTCGCTGTGGTTCAACCAGTACGTCAACCCGATCGCGCTCGACCACATTGCGTGGAAGTACTACCTCGTGTACGTTGTCTGGCTCGCCTTCGAGTTTGCCGTCGTCTACTTCTTCTACATTGAGACCAAGAACACGCCGCTCGAGGAGATTGTCAAGCACTTTGACGGCGACACCGCTGTCTACGGCGGCGACGACGCCACGACCAAGGCGCGCCACCTGGCCGGCGAGGACGACGTCCCCGTCCCCGTGGTCGCCAACGAGAAGACGGCCACCGCCACCGAGCACGCCGCTTAAGCGGGCTGGACTCATCTGTTCCCCAGAATTGTCTGATATAGTCTGTTTAAAGTTCAAGGGTTCGCCTTTGCTCACTCTTTCATCCTTTTCTTCGTTTGAGCTTGCTCGTTCCATTTCACCACTGAAATTACCGCAAACCCATCTCTACACCATTTCCCCCAAAAATATAATCGCAAGCGGGAGACGAGGGTGGTTGATTGTCTTTTGACGACAACTCGCTACTCTCTTCTCCCACCTGCTCTCTTTGATGCAAAATTAGCATGATGATACTTTTTAATTACTCAACAAATGAATATGGTATACCCCTAAACAATATGTCCTATCAATGCAAAGTGCAATATGAAGTGAAGTGAACTGTGAAGTAAAAACCCAGGAAACCGTCTTGTGAACCCACATGCCACATGTCAACGGGAATATAGACAAGCGAAATCACGGCCGATAGTATCGATAATACTTTACGGCATAGCCTTCATCCCCTCGTAATCTCAATTCTCGGTCTCGGCCAACAGCCAAAGTAACGGCTGTTTCTTTGCCCGGGTCCAACAGTCGTTACCTACCTTCTTACCTGGGTCTTCGGTTAACTGTGAGGCAAAGCTCCAAAAAAAAGTCACAAAAAAGAAAGCAAAGAAAACACATGGCGTGCCGTTGTGAGGAGAACAGAGATCACCGTCATTTTTCGTTTTTCGTCGTCTTTTTTTTGTCGTCGTCTCCCTCAATCGCATTTACCCGGAAGACCCTGTCTTCTCCTCACGGCCAGGGGGGGCGTGTAGGAAAGAAAGAGGACTAAAAAACGACTAAAATGGTGAAAGAGACCTTGAATGACAGGGCCACCGGTTAAATGCGAATTGGTCTCTGTCAAAGTGGGGTGAACACAGGACAGTCTGGAAGAGAACCTCGTGATGTGAGGTGGGTGAGGTGAGTACACAGTCGGAGTAGTGAGAAAGAGGTGACTCTGCAAAAGTGAGGGTCGTGAAAGTCGACGCCAACACCAACACCAACGACAACGACAACCCCACAGCCCTGCCGGCAGATTTGGAGCATCGCGATAGAGGCGTCGCCTTTCATGGTCACCGACGTTCATCGACTTTTTGTCTTTAACCGTTGGAATTCGCCTCATCAAAAGACACACCCTTCACACCCTTCTCCATGTCTTGATTTGTCTTTGTCAACTTTTCTATTTATCCTTTTGGAGTCCGCCAAGCGAGGGTGTATGGACAAGACGGCGATCGTGAACACGCCCGTATACACGCGCGTTTTGCATCAGAGGCGTCGAAGTTGGAGATGATGGCAATGATGACATTAACGATGGCGACGGCGACGGCGTACATTGCCTATACAGTCTAGTCAGCAGTTCTAGCCAACAGTTTAAGCCAACGTCTCCGAAGACACAATCGGAGAGTTTCCTATTTAACCATCTTGGCATAAAGGTTGGGCTGGTCGGGTTCGTGATGTTTTGTCATGGTCGGCTTTGTCTGGATGCGCGTATTGACACGTATCGACCACTTTGTTGGGACTCACGTTGCCCGTCGTAGTTCGCATGTTGCATGTTGCAGGTCACAGCGGGCCAGGCCGGCGAGAGCGTGCCGAAGTACTCCGCGCAAAGCACAAATGAGGCAAGGAAATGCAGACAAGGCCAGAGCCAGACCAGGGCCTACGATAACCATATCCATATCCATAGCCATGTGCGTGGAAAGTGGGAATATATTGGTAAAATTCTTCACTTTGTCTGCAGGATATTTTCCGATCAGATAGGACTGTATTGAGACAGTATCAGGTACGGCGTGTTGGATATTGACCGAGGTTGTGGGTTCTGGACTTATATGGGCCTCTGATTTTGCAAATCCTTTCAGGTCTGGATTCTAGACTCTACACAGGCTCTCGTTTGGACACTGCGACTGTTCTGGACTCGAGCGTTCCAGACTCAGACTTTCATCCATCTTCGGACTCAAACCGTAGTCGTCTGACTTTTTGCTTCCTTCCTTTCTTTTTTTCATCCAGTATAATTTCACTGTCTCAACTCGGACAAGCGGCGGGGCGGAGAGACGGCGAGACAATCCGGCCAAGGGAGGATTCGAGGAGGACGACATTAAACAGAAGCTTGTCCGTATTTGGACATCAGTTGGACCAAATAAGACATGCATACACAACATCGGAGACATGCGTCGTAAGGACGTGACTTGTGTGGGCCATAGAACTGCCTTTCTGGAAAGCTGCAGGACATGATCGCAAGGCGGCATGCGTTCTCGGTTCCTCTTTTTACTTGATTTTTGAGAAACTTAATTATCCATCTTCTCCCGGTTCTTTCATGATATGCCTAAGTTGAATCACCTTCAGCAGCCATGATCTGTTTCTATGAGAGCTGCTCGCCAACTCACTGTCCAGGTTAGGCTGGTTGAACAAATCATGTCCCAATAATCAAATCACAACTGACCCTGAAAATAAATTTTCAGTTTCGTGTTCAGCCCAATTTTCACTTCCAATTTGGTTGAATAATATATTATAGAGTCCTTGGTCAGCCTGGCTCACTAGGGTCAACTCAAGAGACGAGTCGTGGCAACTTGACGCTGTTGCAGCAGGATGTCATGAAAATGAGACATGATAAAGTATAGAAGAATAAAATGGGCTCTTCAACATATGACCAAAGAATCATTTATTCAAAGTCCAATTTTTTTAAAAAAAAAAATAATAATCGAGAGATGTCGTTGAAGATGAGACGGGGGACGGGTGCAGCCGCTTATATAGAATTGCTTAGTCATCATTAGCTTGTGACAGCGCTACCGTTTTGACTGCTGAGTGCGGGTCATGCCGGCGGGACATGCTCTTATCGGATAGGGCCACTTATCGATTTTTTTTTTTCGGCGCCCCTCCATACTGGCGATACTGACTGAGATTGACGTCGTTGGTTGCGCACACGATACCGGAGCACGAATCACGAATTGACGGATCACGATTTTCGATTGACGACTTCTTCTATTGCCAACCTTTCGAGTTTCCTTTGTCGATTGGCATTGCCAACAGCCACAGCCACCATGGCAGACCAGAAGCCGGTGCGTTCCTCTTTGTTTCCCACGATCTTGTTCTCTTGTTCTTGTCTCGTCGATACTAACCACCTCTTCACATTCACAGGCACCCCCGCCCAAGCCGGCCAACCCGGCGCTCCGGATGATGGGGCTGCCCAACCTGCCGCGCAAGCTGCCGTCGCGCAACTGGATGATCTTTTGGGGCGTGAGCTCGACGCTGGCGGCGGCAATCATTTATGACAAGCGCGAAAAGAAGCGGGCGACGGCGCGGTGGGCCAAGGCGGTCGAGCCCCTGTCGAAAGAGTTGCTGTCAGACACGAGTGCGATGCCGCGCAAGGTGACGGTGTACCTCGAGTCACCCCCCGGCGACGGCCTGCGGTCGGCACAAGACCACTTTAAAGAGTACATCAAGCCCGTTCTGGCGGCGTCCGGGCTGGACTGGGAGTTTGTCGTCGGGCGGCGGCAGGGCGACGTGCGGGCGGTTGTGGCCGAGAAAGTGCGGCGGGCGCGGCGGGCGGACCACACAGAGGTAGGCCCCGACGCCTCTTTGTCAGACGCACCGACCGACGAGGACATTATTGCGACGGTCCGGCAGCGCAACGGCATCCCCGAGTACGCGGGCGTCAAGGGCGACATTGTGGTGGGCCGCCACACGTGGAAGGAGTATGTGCGGGGCCTGCACGAGGGCTGGCTGGGGCCATTGACAGCGCCGGCGCCGGTGGTGGCTGACACAGAAAAGGTTGAGAAGACGGACACAGACGCTCTGGCGGCCTTGGGGACGGACGCAGATGCACCAAAAACGGACGCCGAGACGGGGACCCCTGAACCATCCAAGGAGGCAAAGAAGGAGGAGCCCAAGCCCGACGACGACAAGCCAAAACGCCCGCCACAGCCCGTGCCCTACAACGCCGTGACCGACTACCCGACGAGCCCGCTGCCCCGTCACATCCCCGCCGAGCTCGGCCCCAGCAGCCCCATCCCGTTCCCGCACCTGCTGGGCTTCTTGAACACGCCCATCCGCATCTACCGGTTTTTGAACAGGCGCAAGACCGCCGACGAGATCGGCCGTGAAGTCGCCGCCGTCTGCTTCGCCCACGCCTCGCGCGCGTACAGAGAGGCCGGTGGCGTCGACATTGACGGTGACGCCTACGAGCAGCAGACCGTCCTGGCGCACGAAGAAAAGGACTGGACAAAGTCGGTCTGGACCGACGACAAGGAGGCTCTCAAAGAGGATCCGTCGCTCGCCACCCGCGAGAAGCCGTGGCGCAACCCCGTCGTCATCGACCCCCGCATCGGCCAGCGCATGCGCCGCTTCGAGCTGACCGCCGCCGACGAGGAGGCCGCGCGCGCCATCAAGGTGCCCGAGGCGGAGATTGAGGGCTGGACCAAGGGCAAGTTCCGCCAGTTGGGACGGTGGGCGGCGGCGAAATGGCGCGGCGACGGCAAGCTGCGGCCGAATGTGGGCAATCTTGACGGGGAGTAGTCCGCCTCCGGGTGGGCGGGTGGGGGAGGTGGAGGATCTCATACCCAAATGAAGGCATTTTCCTAACGAAGGCATTTTGAAGTGGTCCTCATTCTAGCATCTCCCATCATCACATCTCATCATCTGTATTTTAGCTTTTCATGTCCTTTCTCTTTCTTCTCATCACCATCTCCATTGCATCATTGGGTTTCATTTTGTTTTCTTTTATTTTGTTTGTTACGTCTTTCAGGTTACAGGCGGTTGGGAAAAGCAAAGAAAAGTATACATCTTGTCCTGGGTCCATGGATATGGACAGGGCAAGAAATCAATAGACAACTTACATCAACGTATATACGAAAGAACAAATGTGGATATGGATGTGAATGTGAATAAATGCAGGCTATCGTAAATGGTATCTAAGAACAGAAGTGAAGTGAAATAAAACAAACAAATATCGTACATGGCCATCATCACCATCAGTCACTGTCGTCGTCGTCGGATCCATAGGCAACCAGACCCAGTGCTGGCTTTGCCTTTGGTGCCGGTGGCGCTGTCTTGGCCTCTGTGATTGATGCAGGGGCTGCCTCTGGTTCCTTCCTCGCTTCTGGCTCCTCCTTCTTGCCTTCCTCCTTCTTCTCCTTGTCCTTTTCTGCCGCGCTTCCTTTCCTCTTCAGGTTCGGGAACGCCCCTGCCTTGTCCTTGCGTTTGCGCTTCCGGTTGACAGACCATGTCGTGTCTGTCTCTTCAACGGCAATGTTGTCGCCGTCGTCGTCGCTGCCCTTGTCGTCCTCCTTCTTGCCAGACTGTGCCGCCCGGAACGCGTCCAGTCCGGCCGCCGTCTCTGCCGCCACCCGCGCCGCTTCCCGTCGCGCATCCGCCTCCACGCCTTCCAGAAACTCGATTTCGTCCTCGTCCAGCGCCCGGAACTGGTTTTTCAGGCGGTGCGCTTCTTCGAAAGCTGCCTGCTTGGCCGCCTTGTTGGCCTGCAGGACGTCAAACAGGCTCTTCTCGGCCACTCCACTCCCAAGGGCTTTCCTCGCCTCGGCTCGCTTCTGGCGCTCCGCCTCGAGCTGTTTTTCGACAGCGGCCCATTCGGCCTGGCGGGCGGATGTTGGGGGAGATGGGGCAGATGTCGCCGTCGTTGTCGTCGTAGATGGCGTTGTTGATGCCAACGGCGCTGTTGACGGTGCTGTTGACGGCGTCTCTGTCGACTTCGTCGACTCCTTTGTTGCGGACTCCTTTGTCGCCGTCGACGTCGCCGCCTTCTCCTTCACAACATCCCCCGTGGCGGCGTCGATTGTGCCCGCCGACACGAAGCGGGAGGACATTGTGAGTGTTCTCGACGGGTGAAAATGATTATGAGAGGACGATAAAGATAAGGATAAGAGGTGTAGTCATCCACGCGTGGTTGTTGTCTTTGTGTTGTCAGAGGCAGGTACAGAGTGGAGCCTCGATTGGCAGCCGTCGTCGGCCGTTACTCTACCGCCTGTGATTGGTTGCTACGCAAGGCTCCACTCTAGCCTTTTCACAAAAAGTCGAGCCACAGGACATGACGTCCATCGACAGAAGTTTTTTTTTCTTTCAGCCACCACGAGACTTACGGGAGAAAAAAAACTAGGATGAAAAATACAAACGACCAAAATAGAGACGGCAGAAAAAAGTCTTGCCAGGGCTTTAGTCACGACAGCATGGATCACTTTTTCTTTTCACAGTAAATTCCCTGTAAACCGAATGTACCGAGACATTACTACAAAGTCAAAGACTACTTAATCTCGAGACACAACTAAACAAGACACAATTGTATCTTGACATATCCGCACATGTACTCTGTACTGAAACACTACGAAACAAGTTGACAGATGGTCACTACAACATATGGAAAGTACATCTTTTGGGAGAGTAAAAGGGTGGCATTTGGTATAACTAATAACGATGCATCGACCGCCTTTGAGGAGGAAGACGCGAGAAGTAAAAGTAAGTATGTAGTGTTTGTGTATCTCACACTGTTTCTTTCCTCCTCTCCTGTCCCAGAAAAAAAAAGAAGAAGAAAACGAAAGCCAGTAAATAAATCATGAAACATCATTGGGCAATGGGCAGAAAGGTATTTGATGCAATGCAGGGTAAACGGAGCAGAATGGCGAAAAACGAAAAAGAACAAGACGTTGCGTTGCTTTGCAGTAGCGCAGGCGGTGAAGATATAAAACAGAAAATAATGAAAAGACAGAAAAGCAAAAACAGAGAGACCCAGCCGAAATCACAGACATAGGAAATAAAGCGAGTGCGTTGTAGTGAGCATAAATTTGTGTGCATCAATAGAATAGGTATTGGTATAGGTATAGGCATAGGTATAAGAAAGACAAAAAAAGGCAAGTTCCAGAGAAGGCCTAGGCAATCAATGATGAAGAATAAGCGAATAATGAATAAAGAAAAAAAAGTGAACATGGCTGGGAGCCGCATGTGACGGTATCTAAAATGTGAACAATAAAAAAAGTGTAGCGAGAGGACAAGAAGGAGAACGTAAAAAAGTAAAAAGTAAGAAGTAATATGGGGTCTCAATAAAGAATAAAAAAGATAAAAGAGGCGCTCGGCAAATTGGCCACCAGACAGGAGAGATCCAATGAGGACGTCACCTTTCCGGGGTCCAACTTTTTTGTGCTCGGCGGAAGAAGAATAAAAAATAAACAAAAGAATAAAAGAAAAAAATGAAGAGAAAAAAATAGGTTATCATGAAGAAACAGAACCGGAATCCCAAGTAATAAAAAAAAAGAGCAAATCTCAACAGCCCCGCGAACGTGATGCAATGGAGTGTAACGGCAAAAAAAGGTCAGAATGACGAAAAGCAAACAGTAACAAACCCAGATAGCCTTTTCCCACCTCCCTTCAAAAAACAAGAACAAGAACCGCAAATGTAGAGGACATATAGGGACACATGAAGCGCGGAAAAGACAAATAGACCCAAGGAAATAATAAGAAAGAAAGAAAAGTAAAAAAGAAGAAGCGCCGAGTATAAACTTTTGGTGTGCAAGAGAGACGGGCACGAGACACAGAACCCAGCACAGAGATGTCGTCTGTGGTTGGTGACGGTGACGTTCATGCGGGCCGATGGGGTCGATGGAGATCGTGGTCGTGTAAGTGAAGTGGGAAGGCGGCCCAGTTTTTGTGCTGTTGGCCAATCGGGCAGTCCAAAACCCAGAAAAAAACTCAGAACCGAAAACCAATTTGTGGTCCCGATTTTTTTTGGGGGGGTTTTTGGTGTCTTGTGCCGAAGAACCACCCACTGCATCGTATCGTATCGTCAAAATCCATGTTGCCCTTATCGTGTCCCGCAATCACTGTTTCAGAAAAATCCCGTGCTCGTGTGCATCTTCTCGCGAGAATCGAAAAAGGTGCAAAATGTGCAATAATGGCGAGGGACAGAAGAGAAATCCAGTGGTCCAGAAGAATGGTGTTTGCCGGAAATCCCCGTCCAACGCTTCCTTTTTTTGGTCTTTGTTGTAAATAAATTCGTAACGTTGTTTGTTTTATCGTAAAAATTTTAGGTCGGCCGCCAAGTTCGGATAGCAGAAGAAAAAAAAATGGAGTCAAAGAAATTGACCAAGAAATATGAAAGCGAAAAAATGAAGAGGCAAAAAAGGCAAAGGCAAAAACAAATATATCAAGACCGTTTTAATGTGATGCCAAGAAAAAGTCCGAATGGATCCAAACCGGGGGGATATTAAGGCGCAAAAAATCCAAAATCCGCAAAAGAACGCCTGTAGATGATGTGTATGGGTTGTCGAAAAAAGCCGTATAGAAAGGTCATTAAATCGAATGAAGTGTGAAACAATGAAAAGCCGTAAGAAAATCGAGGCCCAAGTCGAGAGACGATTGCTGCGTGCGTGCGTTTACTCTGTTGCTGAAGAGAAAAGGACGCCGGCAGTCGTTTGTCGTAAGTGTGGCTCGTAAAGGTGAATAATAAAAATATTGGTTGGCGGCCAGAACGAGAAAATCAGGAATCAAAGTGATGAAAGGAAAAGAAAAAGAAAACAAAAGGAAATGAATGTCTAAGACATCAGATCGTATGCTTTTGGACAGTGTGTATCGGTGACACTGTTGTGCAGAAAGAAAATCACAAAAACGTAAGCTCAAGCAGGACAGTGAGAGCTAGCAGTGTGCTTAGCCCATCACCGGCTGGCCATACTGGTGGGTAGCACCGAAATAGGACGGCTGCTTGCCCATGTGGCCGTGAGGCATGCAGTTCATCGAGCTGTCGACACTGTTCTCCCAGATGTTGTGGCCGTAAAAGTTGTACGCGGGCAGCTTGGCCGGGAAGTTGCGGGAGTTGTAAGGCGTCGGGCCGGCAGACATCGGGTACTGGTGTGGTTGCTGTTGGCGGCCATTGGAGCCATAGGCACCGTTGGCGACGGCACGGCTGGCGGCCTGTTGTGCCTGCTGGTTGAACCAGTCGTTGTACTGCGTGTCCATGGCGGCAGCCGAGTTCATGTAGTCGGGGGTACCATAGCCCGAGTCGGGCGGTGTGAGAGGTGCTTGTGCGGCCCACGGGTCAGGATGGGGCTGGTAGGGCCAACATGACTGCTGGTCGTGGTGGGTTGAGCGGTAGTTTTGCTGCATGGCCTGCTCGTTGCGCTTAGCTCTTGTCAGGCGCTCATACTCGGCAATCTGCTCCTGGTGCCATGTGTTGTAGGCAACGGTGCTGTTGTGGCGAGAAATGCTGTTGGCGTACTCGGTCTCGAGCGTCAGAGACGCCAGTCTCTGGATGCGCTTCTTGCCGGCCTCCCAGTCGCGCCAGCTGTTGATCCAGGCGGTGTAGTCCTCGCTGCGGTCGAGGTTGACGTAGAGGCACCAGCCAATGGCCTCCATCCACTCGCGCTCAAGCTTGTTGAGCTCACGGACGGGGATGCCGCTGACATCGGCCCACGAGCGGTTCTGGAAAGTGTTGTCGTCGAGGAACTTGCTGCCGAGCAGCAGCGCCACGGTCAACAGGCGCCAGACGTGGCCCTCGGACAGAGTGAGCTTGCCGGAGCTCATCATGTTCATCATGTTGATGCGCTTGGCAAAGTAGTTCATGCCCAGCAGGATGGTCGTGCGCGGCAGACGGGTCGAGGACAGAATTTGTGAGATGAACTTGCGGAAAGAGTCAGGGGCTCTTGGTGTGCCCATGGCCAGACGGGTAGACATCTCAGCGACATATTCGGCCATCAGCTCGACCTCGTAGTCGAGCACGGCACAAACGCCTCCAGGCATCTTGGCGGTTGGTGAGAGGGGGTGGGGAAAGACTTCGTTGGGTCCTGATGAAACCAAACGAAATCGATCAAAGAAAAAAAGGTTGGTGAGGAGGCGGAGGAAGAAAGAGTTGTTTTTTGTGAATCAACTTCAGGCACTCAGGAAACAAGCGAGATGGAGATCAAGTGAGAGCACTTGGTCGCCAAACAACGTTGTTAAGATCCGGAGGCGGAAGAAGACACGCAAAAGGGGGCGATCGAGACGATCGGAAAGAAAAAGTTCGTAACTGCTTTAGTTGGCGAAGCAAGCCATAGGAGTCCGGTTCGATAATGCAACTATTGGAAATAGGTGGCACTATAAGACCGTGAGGGTCGAAGAGTATCTAGATGACGAGCAAAGTCGAGGTCGAGAGGAGGTCGAAGGATTCGAAGGAGGTTGCGAGAAAATTAAAGGCTGAAAGTGCAGGTTGATGTTAGAACCACGACAATTTCCTCTTGAACTGCGTCGGACCAAGAAGCAAAAGAGCAGAACCGTCCAATGTCCAATCCGGTTGTCTTTTGACGTCAAAGTGATGGGACCTCAACGCCAAAAGATGACGGGTATTGAAGATGGCAGTGACCCTTGGCTTGACAACGCGAGACGCAACCAGGTGCAGACAGTGAAAACTGACCTATAAACAGGGACGAGCTGGCTGTCGCTGAAGGGAAAGAAGAAAAGACTGGTCGTTGAAAATGGTAAAAGGGGACGTAGGTGTATCGGATCGTAGGTTTCGTAGAATGAAGAAAAAGAATACAGAAAACAAAAACTTTTGAGAAGAAAAGAAAAGAAAGAGGATTGTCGTTTTTAAAGTTGAAGGTTTCGTTGGCAGGCGTAGTAGTCGAATTAGGAAGACAGGATCCAAGGTTTGTTGTTCAGGTTTGTCCAGAGATTCGGTGTTGTTTGTTGTTCAGAGATTCCAACAGGTTGGGTTCGGTGAACAGGCAAAGGTATCGAACGGTGGACAAGAGCAGACGTGGATCGAGGATCGAAACAAACGAGTCGAGAAACGATAAAGATGTTGAACGTAGGTAGTAAGAGATTCCGAAAGGAGGACGCAGGTTTCAAAAAGACAACAACACAAAAGTGAATTTGGTCGTTGTGATGCTTTTCTGGTGACGGTTTTTCGAGGTTGCGGGAAGTCGAGGAAGAAAGACGCGAGGAGGACGAAAGGTCGAAGGACGAGAGAAAAACAAAAAGGGCGTATGTTCCTGCGATCGCGACGAGAGAGAAGAAAGACGAAGAGGGGAGAGGGAAAAGAGAAAACGAAACGAGGTGAGGAGGAAAAAAAGAAGAAGAGGAAGAGGAGAGAAAAGAGGTAGGTGGAGGGGAGAAGACGAGAGACGAGACGAAGAGGAAGGAGAGGGCAAAACAAAAAACTGGAGACGACACAAAAAAAAGAATGGGGGAAGGAGAGAAGAAAGGAAGGACCCAAAAAAGAGTGAATAAACGGAGGTGCGGAATAGGATGGGGGTCGAGAAAGGGAAGGCACGACTGGGGGAGAGCGTCGAAAGACGAGAGAAAGGGAAGGAGAGAGGTCCAGGAAAGACAGGATAGAAGGGAAAAAAGGGTTGGGATGACGGAGTGGAGCGTGAAAAAGAGCGAAAAGGCAGGAGACAGAAGGGGGCGACGGGGGGCAACGGGGCGGAAACAGCGAACGAGAGTACGAGAAAGGCAAGCGCGAAGGGCGAATAGCCCAGAAGCCCAGAAAAAATTATTATTATTAAAAAATAAAGCGACGAAAAAAACACACTAGAAAAACACTTGCAGGCGGTGGGCGGTGGTAGTGGAGGGCGAAAACGGAATGGAGACGGACGACTGGGGGGCTCGGCCAGGCGTGCAGCCCCTAAAAAAAGTTGGTGGGTGTGCGTGACAAGAGAAACAGGAAAGGCCAGGAAGAGCGACACAAAAAGAGGAAAGAGGAAAGAGCGACCGACGAGTAATGGGGCGGTGTGTGCATGCACGCCAGACGCCCCAAACGGCGTCCGAGGCAAAGTCGACGGCCCAGAATTACGACGTATTACTACAGGTACGTATTTACTCCGTAATTTACATAATTTACAGGGCCTGTCGGGCTTGTACTCGTGATTATTGTCGCTATTCTCGCTACGGCGAAAGTGGGTGGCAGTTCTAAGGCTCCAAGGCTTCTGGGCCTGGAACGATCCTGACCCCGTAATAGGAAAGAGAGGAAATAGGAAACGGCGTCGTCTCGTAGCGTGTGGATGCTCCGCCGTAATAACAATTCATTTCACGAAGCGTGAATTGTGATTTTTGTCCTGCAGAATTGTGACGACAGCCACCCACACCCATACTTGGGCGAGATTGGCTGTTGCTGGGCTTTTCCCTTCAATCTTGTGCTATTTCAAGCCACGGCGAGTACGAAGTGCAGGCCAATTTGAGAGCTTTCTACGACGTAATAATACGTACCGTTTTGGCGCGGCAAATTACGGTTGGCTGACGGGTATGTCGCAGGGCATTACTCTGGATAGACAGGTACCATGTATCTTTGCACCACTTTTATAAGGCGAGGTACATCTCTCTAAGCGTACGGGACAACGGGAGAGCGGCCTTTTCCTTTGACGTAGATGAAAGAAGTGAAAATACAACGGGAGGCGTTACTGTGTGAAATTGGCAGATTACGGAACAGGCCAGTGCCATTTGGGCCATTTAGGCCAGTTAGGTCCTTTTAGGTTCTTTTTTACAACGAATAAATGTCCAGCAGTTTGTCGAGATTTTCATGAAGCCGGGGAGTGTCAAAAATACAACGCGTATTGAGAAGAAAAGAGACAGTAGCTTGATGGCCGCCAAGACAAAACGGTATTTTGCTATGTGTGCTAAAACGGTGGCACGCTTCGTACTCGAGGTTCTTTCCGTATTGAGCCCGTCCATCGTTTCCTTGAATGTGGGTCAGCAGGGAAAATCTAGAAAAAGAAAGAGTGGGCATCTCGTGGTGGACAGAAGGGAAGGAACGGCTGGGTGGCGGCTAGGACGGCGGGCGAGGGAAAATGGAAGGAGAAGGAGACAAGTGACGAAGGAAAGAAGGGAAAGAACACTCTTTCGACGCCATGCACCAAAACCCACTCGTGGTGAAAAGGGGGTGTGGAGCCTCGTCTCCTTCTGATGGAAGGAAAGACCCAGTGCCCAGGGCCTGGACGAATGAGAGGTGCGATCAGGTGCAATGGGAGATTCTCGGGCTTGCAGTCGAGAGGGAGTTCACACTGTGGTAATACGGAAGGTGCCGACACTGGAACAAGCCAAAACCGGTTTGTTGTGCGTGCACTGCATCATAGCAGGACAGTATGGGCACTGTCTGCAAGCCCCTTGCTGGAGAACAGAAACAAGAACAGAGTCTGAGAAGTCCAACAACGACACAACCAAAAACCAAAAAGAACAGGGCATGGCTCGGGAGCAGTGGAGCCTCTCCGTTCCCTTCCATGAATTGAAGAGAGAGAAAAAGACGAAGAAGATGAAAAAGGGGGTCCTGTGTCAAATTGGTAGCAGGCCAGCCTCGACCAGGGTCTTCAAGTGAAGAGTTGTGAATGGGCCAAAGGCCGTTGGGAATTGAAGATGGACATGGCACGAACATGAACAGGCAGTTGTGTTTGGTTGTCGACGGCTGCCTCGCCTTGCCTGTGATCCGGGCGGATAGGCTGCCGTGAATCTTTGTGTTTAAGAAACCGACCAGGCGGCGACAATTGAAACCAAGCAGCGACAGAGAGACAGAAAAGAGTGACAGAGAGAAACAGCACAGACAAGACACAGACAAGACATGCTAAAACGATGCAGGGACATGCTGGGTTGACAAAGCTAAACTATGTGAACGTCCTCCGACGTCGTCCTCCTGCATCGTCGAGGTGCATGGGAACTGGAGACGAGACTAGACATGGAGACAATTCGGGTTCTCTTCAACTGGGTCCTCGGCTGGTCTCAAACGGTTTCTTGTCGTTCGTCTTTTTGCCTTTTTGTCTCTCTTTCTTTCAGTGTGGATTGTGAACAGCCGCCTGCCTCGTCAATTTTTATTAGAGTGAGGGATTTCCTGGGACCGATGCGGCCCTGGCTGCATCTGCAAGTCCCAATCTGCGTTGCAAGTGCAAAGTCTGTGCCTGCAAGCTCCTGCGTCTTTTCCTCTTCTTTTTCCCATGTGGGACTCGTGGTCTTGAGAAGTTGAAAGAGACTTGCCTCCTTTCAACACGGGGCTACGACTCTGTGTGGGAGGAAAAGAACCAATGACAGAAAAACAAAATGAGAGGTGCGTAATAAAACTGGAGAAGGCCACATCAAAGAGAGAGCAGACACGGACGTTCGAAAAAGACACAAAAGACGCCAGAACACGACGGCTAGGCTAGCCTCAGGGTCTATTGGACGAAGAGTTCTAGAAAGGGTTTGGCTAGTGGTGAACAGACAATGACGGGGACATGTCCCAAGATGTCTAAAGATGTCTAAAGAAAACACTTGACAAGTCTGGACAAAGCCTTGAAGAAACCAGCGTTGCTAGCTGCGACGCAATTTCAATGAGGAGGGACTACGGAGGCGTGGTTGGGAGCTAGAAAAGGGGAGACGACAACGGCCGACGCCAGAACGACGATGATCAAGAATAAACCGGAATATTTGTGAAGAAAAGACAGAAAAGATGTGCACGCAGGCACGATGCTGCAGTTTCTGCAGGTTTGCAGACGCCGTCGTTTCCAGGCCGTTTCTTGTTGTGTGGAGTTGGAGGCAGAAAAGAGAAAAGGGTCTTTTTTCGTGAGGTCAGGGTCCATATCCACTGGAACGGTCTGTCGTGGCCTTCAAGGAGAGGAAAGGAGGAAAGGCTGCAGCCAAAACCAACCTCTTGCTCTTGACTGAACCTCGGCGGGTCTAAACGATCCGATTTGCCAGACCGCCACTTTGAGAAACGGCAAGACTGGAGGACAGGAAGACAATAACAAGGCAAGGCAAGACGGGGTGAAGACGACGAGTATCAAGTCAGCAAGAGTATCGAATACCTCTCTATGCCTTCTTTCCTTCGTCTGATGTTCCCGTTTGCGGGTGAGGATTTGCCTTGTGCCGTGTCTATTGGGAATCGTTCAAGGTGAATCTTCAAGCAGGACGTTCTTTGTACTCTCTCCTCCCGCCGTTTCGACATGGTTTGGGACGTTGGTTTCGGATATTTTTCGTCAAGCGGACGGAGTACAGAGAACAAGCGTGCACAAAGTCACAGAGGACCTCAGTGTCCGGCAACTCGGGTGTCCATGGCTTGAAATAACGAAGCAAAGGGCATGCCACGTTTGGACCCACTCAACGGTTATGTACTGAGAAGACTCCGTTTCTTCCTTCTCTCGCCCTTCATTCTCCGTTACAAACAGTGAAGATCAAGAAAGTCAGGGTCCGTCCTGTGTCAAGAAATGATATTCAGTAGGCGACGACGACAAGACAAGCGTTCGCAGCAGATCGGAATATCCATTGATATCCATCGGCTGGGTTTGTGGTTTCGTGGTTCTGTGTCGTTCATCGCAGTTCATGTTTGATGTGTTTTGTTGTTTTCTTGTTTTTGGCGCCAATAGCGACGCGACTTGCGAGTGGATGACGAGAACGACAAACGAGACCGAAAGAAAAACAGACCGTCATAATTTGCCCATGTCCACGCGAGATGAGGCACACCAATTTCAATCTGCCACCCAGGACCGAAAGAAGCCCCAGAACAACCTCCGTTTCATATAGGGAAAGAATATCAAAATAAGAGGCCCTCAAAATAAAGATGCCCAAGAAGGCCTGCAGTGCAGTCCGCAATCCGCAATCTTCGGGTTTTCCTCGCCTCATCCACAGCCTGCTCTGAGCCGCCTCAGCCTGCTATTGGTTTTGTTACTCTTGTATTGATGCTTGTTGGCGAAATATAGGTGCTGTGCTGTGCCTGTTCCTGGCCGTTCCTGACGTTCCTGTTGTTCCTGTATCAATAACAGGAGGCATATGAAAAGAGTATGGGGATGATATAGGGCAATATGGGAGCTGCATGTGAGAATCAGTGTTAAGTATTGCCGCGCAATAACAGCAATAACGGTCAAAGTTGAGACGACGCAGCCCCCGGAAACCCATCCACCGAAATTTCATATTCATCTTTGAGGTTGATATTCGCCGCGTCTTGTGTTATTGAGTATTGGTGTCTTCTCCCGTTTCCCCCGTAAAGTGCCCTGAAAGACAAGAAAAAGGAAATGAAGGCGACGCGTCACACTCACACGTTGTATTGATGTCCCGAATGCCCCAAATCTCAATCAAACTGCAATCATTCCAGAAGAGACGAGCCGCGTTCGAGAAGAATGAGGGCCAGGACAGGGAGGCACACACCCAAAATAGGACCACGTGCAGGGGCCAAAAGAACGCAAAAACAAAGTCGCATCAAATTCAAAATTCAAAACAAAGCCGACACGCCAGACACGTCAATGAGGTCACGTGTTTTCACTTTTTCCTATCCTTCTCCAGTCGCGACTGTGCATCACACAACTCACACAAACGCATCACAAACATGAATCGTTTCTGTCTTCTTTCTCTTTCTGTCGTTTTTGGGTCGCCTTCTGTCTGGCTCGGCTATGTTGCCGAGAGGAGCACAAGATTTGCCCAGTGCGTTGCTCGTTGAAACCTTTTGAATCAAGTCCTGGAGTGTTGTACAAGCGCAGGTGCACAAAGCCATGTGTACTTCTGGTGCAGTTCTGGTGCAGTTCTCAGTCCTCTGTACTCCTGCAGATGCATGCAAATACAAATGCACGGCCAGCGCATTACTGTGGTGCACAGGTGAGAAGTCTGCATTTGCGATAAGTCGCGATATCAAGAAGTTTGTCGTCAAGAACTCTTCTCTTTCATGACTGATCGTGTCGTGAGTCTTGTAGTTTCAATTATTCGATGAGTGAGAAGAGTGACTCTCGTCAGTCACGGCTGATTAGACTCGAAAGTGAGTCGTCGCCTCTCAATGGCTTCTCGTTGGTCAGAATTTCCTTTCAATTTCGGGTCGCTGGACGGTGCCTGGCTGATTGTGATTTCGCTTTCATGAGCAGGCCAGACTTGACTCTCAGCCTTTGTGTCTCGCCTATTGTCTGGCTGTTTCGCAGTGTCTTGCCAGTGACAGGAGCCTCGAGTGGTTTGTTGTGATTTTTGCTAGCGCCTTCTGGCTTTCGGGCATTACCGTTTTGTCACCGTTTTAATCTGCCACTTATTATAAGTAGCGTCCACCGTTTTGGGTTTTGTCTCCACACCAAGCAGGCCCAGACTGACAGCCCCTTTTCGAGAAAGGAAAGAGCCCAACCTTCTCACCTGCCTGCCTCTTGTTTGTGTGCCCACCCACACCAACCTTCCACCTTTACATCTTCTTCTTTCCTATTTTACGAACCGGTGCGGGTGCACAGTCGTTGTTAGTGGACTCAGTGGGCTGTGGACTCAGTGGATCCTCGACGCCAGACGCCCGGATCACTTGGTGGTCTCTTGGAAGGCGGCAGGCTAACATTTATTTCTTGGGATTTTCTTTTTTCTTTTTGTGTGTTCTTTGAATTTCGAGATTGTGTGTTCAACATACGGAGTACAGTTCATATTGTTCCCTCGCCTTTATTGTCGGATGCATTCGTCATAACATGTAAAGAGTCCAACGGACTATTCTTTGATTGCATGTCCAAATGATGCATGTCCGTCAAAGAACCTCACCTCGTTGGACGTGCAGATGAAGCAAAGCAGGGATACAGAGTACAGCCACCAAATTCAAAATTCAAAAACTGAAAGAGCCCAACCACGAATTTGATATTTGTATCCACACCAAAATGTCCACAACAGTCCAAGTCCATGTCCACAATGAATCCACCAGGAGAACAAAATCCTAGCTTGTTCTTTGTCGCCTTCTTCGCTGCAGAAGTGGTCTTGTCGGTGCTGTCGTTCGTCGTCTGCAGTATCCCCATATCCACATTGTTTCCCACAAAAAAAACCTAACAGCCACCCCTGACCAGCTACTTTTGTCTGTTTTCTAGCCTCTCATCGTACCCTCGGTGTTCTGTTTCCTTTTTGTTGGCCTTTTGTTGGGCGCCTCTGGCGTCTGGGTCTCTTGCTTTGCAGCTTGCAGTTTGCATGATCTAGGATCTCACAAATTGTTCTCTTGCCTTTTCTGGTTACTGAAGACCCGTAGATCTGTGAGCTGGGGTTGGGTGGATGTCCACGAGAACGACAAGAATGGGGCATTTTCTTTTCCTAAAATGTGTTTTTCATTTTTATTTTTTATTTTATTTTTTTATTATGTTGTCTCTTCTTCACGATATCCGGCGGACAGGCGGACAATTTGATGTGCACAGTCTGTGTGGGATGGATGAAATGCCTCAACAGCCGCGGGTACTGAGTGCCCCAAAAATAATACGGAAAGTAAAAAGTAAATGAGAACAACAACATAACGGAGTGTAAACAGCTTCCCGTTCTGTATCGGTCTGGCATCCTCACGATAGTTTACAGTCGAGAGATTCCTTCCGTATTTCGTCTTCTGTCGTCTTTGATATGTGAAATCCTTTCCTCCATCGACAAAAGCACAGCCTTCACAGCCCTGCACAATGGGCCCTGTCCACAGCTTGAGCCTGTCAGCCTGCTGCAGTCTGATCGTTGCGGGCCTGGCCGCCAGTGCACCCTGGCCTGCTGGACTGGCCTGTGGCCTCTCCGGCTGGCCTGTGGCCTGTGCGGGCAGGCTCAGCTCGAGTTAAAAACAGCATCACCAAGACTGCTAAAGGCATGCACGAGGCTTACTCTATTGGTAGTCTCGGTCTCGTCTCGTGTTGACCGTTTTCACGATCGTCACAAGCCGGGCGATCTGGAGGAGTGGCCAGTATGAGCGGCCAGGATGGCCAACAGCGGCCAACAGTCACAGTAACAGACCACGGTCGCAGCACACCAGACAACAGGCAGACATGCGCCTCAATCTAGAGAGCTTCCCAACTAGGAAGAAGGATCAAGAGATATGACAGCTGTATGTCGCGGAGTCATAATACAGATGCACCCCGTATCTAGATGAGGAATAGACGAGGGCTCACAGCTACAGCTGAGCTGAATAGCAACAGGCTACAGGCTACAGGTAAGCATATCTCAAAGGATGCAGGCAAGGATGCAAGAAGGAGGCGGTGATGATTTCATATGGGAAGCAAGAGGATGAAAGAATGCGCCACGATTGGACGGCTGGCAGGCAGGCTGGCAATCCAAGTCACAAAACAAATCCAAACAAATGCGATTCCAGCATCTTACACATTGTGCATACGAGATTGTGCCCGGTCTGTTGTCTGTCCTCTTCGTTCATCTTTGCCACAGTTCCGTATTGACGTCGACAATGTGGGTGGTATTGGGCGTGTTGTCTGCTCGTGTCAACCACAGCCGTGTCTATCCAGAGTTTACACGAACGATATGTCATTGTTGTTGCCCTGCACCAGGTTTTCTGCCTTCCCTCTTCCCTCCACATCCGCCGCTGAGGTCACTCCGGGCACTCCAATACGCTGCCTGCCAGGCTGAGGGACTCATAAAGGTGGTGTCCATTTCCAGCTTGTGAGACAGAAGACAGACCAAACGGACAGAAAAGCTCGTGACGAGTGACGATGGCCGGAGAGCCCTTTCCAGAACAGCCACAAACTACACAAATACCGGTTTCTCTTTTGACGACTTTGCTCCCTCCCACCAATCATGCACCGACGATCGTCTCTCCGCACAGTTCGAGTTTGCAGGAGATTTTCAGAGAAATGGCTGTATGTCTTGCATTCTCCAGGGTTTACCGGAGAGTATTGGGGTCTTCTCTTCAGAGGACTCCCACTAAAAAGGACGTTCAGGTGGTGAAGGTGGCCGCAGTCAAGCCTCCAACTCAGTTGACGATCATCTCGGTCCGAGCAATTCCAGCAAGAAATCGACAAGAAATGACGGGCAAAAAGAAGACGAAAGAAGACTTCGACGTCGTCTCGACAAAATCAAATTCAGCGAGTTCACGACGACGTCTCCGTCGACGTAATTATGGAGAATTGCTCCGTGCGTTTTTGCGTATTTGCCCCTCGAAATAAAGAAGCCTAGATGTGAGGCGAGTACGGAGTGCACAACAAAGTAATACGAACAGGCCACAGTAATTCATGAAAATAAAAAATTCCTGTCTGACAGTAGCCCTCATCACTCACAGTCGTCACGACTCATCACTGACAGCCACTCCAGCATTCACCGACGAATCACGATGCGCTACAGCTAGATGCGAGGGATCTGACATCTCTCTTCGTCAAAAAGTTAAGACATAAATCGTGACTCGAAGTCAACCCTCCTCTTGCCCAGAAATCCAGCCTGTCAGCATCGCCTGACAGCCGCCGTCGGTCCAGTCCCGTGCAGCCCGCTGTCCAGTCCGCCCAGCCCGCTGCTGCCCGCCTCAGCCCGATTCTAGCGGTGAGTTGAGTTTGAGGAGTTTGTGAGAGCAAGTGTCTTGCTTGACGGCTCCGCAGTCAACTGACAAATCACAGGCGCAGCAATGGATATCTCGACACTCCTCCGTCCTAACTATTCCTTCAATTCCCCTCCATTCCTTTTTCTCGTAGCCTCTGCCTCTCCTCGACTCAAATCTCGGCCTTGCCTCGCCGTTCGCCGCCAAAGCTCGAGCCTTTTTATTTTCTTTTCTCGTAATCGACAGCCTCCAAACTAATGCACGTCGCTGCGTCCGTTTCTTCTTTTGTCTAAAGTCAATGGAGGGGCTCCAATTCCTCGACAAGAAACCCGTCGCTCGTGATCTGCTAGACTTTCGAAAAGTCTAGTTCTGTGTAGTGGTCTTCAATTTCCCAACAAACTTTTAACGCTACACACTACTCGTAGAATTCTCCGGCACGACAGTCCTCATGACTGCGAAGAAAATAAAGAGGCTGCTGCCTCGGTGCCGTCCTCGGATGGTTTCGACAAAGTCATACAATTCGTGTGGGTGGACGTCGGAGAGTGTGCCAATCGGACCATTGCCAGAAGGGCGGACAGGCACAGGCACCAGTGATGGGAGTGGTGGTTGTGACTGGAGAGTGACTGGACTGCCGGAATGCACTCTAACATAGGCATGCCGTTGGATGACTCTGAGAAGCCAACTTCAAAACGGTGACAACCGTGTGGAATGCAAATGTAAATGCATACAGTAAATGCAATCACAGACAACAGGCGGCAATGACCCCCATTCGACGGGACCCAGACCACAAAAGAAAGCAGAAGCAGAAGCACAGATGCCCCGCACATGAGAGAAAGAGCAGAGCATGATGCAGACGCCCGAAGTCGCCCTGTTGTCTGCAGTCCACTGTGTCCACAATGGCCCAGATTATTTTTAAGCAGATGCATTCAAAACATCCCGATCTTCTGGCCGTCGTCTGCCGTCTGTCGGCGTCAGTTTGACCGCTTGTTCTTGAGCTGTCCCTACTTTTATTCTTTGGTTCTGCACTCTGTAGTCCCTCGTCTGTGCCGAATGGCGATAATAGGGTTCCGTCTGTATGGACCCTTCGAAGACACGAACGAGAAGACGGAGAGAAGAGAGCCAATGTCCCCACGACTCCGTACTGTTGCATCGCTGTTGCAGTGCATTCGTAGTCTGTCTTTTGGATGTCCACTGTCCTCTGTCCTGTCTTGGCCCTCTTTTGTGCCCCGCCCTCACCTGCAGACCGACAAAAGAGAGCAAGCAACGAAAGACGACAGAAAAAGGAAGACTGTACCCTAACACCTGCATGAAGAGGGGTCACAAATGACAAGGGGTTTGAAGAGTCACATTTTCTTCTCTGGAACCTTTTGAGAGCTTGCATATGATGGACGAACAAATGAAGGAGGGGTTCTTGACTGCAGCTATCCCGGGTTAACTTTATTATCGTCTCTCTTCCTCTTGAATATCCGTCAGTGTCAGCCTGCAGACAAAAAGGCGACTCTCCAAAAGAGGGGCAGTGGCAGGGAAAGGAGGCAGAGCATTCGCGTGCACTTGTTCGTAATTACTTGTAAAGTTGGAATATCTCGGGAATATCGTCGTCGTTGAAGACAGTCAGTGTTGAAAAGAACGCACTTTGCTGTCTGTGTGCAGTCCTCGGCCCAGATCGACCGGTTGCCGCCGCAATACGCAGGACAAATAACTGCAAAGAGTGCTGCATATTAAACGCTCACGTGGGAAGAGGTATTTTCTCTATTGCCATTTCCATTCCCTACTCCTCCTCCACCTCCTCCTCGCCGCAATATCGGGCGGTGGACAGTGTTCCATGGGAGGATGGGCTTGACAAGTAGAGCATGGCCAGGATTCGGATTAGGATTGGGAGGGGAAACGTGGGAACAACGTGAGCTCACGGGAGAGCTGGTCTGGCTCTATTCTCTCCGGGAACAAACGTCAATTGTCTGCACACCAAATGCGGTTATTCCGGGGAAGCACTTTCTGTCAGTACACACACTCAGTCTGACGACCCGGCTTCCCCATTCAGCATCTTAACCGCTCGTTGCGGCTTCTTTGGTCTTGGGAAGAGGAGGAAAACAGTCATAGGTCTGCATATTCCGCACAATCGACGCCATGCAGGCTGCCACACCTTTTGGAGCTGGGCTGGAGCTCCTTGGGGAGCATTTGCAAGCAGCTGCTTCTTATTCTCGGCTTTGTTTCCCTTGTTTTTGATTGCCGTAGAGTGCCCTCTCTGTTGAGTGCCCAGTTGCCCAGACTGCCCAGAATCACATTTCTTTGGGGTCCCCGCCATTCGAACGGAACCTGCGGAACCTGGTCGTCCCGATGGGGGATAATATCGTGGGAAAGACGACTTGATGAGGGGACGACTGAAAGACTCACGATCAGAGTTGACAAGGCCGAGGATCGCAGGCGGAATGTCAATAGCCATGTCGTCGGTGTTTTTTATGTCCTTTATCTCTCATTGCCCACGACCCTCATTGCGGCCCAACTTATACCCACCGACTACAGTCAGTGACTGCATCCTGCAATGCACGACGCAGAAACGGGGCATCCGGGTTTAAAGCGAGGAGAGGCAAAGGACAGAAGGCGTGCTCGCAGACAATCCGAGGACGGAGCATGATTATGTGATTTGAGTAACCAGAGGCGACAAGACAAGAAACTCCAACTCGGTGCGTCCGGCCATACGTCACTGTCTCTTAAACGTGAAAAAAACAGGTGCGACAAGCTGTATGCAATGTGATAGGCAAATGGAGAAAAGGACAAGGACGATGGGAAGGCTGCAATCAAGTGAGTGAGCTCACAATTGGGGGCGGCGGCAAAAGGTAACAGGAATCAAAAAAGCAAGAAAAACAGGCAACACTTCATCACATGACAAATAATGTGTGACAGTATTCTGAGGATTGTTTGGTGATCGATGTTGATATTAATGATTTTGAAATAAAAAATAAAGAAATAAAGATTAAAATACAAGGTAAAATTATTACTTATAAAAAAAAATATTAAAATACAAAAAATAAACCAAAACAGGCAGTGACTACGCGGTGAATGTTGTTTTGTTTACTCTTATCCCGACATGATATGCTTTATATTTTTATTTATCCGTCTCAAGGTTTAAAGGGACTAATACGATCTCTGTTCACACTTACAGTATTACTTACACAACATCAGACGGAGAGACACCAGACGGTGCTTACACAAGGTCATCAGGCTTGACTTGTATAATTGTGACGAAAATACCAAAAATCTTAAACATTGAAAACAAACAAATATGTAAAATATATTCAAAATCGAAGAAAAAATAAAGACAAAAATATCAAACGCTGTCATTAGAATGAAAACAATGGTCATTATCCAAAAGAAGAAGACGTCAAACAAAATTGTAAACAAGGGAGCCGCTGTCATGTAAAAAAAAAGAGAAAAAAAAACAATCAAATGCTGTGCGAGAAGAGATGAAAGCAGCGGGTGTATGGTGCATGTCCATCACATCCGCTGCTTCTTGCCCGAGACGCTGCCGCTGCTGCTGCCACCGGCTGCCGACTCGGGCGACCGCTCCCGCACCTTGTCTCCTCTCGCAACCTGAGCGCCCTGAGGTGGTGGCTGGGGCTGGGCCGACCCGTGAATAAGAAAGTCGAGCGACTGCTTGAGGACCTGCAGCCGCTCGCCCATGCCCCAGTCGACAATGTTGCGCACCATGCGGCGGAGCTGGATGTAGTGGCCGGGGCGGTGCAGCGTAAACGACTCGACGATGCGCGTGTAGTAGGTAAACTCGTCGTGTCGCCACGAGACGTACACCAGGGCCTCGCTGCCGCTCATGGCGACGCTAAAGATAGTCGAGTCGAAATTGGTAAGGGGGGCGGGCGCGCTTCGGCCCACGGTCCGGGTCTGGGTCTGGGCATGCTTACGCATCTCGTAGTTGAGCATCTCGGCAATGTTGACGCAGGTCGCCGCGCCGCCGAGGCACTGGTTGGTGGCCGTGTATGTGGTGCCGCCGAATCCCTTGAACTCGACGAGCAGAAAGGGGAAAAAAGCCTTTTTGACGTCGTAGTTGGCTGCGGCAAACGACAGTTTATCGTCCACCTGCTTAGCCTGGGCCGCGTCCGGAAAGGCCCAGATGCTGTACCCATACAGCTTGTCCGGCGACGGCGTCCGAAACTGGGGCGCCGTTGCGTCGAGGCCGGCGGCAGCGTTCGACGAACCGACATTGGCAGCAAAGGGGACCGACAGCCTATTCATCGCCAGCTTGCCCGAGGCCCGGAGGGGCTCTCGAATGTCTGGCTTGGGAAAAATGGTCTTGAGATAATATTCCACCACGTCCTCTTCATACGCGCCCTGGAGGATCTCGACGAGGTTGGTGTCGTTTCGGATCTCCTCCTCGGACGGGCCGGGCGAAGACCGATTGCCCCGGATCCGCGTCACAATGGCCTCGACGTGGCCAGGCAGTTCGGACCAGTTGTCGCGCAAGAAAATTCTGTTTTTCTTCAAGAGATCACGGTACGTCGGGTGTTCAACCGGAAGTGTGCTCCCGGAAGGAGAGACCGACCGGGCGTCAGACCGAGAGCCTGCGCTTTGGCCGCCGCGGCCGCGGCCACGGCCGCTGCCGTTGCTCCGCCCAGAATATGAAGACGGAGTGAGCGGGACGGCAAAACCGTCGTTATCCTTGCGATCCATGACGGGAGGTGCTGACTTGGATCGCCGTGGATTTGATATTGGCTGATGTATTGGTTGTGGTATTGGCTGTGAATCTGATGGGTTCTCTTGGTCTAGATGATCAAAGGAGCCGTCCGAGTGCCAGCTCCGGTTGCGTTTGTGTTTATGCCCAGAGGAGCCGACCGTCTCGAGCCACCGAGAAACAAAAGCGTCGAGTCTGCTGTAAGGGTCAACAGGGCGGCCAAGATCAAGAGGGTCACCTGCTGGGTAGCGTGGTGGCGTAGGTTGCTCTTGGTCGTCGGCGTCGAGTTCGATGCTCTCTTCTGCGTCCAAGTCTGGATTTCGATCTAGATCTGGCTCTGGAGCGAGATCCTCGTCTTGTGAGAGGTGATGTGGTTGTGGTTGTGGTTGTTGTAGTGGTGGTGAAGACAGACGAGCTTTCTTGGGAGCAGGCGTAAAGTCCTGATCTTCTCCTGGCCCAGCCTCGAATACTCGTTTTGTGGGCGGCGAGGAGGTTTTGCTTTCAATGTCGGCAATGTTGTCTACTTCGACTCCACAAGATGAAAAGTCCTGTGATATGTGCCCGTCAAGACAGTTGGCCTGTCCGTTCAAAGCCATTGTGGAGGTGATGGTGGGACAGCAATCCCTTTATCCTTCCCTCCTTGTCTCTCAGTTCTGCCTCACTCCGAGCTCACTCCGAGAGCCGCCTCAGATGAGCGGTTGCGAGCCGCCGCTGCCTAAGAAGGTCTGCAGATTGGGCCGCTTGAAGATAGGATGAATGATAAAAAAGCCTCCTCGAGGTTGGACGAAAGATGGAGACAAGAAGGCCAGACGATGCGGCCAGCAGGTCGCGGCCAGCATGTCAAGTGCAGAAACGAGCAAGAGAGTGCGGAAAAAGAGTAGAAGAGAGCACAAAAGTGCACGCAAGTCGAGAAAGAGTTCGGCGCGTCCGTCTGATTGGATGTGTGCGTCCTTTCTTTGAATATGCAACTTCGCATACCTCGATGCGTTGGCCCTTTATGCAGCCTCCGCCCCTGAAATCAAGCTCCTCGAGGCCGTCTTCTAGGCAGCACCGTGGGTCCTGGTGTGGTTTGTGTCATGAAGGAGAATGAATAATATGAAAGGAAAAGAAAAATAGGACCTTTCTGGTAATGTCCTGTTGCGGAGCGCTGCGGTTTTCGTCGGGCGCTTAAAGTGTTTCGAGATTGCGAGATGTTGTTGTTTGCGCTGGCCAGCCTGATGTGACAGGACCCACCCACATATCAGATCAACACACGCTGTCACGTGACGTCATGTACTCATGAAGAGCCGCACTTCAGCAATTACATGCACTTACAGCACTTACAGCACTTACAGCACTGACAGCACTGACAGCACTTACAGCACTTACAGCACTTACAGCACTTACAACACTTGTACCCCTTTTCGCTCCTTCCTTTTATATTTTGGCTCTATTTACAAAAATAAATAATAGAAAATGGAATGATAGAAAAGACCTACTGTACAATGATATTTTTATATATTTTTTAGCTTAATATTAGGGCTTGTGAGTGATGCACCCGCAACAAGGTCGAGACCGTGAGGTCTCACAACATAAGTTTAACAAGAGGACATACAGTCACTTGCCATTAGGAATGAGCCTTTTTCAAACAGCCACAACAATCGTTGCAGAAATGTTAAAAAATCATTTATTTGTCAAATTGTATAGTTAATTAGTTTTATTTTACTTTGTACGATTCGGATTTTTATTTATAGTTAATGGGCGGTTGTAATTTCAACTGTTGTAAATGTTGGTTTTTTGTCTTAATTTTGGAAAATTATTTTTGCGCAGCTTTAAATAAATTTTAATAATTAATAATAATAACATTCATTGAAAATATATTAAAAAATAAATTAAAGTAAAAGAAGCATTTCTTTACCAGTGTATATAAATTATTTTATACATTTATAACACTTTTATATCGTTGTTGCTTTTTAAAGAGAGAGCGTGTCATTTCTGTCGCGTTTAGCTTTTTTTTCGTAGGCTCGTTCCTATCGGCAACCCACTGTATAAACACTCGAATAAAATATAAAGTAAATAAATGAAAATGAAAATGAAATGTTGTGTTCCAAATATTGATTCAAAAAACTATAAGCAAGAACAAAAGAATAAATATATGTCAAATCAGTCATAAGTCTACACATGTTCATCGCCCATATCCTGCTGCTGTTTACGAGACTTGATAATTTTGTCGAGATAACCCTTTATGGCTTTAAGACACTCACATAAGGCACTGTCAGGTTATCGTCGGGATTGTGTCCAGTGGCTTGCCATCCCATTGTGGAAGACATCTCGGTGGCTGTGATATAGATGGTAGGACAGCCAGGCCTTTGAAATTGGCCGCTCGTTTGGTGACAAGCCTCCTCTGGTCGTGAAGGCACAGGCCAAAAAAAGAGGGAAATAATAGAAGAACCGCCAATGAAACCAGGTCTCCGCCAGTGTAATAACTGTCTTGGGCTCTGGGCTGTTCTGCTGGCAATTGTGTCGGATGCTTCAATCTTGCGTTTATGCATGCTCGATGTGCTGTTGACGTGATGCATGCGGATCGTGGCATCACGTGCTGCCACTTACAGGCAGGCAGCCGCGACTGCCTGTTTTCGATGAGACAAGTGCAGAAAAAAAAAGGAAGGAAAAAAAAAAAGACAAGAGCACCCCTATCAGTCTTTTCCTTATTACTATTTTCTTTCCAATGGTCTTTCGATCCATCTATTTATTCATCTTCATATACGACTTTCATCACCCTGCTGGTTGAAGACTTTACGAGGATAGACCACGGCGATCCGACCCCATCTCCCATTTCTCTTTTTCGCTTGATTCCTTTATTTTTGTCATTCCATTTATTTCATTTAAAGGTAACCTTTTGATCAATTCTTTGATTTGTTTATCTGCCTGTACTGCCTCCATCTTCATTTCAAGCCCAGCCCGCCATAACAACAATGGACGTCGACGGCAACTCACTACCTAAACGAAGCATTGAGGAAGATTTAGAAGATGATGACAATACATCGTCAAAGCGAGCACGAGTTGATGAACTCCAGCATTCCGGCTCGCTTGACCGGCTCGTCACTGGCCGGATCAGGCCTGCTCACAACGATTCTGAGGACGCTGAGGACAACGCCGGCGACGGCCCCGAGTACGACGAGAACGGCTACGCATCGGACGACTTTAGTTTTGCAGACCTGGATGTCTGCGAGGACTCTGACGACAAGGTCGATGGGTACATTACGCCAGTGCGGTCGCGCACGGGATCGCCGGCCATTGCCTGGCCAATCTCGCGGGCGCCCGGCTACGAGCCCGAGTACTCGTCCTGGTTTGTGCACACCCTGAAAGAGAGAAACATTCGTATTCGCTCGAAGCGGGATCCTCTGCCGGGGCGGATAAAGACGCTGGTCGACCGTATACTTCAGAGTGGCCGCTCCAGTCCCGAACCGACCGAAGACGACATTTATGAGCGGAACAACCATGTCGAAACAGTTGAGGATCTGTTCCAGGGCCCCGTGAACCAGCCCCTGCGGCATATTTTCGAGAAAAAGTTTGTGCCGGAAAACTGCGCCAACTTTACAGACCTTGCGCACGGGGTCGGCCCGGTGCGGATCCGGCGGCATCTGGCGCCGGGCTGCTGGGAGACAGACAGGGAGGGGAATGTGCATGGCTCCCCGCTGGAGGAGCGCGACCGCTCCGGATACTCCCACACACACTTGTATGTCCCGCGGCCGCACGACGTCTATGCCTACGACGCCGAGTACTCGTTCAGGGACTTGCGGGACGCCAATGACTACTGGCTGAACTACACGGACCACGGCATCGGCAAGAACCATGGGCGCACCGTCTTTCCCTTCCTGGCGATGGCCTTTGTGGGCGACCACCGGATCATGGAGCTGGACCGCATGTGGAAGGCGCGGAACAAACTGCTGCATGCGTCGTCGGCGTGTGTCAACATCAACGAGATTTTGAACGACAAGGCCGAGGGGCAGGCGCCCGTGGACCACACAGTGTTTTCGATTGCCATGGGCGGCAACGAGGTGCGGCTGTACGTGTCGTGGCTGCAGTACGACGGCGACACCGAGACGATGGCCGACGACGACAGGGGCAAGCAGGTGTACTACATGGCCGACGTCGAGTGCTATCTGCTGCGACGGACCGAGGACTATCTGGTTTTCCGTCGGGTGGTGCGCAACATTATGACCTGGGCCACGATGGACCGACTCGAGGAATACAAGCACGCCCTACGAGTTGTGGCAGAGGGCCTGTCCAAACAAGATGAAGAATTTAGAGGGGGAGAAGATGAAGATGAAGATGAAGATGAAGAGGGCGAAGAGGACGAGGAGATTGAAGAAGAGACGGACGACGACGAATGATTATGAGCATTACAACTTACGACACGGATCTACCTTTCATAATGGCATAATGACATAATAACAAATGATATTATTGCAGTACAGAGTATCTTTTCTTGAATCCCAGCCCTCAAAGTCCCAACCGTACTGTACACGTCGAAAAGAAGAAACCAAACAAACAGCCAACAAAGCAATCCCTAGCGTAGATGAGAACAAAAAACAAAAACAAAACTACCAGACACCGTCCCAAGAAAACACTTTCAATCATCTCCGCCTCAGCCTCAGCCTCAGCCTCAGCCTCGGCTACGTCTTCGCCGTCGCCCCCATAAACCGCCCCCAACGCTTGTCCTACAGCGTCATGGCGTACGGCACAATGGCCTTGTCGATGATGGGCTCGCGGCGGCTCATGGTCGTCGCCTCGTCGCCCCAGGCGGCGAACCACTCCTGTTCCTTGTCGCGGGCAGCGTCGAAAGCGGCGCGGCAGTCGTCTGGCAGCAGGTCGCGAATGTCGTCGGACACCGACCCCAGCCCTTGGAAGGGCGACAAGAAGTCCTGCTTGGCGGCGGGAACAGACCCGGAATCGTCAATCCGGTAGCGGTCGTAGGCGGCGGGAGCGATGCCGGCGGGTGGCGTCTGCAGGTGCATGTCGGCGACGTAGAAATTGCGGGCAATGAGGGGCGACAGGACGGGAAAGGTCGGGGTGGGTTCTTCCTGCGACTCGTCCTCCACCAAGACGGCCTTTGCCCTCAACGGCTGCATGCTGGCCGGGTACTGCACGAGGTTGGTGTGGATGTCGTAGACGCCGTTGAGAGTGGTCCCCCGCGCGGCCGTCAGCATGCTGTTGAAGCTGCTGGCCTCGCGCGCGTGCTCGAGCTGCCAGTTGTAGTCGTTGACGGCGACGCGGCGCTTCTTGGCGTCGTTGGCCTTGTACAGCGCCTGGGAGGCGGCGCCTGTGTTGTTTTGGTTTGCAGAACTGGCGGCGACCGCCGCGCCGCCCGCGTGGTAAACAGCACTCGCGCCGTGCCAGGCGACGTACTGGTTCTTGTTGTAGGGCTCCCCGGGGACAAAGTGGTCGTTGGGGTCGGCGAGCGTGCCCTCGATGACGGGCGGCGCGCCCTCCTCCTCGTAGGCGAGCGTGTAGTCGTCCGTGACGCGGCGGCCGCCGACGATAATGAGCGCGCCAAACTCGCGAAAAACAGAACGCGCCGTCACGATGCCGATGGCGCGGCCCTTGTAGCTGTGCGGGATGATCTCGCGCTCAATCATGTCGCGCTTCTCGTCGTCGCCGACGATGATCTTGTACAAACGCTTGTGCTTTGTGAAAAACAGGTATGAGTCGCGGAAACCGACACAGCGCGCCGGCTCCGTTGACAGCATGTACAGTCGCGAGCCGCGGCCCGCCACCGTAAACGTGCGGCACCGGTACTCGCGCCCGCCCTGCAGGTTGCCGTCCTTGTCGACCTTGGTCTCGCCCTCGGCATCTTCCGGCAGGGCCAGCTCGTCGTTGACAATATCAACGGCGTTACCGTCCTTGTCAATGACTTGTTGTTGCACATGGTCGTCGCCGCGGTCGCCTTTGCGGCCACCTCTCCCGCGCCATCCGCCTCGCCCCCGTCGTCTCGGCGTCTCCCCCCGCTCCTTGGCCGCCGCCGCCTCCTTGGCCGCCGCAATCTCGCTCTCGCTCATGGGTACTTCGACCATACCGTCCCAGTCGGGCGGGCGGTTCTTGGGCGGCCGGCCCAGCCGTTTGCGCCGGATCATCATGACGGGCGCGGGCGCTGGCGAGGAAGGGGCGGCCGGCGATTTCGTCGCTGCCGACGCGACGCCCGACTCGTCGGCGGTGTGTTCGTTGTCGTTGTTTTCGGCGTCATCATTTGGATTCGCATCGCCATCGTTTGGATCGTCGTTGTCAATCATCGTCGTCTCGTCTGCATCGGCCATCACCTCGTCGTCGGCGGGGTCCAAGTTCTTGGGTGTTCGCTCTGATTTTTTAGCAACCATTCTGAACTCAACCCTGATGCTACGCACCCGACTTACCAAGAGCTGCTGCTGCGCGTCGAGCTGCTGCGCGCCCAGAGCGCCGCCCGTATTCCACCATTGTCGCCAGCCGTCGTCAGGCGCAGGGGTGGAATGTCAATTGTGATTTTGTGATTGTTTTCGTGAGCAATGCGCCGTCGTTGATGCTGATGCTCGTTGTTGGCGTCCGTCGTCGATGGTCGCAAGGCTGGACAACTGAATTTAATTCGAGATTGGAGATCGATTTGCTGCTAGATTGGTTTTCTGGCTTTTGCCTGCCATTTGCACGACGCGGCGCGACCAGGGGAAACTCAAAAAAGGGCGGGTCGCACTAGCTGACTAAGACCGTGTACTGTGCTCAATGGACACTGTATTCACACTGTACGCACCCTTTTATTTACATTCAGGGTCGACAGGGTGCAAATCTTACTAATTCATTCTTTCGTTTAGTTCTTCTGAATCTTCCTTTTTTTCTTTTTCTTTTTCTGATTTTATTTATCATATTATTTTTCTACGAAATATGACACGTATACTCGGCTGACGTGATGATGCCGTGGCAGCAACTCTATGATGCGGATGTAGCCTCAATCTCATTCTCATGCATGGCGATCGTAGCCCGACCTATCATTTTCTTGATTTATTTTATATTCCCCTTTCCTAGTCATTTCTTTCACTTTTTTAATCACTATATTCTTAGTTGTATAATGTATTCGTGACTGCATTTTCCAATTATGAATTTGTGCATTGTTCTCGCTGCTCAATCTGCCGTTCCGGCTGTCGATCATTTTGGATTTTGAGGGAAGCCACGACGACGATAGGTCAACGACGGATCAACGATGAAAAGGATGGCACGGCTGGAGTCCCATGTGTCAGGTTGGCGGGATCCGTCGTGGCCATGGGTGCACGCTCACGTAGTGTACAAGTATGTAAGGAGTGGGAAGTTCCGAGATGTCGACAATAGTCTGTCAACCATCGTCAACTCTTCATCAACAATCAAAATGACTTCAGTACTAGTATCCGACCCCGCGGGTCCGTCTCGCACAGAGTCCCCGCCTTCACGCTCACCCGTCACATCCACTTTGTCGTCGACCGTCGCTGCCGTGCTCGGCGCCGCCGCCGCAACGCTCCGCATGCTGGGCATCCTGTCGGACGTTTCGCTGAGGGAGAAAGGGAAGGGGCCGGCGACAGCGTACGATAGCGGGAGCGACTCTGACTCTGACTCTTCTGTCGCGTCCGTCGACCTCATTCGAGGCCTCCGTCGCACCCGCCGCAGCGACTACCACCCCGAGGCGGACCTTGTGTTGTCCGGGCTGGCGGCGTACGACACGCCGGTGCCGGTGGGGAGTGTTTATTGTGAGTTGAGTGGGCGATAACAAGTGCAGCCGAAGGCTGCTGTGTTGTGCTTACAGTGCTAACAGTCCAGACTGGTACTTTTAGGTCATCTCCTGTTTCTTTTGTCCTGTTCAGTCCCTCGTTATCCTCATTGTTTCCTTTGTTAGTTGTTATACCAGTCTATATCACAATACTTGTCTTGAATCTTCAATGTGCTTTCTATATGCAAGCTAAAAAAGGGGGATATTTGTGCGGCGGTGACAGAGTGCGTGAGAGTATGTGGCATGTGGCATGTGGTATGTAGGAGAGTAAACACGAAAAATAACAACATCCGCCGTGGTATTCGCTGGGGAGTGACAGAAGTGACAGAGTGACAAGAGTGACAGAATGTGCGACAAGACTGATTACTGCGACAGCGCAAGACACGCGTCCACCGCGAGGCCGACCCTAGCAAAGTTAGTATCGATCAAAACAAGGAGACAATTATGTTGTAACAGTAGACTGTACGCACCTCCCCTCCTTCTGGTAGACGACATCGCTGATAATGTCGCGGTCCAGGTCCGGGAACATGCCTGCCAGCGTCTCGACAATGTTGGCGTGCTCGACGCGGTGCAGGCGCTGCGCCTCGGCGGTTTCTGCCGAGGCTTGGCGGGCGGCCGCCTCTTCAGCGGACAACGCCGCTCTCCGACTGGTAGGCGGGCGTTCATCCTCGGCCGTCTCGCTTCCTGGGGGACCTGCCGGACTCCGCCCCCGTTCCGCAAGGCCGTCGGTCGGCGACGCGGGTTCGTCGGAAAACAGCCGGCCAATGGTGGACAGCGGCCGCTGGATGGTCCGCAACAGTCCCGTGATGGCGTCCTTTTCGCCGTCGTCGTCGGCGTCGTCACCCTCAACCTGCTGTCCTTCGTCGCCCGCCCTCGATACTGGCCGCGGCGTCCTCGGGCGGTCGGCGTCGCCCGACTTTCGTGATGGCCCAGAGGAAGACTCTCCGGCTGTAGATGGCTTCAACGTTGCTGACTCCCCCTTCTCGTCGTCGCCCTCGCCCTCTGGCGGTATGGGCAGCGGCGGCGACGCGGCGCGGTGCTTCTCGGCAATGGCCGACACGGCGGCCTCGACGTTGGACTCGAACTCCTCGTCGCTAATGGTCAGTGTGGTGCGGTCCATGTTCTCGACGAACTGGACGGCGCCCATGAGCGACGACAGGTAGTAGCCGGCCTCGCCGCCGAGCTTGTCCTGGTTGCGGAAGCGCAAAATGTACTGGACGTTGGACACGAGGTGGTCGGGGTTGGACTGGAGGACGACGTAGATCAGCAAAGGCATGAAGGAGTCGGCCGACTCGTCGGCCTTGTTGTGCTTGAGCAGCCCAAAAATGACCTTGCAGCAGTTGAGCACGCAGATGATCTTGTCGCGGGGCGCGCGGTACGATTTGATTTTGAGGAGCTCCTGCTGGGCCAGCCGCAAAAACCGGCGCCCGCTCTCGGCGGCGACGGGCGGGATGTCGAGGTGGCGCTCGCGGACCCAGCCGTAGATGGTGATTTTTTGGGAGAGTACCTCATCGCGCTCGACGTCTTCCTGGTGCTGGCCGCGCCGGCCGGGGCCCATGGGCCGCTCCCCGCCGCGCCGTTTCGGTTTGGCGCCGGGGATGGGCTGCGGCGCGGGGATGGCGGGCGAGAACGTTTGGGTGTACAGCCGGTTCATGACCAGCTTCTCCATGCCCTCGCGGGCATTGTCAAATTCTGCGTCACTGAGGTCTCGCCAGACTTCGCAGACGGCCATCTTGTTGGCGATAAACGCGAGAAAGTCGCTGATAATCTTGACCTGCTCGTGGACCATCCACTGCTTCTTGCCGAACTCGGTCAAAAACGACTTGAGGTAGCGCGCGACGGGGTCGGCCTTTTTGTGGCGCAGCTGCTCGAGGAAGCGGTGGAAGTCGAACTGGAGGGCGGGCTCCGGCTCGGGTTCGGGCGCAGGCGGTGGTGGGCGGTGGAGCGAGACGGTGGGCGACAAAGGCTCGACTCCGGCGCCAGCCGGAGTTGAGGCGTCAGAGGAAGGGGCGGCGCTAGACGCGGCCCCTCCTGCCTCCCCATCCTTTGGAGGCACCGGCGGCCCTCTGTCCTCGCTTTTTCCTTTGTCGGCCGACGCGTCGGTGTCGGCCTCGCCCTCGCCGTCGCTGGGCATCGCCTTGACGCTCTCCTTAATGTGCTGCGCCAGCCCCGGCGCCAGCGGCTCCAGGCTCGACTTGCGGGGGGGATGCTGACTCGAGATGGACGCCGACGACGGCGCCAGCATGGGCGCGGCGATCTCTAGTCTGGGACTCATGACCTCCTCCTCGCCGGGCCCGCCGCCGTCGCCGCTAAACTGCTCCATGATCGACTGGATTTCGCCGCCGCCGCCAGTGCCTCCTCCGGTATCATCGTCACTCAAGTACCGCTTATCATCATCCTCTCCCCTTGCGTTGGAGGTCGACCGCGACGGCGGGTGGGACGTCATGGGCGTTGCCGGGGTTGGGTCGATGTAGGTGGACGTGGAGGGTGACGACGGTGCGAGCGAGAGCGAGGACAGGGGCGCGACGGGCGGCTTGAGTGTCGCAACGGAGGCGTCGATGGGTTTGGAGGAGTCGTCAGAGTTGTTGCCGTCGTCCTCCTTCTTGTCGTCATTGTCATTGTCATCAACATCCCCTAGTCCTTCGGGATCGTCAAAGGGGTCGTATGGTTTTGGTGTGTCGGTGTCGGTGTCGGTGTCGGTGTCTTTAGTGTCTTCTGTTGCTGTATCGTCTGTTGTCGTGTCTATCAGTTGTGTGTCTGTAGTGTCCGGCTTTGCTTCTTTGGCAGCTGAAGCTGCCGCAGAAGCTGACGAAGCTCCAGCTCCAGTCTCCTCCATGGTCTTCTCACGCAGCTCTCCCCGCTCGCATCATTTGCGGGGTCTGTGGAGGTGGTGGTATGGTCGAGAGTTGCTCTTCCGTTGATGCGGGTCGTTGTTGGCGGTAATGTTATCGTGATGTCGTTGTGCGTCTTTGTCTCCCGTGATGGTGAGGCTACGCAATGTCGAGTCAAAAAGGAGGGGCTGTCGAGTGCAGGTGCAGGCAGGTGCAAGTGGTGACCGTTGCTCCTTCCGATTAGATTAGTGCGGGTCATGTTGGTCAGTCTTCAGTCTGGTCGTGCCTGCCTTTGGCGTGGCCTGGGCAACTGACGTCGTGGCGTTTTTGGTTTTAGAGTGGCGTTGGCTGGTATTGGGGTGCCATATGCACTGCCTTCTAGTGGAGTTCCGTCAGGTTTTAGGGGTGTTTTGGGATACGTTAGGGGTTTTAGGGACAGAGCGGGGTCGAGTTTTGGGGGCATTCTGGGACAGATCCCTTGGCACGTTGCCAACGTAATATTGGAGAATGGCATTCTGTGATAAGATGGGTTTTGTGACAACAAAGATATCGAGATCGTTTATTGTTTTCTTTGTCTTGTCACTGTCTTCTTATTGTTTTTATTGGGATATTTTGAGAATTATTAGATGATAAGAAAACGAGCAAGGGATAATGGTGCACGACTGATTCGATGTCAATAGTTTCTCCCCATTTTGTTTACACCGGTTGATATCATGATGAAATGAAACTGTTGTTTGATTTCTTCTTATTTTATTTTTGTAGATGTTTCTCCATCTGCTTCCTTCCACGGACTTATACGGACATAGCTGTTGTTGTCTGTTGTCGTTGATTCTGTCCTTCATCTTTCTTACCTCCGGCCTTTCTCCAGTCTAGCCCCCGGAATTGGAGCGGATATCGGCGGCGAATTCCGTGTCGGCGGGTACAGACGCCGTGCCGGCCGGTCCTTGTCCACAGTCTCCTCCGGGACGGAATTTCTCGAGTTCGTATAGTTTCTTGGTTTCCTGGGAGTATACCTCCCGTCAGAAGCCCGGTACTAAATGCACAGTCGTGGAGGAAAGCAGCGTACTGTTGTTGTCCTCTTTATGCAGTCAGTACTCTACTTTCATACAATCAAAACGACGACAAAACAAAGACTTTATTAATTCGATGTTACACATTCATTCTATCCTTATTTTCTCGTTATTTCTTCCTGTCGCCCCGATTCCCCAGGTTTTCAAAAGCTTACTTTGTAGGACATGTAGTTGTACTCCCTACACCTCTTTGTGCTCCATTGATCGCCGGGCATTTGGAATACGAGCTGCCACGAGCGGCAACTGGGCAGAACTCCAACTGGATTCTGTGTGTAAAAGTCAGACGGCGGACACGGCAAATGTCAGCTTCCCGTGGTCGACGCCAATTGTATAACCAACTTTTCCAGCATTTTTTAGAAAAAAACCCCGTAGTTTGGCTACTGTCTCTGACTGTCCATTTAGCAGGCAGCTCTTCACCACAAGTACACATACACCAGTGTCACGGAGGTGGTATTTCCATTTCTTTTTGTCAAAGACGACCGCATCTTTGTATATAAGTCGAGGCACTTCCCATTCTTGGCTTCTCATTCTAGCTGTCCATCATCCGTCTTGGCTTATCTTGCCTTACACGAACATCACTACTTACACACATCACCACGTACATATTTACATAATTTGCTTCCACCCTCCACACCATGAAGGCCGCTGTCTGCACCGAGGTCGGGAAACCGCTCGTCGTCCAGGACATTCCGGACCTTGCATCGCCACCGCCGTCTGGCTCCATTATTATTCGCACCGCCGCCGCAGCCATCAACCCGTTTGACTACGCCATGCAGGCCTACGGGCCGGCCTTTTTTCCCTTCTTGTCGTTCCCGGCCGTCTTCGGCGAGGATGTCTCGGGAACAGTCGAGGAGGTGGCCAGCGACGTTACTCAGTTCAAAAAAGGCGACCGCGTCGCGGGCCTGAGCCAGCGGTCCGGCTTCCAGGAGCGGGCGACTCTGCTGGCGCATGTTTCCTACCGCATTCCCCCCTCCGTCTCCTTCACCGACGCCGCCACGCTCCCCATGGGCGTCGTCGTGGCCATGTTTGGGCTGTTCCACAAGGACTACCTCAACCTCAGGATGCCGGGCACGGACGTCCCCTCTGGACCTGCCGACGTCGTGGTCGTCTGGGGCGCCTCCACGTCCGTCGGCAGCCAGGCCGTCCAGCTGGCCGCTCAGGCGGGCTACGAGGTCGTCACGACGGCGAGTCCGGCGCGGTTCGACTACGCTCGGGGGCTTGGAGCGACGCACGTCTTTGACTACAACAGCCCGACCGTGGTGGAGGACATTAAGAAGGCGACCGAAGGGAGGACCGTCGTGGGCGCCTTCTGCAACGGCGCCGCCGTGCCGTCGACGTTCCCCGGCATCATTACCGCCTGCGCCGACATTGTCCGCGGCCAGGCCCGCCCGTTTTTGGCATTGACAATGGTCATGCCCCCGTCGGGACTGCCAGCGGGCGTCGACGGCAAGTTTATTGCTGCCGTGCACGACGACCCCGAGTTTTCGCTCAAGTTTTTGGGGAGTGACGGCTACATTCCCAAGGCGTTGGCTTCGGGGACGTACAAGATTGCACCTGCTGCACGTGTCATAGGCAACGGCCTGGGCGCGGTCCAGGAGGCCATGGATACCCTCAAGGCTGGTGTGTCCGCTACGAAGGTGGTTGTCAATTTGGAGTAGATGGCATGGTGGATTAGATATTAATAGATTGTTGCTATGAATAAAATAAAACACTCCTGTTCTCATACACTCCTCGAATTCCTATCCATTATAAACTCCAAACACACCAATCGCCTTGTTTGTCATCGCCGTTCTTCCGTTTAAAAACTCCTGTTGTCGCCCACCGTCATAAATACAAAATCAGACTGTAAAACATCCGTCCTCGCTCCAATAATAATCATCGTCTTCGTTATCATCGTCTTCATCGTCGTCGTCGTCGTGTCTACTTCGCAGAAAGAATGAGAGAGAATGCCGGTGGTCGTGGACGTCCTGCTAACATCGCCTTTGGTAACTAACATCGTCTCCGACGGTAATATCGCCTTCGGCGACTAACATGGCCTTCGGCAGTGGGTGTGACTTCCGCCGCCTCCCCACCCACCCACCCGGAGGCGGCTAACATGGCCTTCGGCGACTAACATGGCCTGCGGCGGTCATCGCCTTTGGCGATGTTCTCACCTTACAACGGCCCAGTTGACTTTTTCACCTCCACCCCCTCCAAGTCCGCCTCCTCCATCAACGTCGTGTTCACGCCCACCCGGTTCTCGTCCACATTGCCCCGCGCGTGGCACGACCAGTGCGTCATGCAGCCGCAGTGGGCGCACCGATTAAACGCCAGGTTGCCCGGCCGGCCGTCGACGTCGCGGATGTAGTTTTGCATGCCGGGCAACGGCGTGGTCGACTGCGCGGCCGGGTCGGCGGCGGACACGGGTCGACCGTCGACCTCGATGGTGACTTGTTCCGCCGGATAGTACGACCAGACGGCGCCGTATTTGTAGCAGACGGAACAAGAACACTGGTTGCGGAATGGGGGCGGGCCAGGCGTGACGATGCGGACGCGGCCGCAGTGGCAGGTGGCGACAATCATGGCGTAGCTGGTAGATTGGTAAATGGTGCGTAGCAGATGGATTGAAAGAAGTCTGTTGTCGTTGAAAAGGTCGTCTTCGTCGCCTTATTTAATGTTGGGCAGTTCGTTATGTTGTTAAGATCGACGTCATAATCATAATCCTGCGCGGGGAATACTCAAAAAGGAAGGCGCCTGCCCGCGTGTAAGCGTGAGGATGGACATGCTGTCAACATTCGATTGTTCACGTCGAGATGGGATGGCAGAAATGTTGAGGTTGACGTTGACAGGTTTTCTCCTTTTCAAGATTGTTTACTTTGACTTATTAATGCAACGTTATTAATACAATGTCTACTCTTGACGGACATTGTCCTCCGCCTGCATGCACCTTGTCTTCTTTCCTCTTTCATTCGGCTTCTTAGTTACTGTCCCGCCGGAGTGGCCCTTCCGCCCGCGGTCAAGCTAACTCAAATATCTGACTCGCACCCAAAACGTGGGGATGGCAAGTGCAAGTCTGGTTGGGCAGTCTCACCGTCTCCCGCTGTTTGCCGCTCGTGTCTTTGACGGCTTCCTATTTCCCCAGAAAGTTGGGGAGAAAGAAAACACTCCAATTTTGAGTCACCTCACTGGTCACTGGCCAGCCTCGGGAGGTGTATTTCCTGATTCCATGTTTTGCGAGGAGACAGAAAGAAATGGTAGAAAAGTATGAAAGGTCGGACAGTTGTTCTGACAATAATACCTTTAATGTCGTCCGTATTATGCCGTCCGTATTAAGAATCTGACTGTATTGTCTGTATTGGCAGTTAATATTGTAAGGCTGACTTTAATTTACCAATGTTTTGACGACGATTTACTTGGCTTACATTTATTTCACAATTTCGTCTGTTCTCTTTTCTTTCAAGTCCTCTCTTTTTGCTTTCTCCTCTCCTGCCCGTAAATACACTATCCGTGTGGAGATTGACACAAGTCGGCGGATTGCCCGATCCCTGAAGCTTCTCCTCTTTCAGTCTTGTTCGCGGCTGTCGCTCCCCGACACCGGTCTCTTTTAGGATTTCCCCTCTTTTGTCCTTTTTGTCGACGTAGTCGACCACGAGTTTAGAGTCAACGTCAACTTCGAACATTGAATGTAATTTAAATACTGTCACAATAGTTTTGTTTTTGTTTTCTGTTTCTTTGAAACATCTCCGGATTCAACTGTATTTTGTAGAGTCCGCCGTGGAAATAGACAATACCGTCTGTGATTGCAAAATGTGACGAGAATACGAAGTACGGGTTGTACCACAATGTGGTAGACTGCAACTCACACACAACTCTCACACAAGGAAACACACACCGGATGCTTGTACTCTTCCGCCTTTTGTTGCCCGCTCTTCCGTCGACCGGCCGTCCAGCGGGCTCCGACGGCGGCCTAAGAATGCGTGGAAGAAAATGAAGATGAAAAAGTAAAAGAAAAAGAAAATCTGGGGTAGCCAAGAACGAAGAGTGGGCTGAAAGATAAAGGACCACAGATACACAGACCGGACACAGGCCGGAGAGTGCCACAGGCGCAGGTGGAAGGTCGAGTCGACAGACTAACTCTAATTCAACATAGTCAACAAAAAAGAAAAGACTGCAGACAGCACGCAGTCCGGCATAGGAACACTTATCCGCTTTGACTCTTTGACTCTTGGAGATTGTGGATTGTGGGTTTGGACTGTCTGCGGAGGCTGTCCCGCCTGTCCACTGTCCAGTTATTTTGTCGTCTTTTAAATATTGTCTTGTCCCTTCTTGTCCTTGTCGGTGTCTTTTGTACTATTTCTCGGCGGTGTTTATTTTTCGATTTTTCAACTTTATCTTGGTGTTTTCGTTCATCTTCTTGTTGATTTCCATTTGAGTCATTCTTGCATACAGCCATTCTTATTTACATTTGTCGACTACATATACACTCGCATTATTATCACGGCCATCACCACCACCGCCATTAATGTCAACATCAGCCTTGACCACATCCAACTCAATCCCGACTTTATCGACAACAACCCCAAGTGATCTCCCATTATCTACGAGCGTCTTGGCCGCCTTTAACGTCTTGCTCTTTCCTCTTTCGACGCCCTCTGGATATCGACTCTCTTTCCTATTTCGACAACCTCGCTCTTTCCCTTTTCAACGCCATCCTTCCTTCCTCTTTGACGCCCTTCTCTTCTCCTTTTCTCTCTTTCCCCTTTTCTCCTCCCCCTTTCTCCCTCGTCTTCTCCTCGTCCTCTTCCCAATGTCACATCCAGACTCGCCAATATGGCCCGACCACGACGAGAAGCCGGCCGTCGACAACATCAACAATCGAAGCCAGAACACGAGCAGTCATAGTCACGCCACTCCAAGTCACAACGACATCCACGACATTGAAAAGTCGGCAGCCGATGCCTCGTTAAATGCCACACAGACAATCACCAATGAAGGATCATCGTCTTCCCTGTCGTCCTCTCCACCCGGCGTTCTGCCAACATCGCCTTCGGCAGAGAGAGTGGACCATCCGCCGCCTCCCCCTCCCACCCACCCGGGAGGCGACGGTAGTGGTGACGACAGCCGTCCCTCTCGTTCCTCCCTCCTCCGCCGACTCGCTTCGCTCGTCGTCCCTCCACGCCCTCCACCGCCCGACCTCGCCGGCCCGCCCCCCGACGGCGGCTTCACGGCCTGGCGCACCGTCGTGTGCACGCACTTTGTGTTTGCCAACACGTGGGGCTTTGTCAACTCGTTTGGCATCTTCCAGACGTTTTACGCCGACTACCTGCACCCGGCCCTGCCGCCGTCGACCATTTCGTGGATCGGCAGTGTCCAGGTCTTTCTGGCCTTCTTTCTGAGTGCCATCACCGGCCGGCTCGGCGACGCCGGCTACTTTCGCGGGTGCTACTGGTTCGGCTGCTTCTGCCTGGTGGCAGGCGTGTTTGGGACGTCTTTCGCGACGAAATACTGGCAGCTCGTTTTGTCGCAGGGCGTGGCGGTCGGGCTGGGCGCCGGGTTCATGTGCACGCCGACCATGTCGATTGTGACGACGTACTTTTCGAAGCGGCGGTCGCTGGCCCTCGGAGTGATTACCTGTGGCAACGTCAGCGGCGGACTCGTATACCCCGCCATGGCGCGCCAGCTGCTGCCGGCCGTCGGGTTCGGGTGGACGCTGCGGGCCATGTCGTTTCTGCAGCTGGCCCTGCTGGTGCCGGCCGGGCTGATGATCCGACCGAGGGTGGCGCCTAAGAAGGCTGTGGAAAAGCAGCCCATGTTTGACTGGCCCGCGCTCAAAGAGCCAGAGTATGCCCTGTACGGCCTGGGCATGATCTTCAACATTGGCGGCACGTTTATCGTTTATTATTATATCGCCGCGTTTGGCCGCAGCACCATGGTCCAGCCGCCGCTGACGTACCCCGAGTCGCTGAATTTGTTACTGATCTTCAACGGCATCGGCATCGTCGGCCGCATGTCTGCCGCCTACTTTGCCGACCACGTCGGGCCGCTCAACATTGTCGCCCCCATGGCTTTCATCTCAGCGCTCTGCTGCTATACGTGGATCGCCGTGCATGACCAGCCGGGCGTCTACGGGTGGATTTCTGTTTACGGGATTGTGGCCGGCGCCCTCCAGGCCCTGTTCCCCGCCGGCCTGACCTCGCTCACGACCGACATGTCCAAGATTGGCCAGCGCATCGGCATGGGCTTTACGTTTATCGGCGTGTCTGTCGTGGCGGGACCGCCGGCTGCGGGAGCAATGGTGACTTTGTTGAATGGAAGATACCTCGGCGCACAGGCGTTTGCAGGGTCGCTGTTGGTGGTCGGCGGGTTTCTGGTGCTCGGGGCCAAGGTGGCCAGGATGCGGAGGACCGGCGGTGGGTGGATGATCAAGATATAGGGTGCGTAGCTGGGCGATGAGGGGAAGGATGCGCAGAGACACTGCATTTACAAGTAGACAGAGCAAAAGTATAGACACAGCATGGCATGGCAGGCATTAAGCATACTAATTTGAGTTTATTTGAATTTGAATTTGAATTAATCAACTGCAACTGTTCTTCCTTCAAGTCATCGTCATCATCGTTATCATACATGCTTGTCATATCATCGACGGTCTGCTACATGGTCTTCGACAATCCCTTCTCCTCTAGTTCACATCATCACTTCACCTCTTCCTCTTGCCCTCCCTCTCACTAAAACCCACTCCTCCAGTCTGAATTCTAAACTCTCCACCCACGACATCCAGCATCGACCGCGCCTCCTCCGTCGTCCGTGCAATGGATCGCTGCAGACCAGACGAATGCAGCAAGATCGACCGCCGCAGACGGCCGTCGCTGCTTCTACCGTAGTGGTGGTGACCATGGTGGTGGTGCCGCGGGAAGACGGCCCGGTAGACGGCATTGTCTGTCCGCTGGAGCTGCACCAGCAAATCATCGAGGGCTCGCCTCAGGTCGTCCAGGTACGGAGTGGGCGGGGGTAGTGGACTTGGATCGTAGTAGGTGGGAATCTGTTTGGAAGAGGCATCCCTCGACTCTTTCTTTGGCGATATGGGCGGCGTGGGAAGGTCGGCCGGCGGGTACGGACGGCTTTTGCGGTCACGGGAACCTTCACGGCTGACACGATCGGCGCCACGGTCGGCGCCCCGTTCACGACTGCGCCGCTCGCGCGATGTGCCCCGCGGCGGGTACACCGGCACCGACTCCCAGGCAAACGGGTGCGGCGGCGGCGGTTCGACTCGGACGGTGTCGTCCCGCTCGTCGGGGAAGAAGCGGGCCCATCTCGAGCGACTCTCCGGCGGACGTGTCCCCGAAAACGTCTCGGCCCGCCGTTTAAAGGCCCGTTTGGCGCGTTCAAAGTCGGCGGGCAGGTCGCGGTCGCCGGACATCTGGAAGGAGGTGCTTCTGGTGTTCTTGGGAGCACTCGTACTCCTCGGGAGTGGCTCGCGGGGAACGCGCCGGCGGTGCGAGACTGGGTCGACGGGGTCGGGAAAGTCGCGGTAGGGAATGTCCTGTCTCTCCCGCTCGCGTGCCTGCCGGCGCGCCTCCCGTTTCTCTCTGACGATTCGCTCCAGACGCTCCGTCTCCAGCCGCTGCTGCTCCACCCGCTCGCGCTCCCTCTCGAGACGGCGCTCCAGACGGCTGCGGCGGGACGACGGGGGCGGGCCGCTGTAATAGTAGTTGTCGGCGGACTTGTCACCACCGGGTGACCAACCAAAGAACGGCATGTCTGCTGTCGTAGCGGCAGCTCCAGTAACTGCTCCTGTTGCTGCTGCTGCTCCTGCTACTCCGACTGGTACTGTCGCCGGTAGTGGATGGGCTTCTTTTGGCAGTAATCTCGTCGACTTGACTTTTGATTTACTGGCAGCCGCCTCTCTGGCTTTTGTCAGTCGCTTCTTTTCGCGGCTCTTGAGGTACTTTTTGACGGCAAACTGCGCGACCTGGCCGATGACGACTTTGGTGAGGTCGTTGTTGTCGGGAGCGCGGTCGCCGATGGCTCGATTCTGTGACGGTGACTGTGTCGACGGTGCTTGGGACGACTGAATATCTCGTTCGTTGATGTTCTGTCTTTGGGCGTTGTTGTCCTCAAATTTGTTCAGGACAAGAGTGAGCACTTTCTTGATGACGGTCTCAATGTTTCCGTCCTTCTTGTCGTTCTTGTTGCTGTTATCGTCCTTCTTCTGATTGCTGCTGTCCTGGCCGGGACTGCTTTGGTTGTCGCCCGTGAAGGGCATTTCTGGCAGGACGGACAAAAAAGAAAAAAGGAGGAATGGAGTAGTGGGGGTTGTATGTTTGACGTTGACGTTGGAGCTTGGGATGTAGATGAAAGTAAACAAAGGAGGACCAAAGGAGGACCGGATCAAAAAGGGAGACACGGCAGGATGTGATAAAAATAAGTGTAGTCAAAGGAATCAAAACTGAAAAGGGAGAAGGGGGAGAGGAAGAAGAAGGAAGGAAAAGAAAGGAAATCAAAAACAAACATCTACGAAATGAAAACTACGATGCAACATTGTCATTAAATATAAACGACGACGACGATACTTTACGACGATTCTCACCATCGTTCCTAACTGACCACAGCCTTGCATGTGATGAGGTCATCCGCAAGGCTGCGGAGGGGACCTCTTTTAAAAAGTGTCATTAGGTGTCAGTTAGGTGTAAGTCAGTGTAAGTCAGTTGGAGTTGAGTGGTGTGCCACGTGAACACAGCCTGGTGTGTTCTTGTTGTGTTTTTGGGTGTCTCTGAGTGTTATTTTCTGTCTTTGGTGTGCCACCTGGTGTGCCAGTGGTGGTGCCTGCACGGGACAGCAATTGGTCAGACTTGCGCAGACTTGCGCTGACCTGCGCAGACATCTTGGCTCCAACGACGGATCAAAAAGAGATCTTGGGACCATATGCAAGGCACACCAACCGGCGGGAGGCTAAAGTGACAAAGAAGGACGGAAAGCATACGGAAACAAAATGGGTGCCCACTGAGACATACAGATTGTCCCGTGTTGGTATCCCGTGGGAAGACGAGAAGACGAGGAAATGAATTAAGAAGAAAGAAAATAATGATAAAGGCGACGGATCGAGAGGGAAAATGAAATGGAATAAAACGAAAGGAGACCAGAGAAGTAGAAACAAAAGAAAGAACAGGAAGAAAATAAAACCAAACAAGAAAGCAAACAGCAACGAACAGACTGCGAAGAAGAACAAGAAAACGAATACGACTGCTTTCTTTTCTTCTTTTCTTCTTTTCCCATTCTGGCAAATTCTGTTGAGCCGCGTTCGACTTACACGGGAACAGCGGGAGACTGCTTTAGCATCTTGGCTGGGAACTCATAACTGATGGTAGAAAACGGAAAACGCTTGTATTCTTTCCGTCGTATTTTTAGACTCGACGCCGCCCGGTTTCATGATCTGGGGGCGATATCGTCAAGGGAGAAAGGCTGCCTGAGTATGGAGGATACTGAGGGTGCTGCCTGAAGGATCTCGTGATCGGAGTCGACATTTCTGTCACGGACAAACGAGTGTCTTACTTTGTCTGGTGCTGGATGTACTCATTTTGAACCATGCCGACGACACGACGACATGCCTGCTGTAGTGCAGACACATAAACTCCGGAGGCAGCCGGTGAATTCATAAAACGTGGGAGCAGGGGCCTGACAGAAGAAGGAAAATGCAGCGTAGCGAAAAAAGAAAAGGCTCAAATGGAGACGACAAGAAACGAAAAGAACCGCAGTCGAGAAAAACAAGCCTCAACAGACCCATCGCAGGCCCGCTGTGGGGAGAGAAAAGAGGTGGAAGGAAGAAGAAAAGAAGAAAAGAGAGGACGAAGAAAAGAGAACAAGTGAAGCCAGAGAAGAAGACGTCAGCCCAGACTTTTCACTATTCAGGGGTCTTTGTGCTTCTTCGTGCCTGCCCTTTCTGTCTTTCTGCCTTTTGTCACTGGACGGCAGCTGCGGCATGTGGTTTTTGGCTTTTGGCTTTTGGTTGGTGTTGGTCTGGTCTGGTGGGGCGCGCCAACAGTGACGCCGACCGATGCCAGCACTAAACGACCGTGCCCCTGAGCCGTCCAGGGCAGTGCGCGTAGCGTGCGTAGGGTGCATAGGGTGCGTAGTGCAGTGAGATTAGCTTTAGTGCCACCGTTGCACAGACAGGCCAGCGATCCTAATCCTCCACCAAAAGGACAACGCGGCAGGGACGCAACGAGAGAAGGACGAGCAAAAAAAAAAAAGTTGATCAACGTTCACGACAACCCATCAGCCGGATGCTTCGGCGCCTCTCTTGCGCTCCGGCCTCGACTTTCTTACGACCCGCGATCTTCTTTTATGCGACTTCCCTCGTTCCTTCCAAACTCGTCTTTAACTGTCGTTCCTGCCTTTTTCTTGACCTTTGACTCTCGTCACTAGCGCCTGCCTTTTTCGTCTTTCGACTTTCGATTTTGACTTTCCCTTTTGTCGCATCGCACAGTTGACAAGTCGCGAAGAAGAACCTCAACGACCTCGACCTCCACTCCACGACACAACTCTCGCGACGGCCCACGCACAGCCACGATCTCTACGCATAATACTCCGACCAGGCCGTCCACACTCCCATCTCCCCGCACATACTTAAGCTCCGCGACAGCCAAGACATCTTGAGCTCGAGCTCTTTCGACATTGCCAAGCTTTCAACCTTTGACTCCCGACTTCACCTCACCTCTCCACCAACCTACCATATCCCCCGACAATGCCATGTTCGACCTCGTGACCCAGGGACTCGCTGCCGTCTGGGGCATCTGGACGTCCGTCGTCTTTCTCGTCCAGGGGATAGGCATTTTTCAGCTGTAAGCCCCAGTATTCGAAGCATGTCGCCCCGGGTGCCTCTGCTAACTATGTCTTCCAGATTCCGCCATTACTCCTCCCCCCGCCGGCGGGCCGCCGTCGAGGCCCTGTCCGACCACAATGCCGTCCCCCACGTCACGGTGATCCGGCCGACCAAAGGCCTCGAGCCGGGCCTGTACGAGTGCCTGGCGTCGACGTGCCGGCAGACGTACCCGAGAGACAGACTGAGGGTGCACCTGTGTGTCGAGTCAAAGAGCGACCCAGCCTACGCTGTCTTTCAGAAGATCGTCGCCGACTTTCCCGACACCACGGTCGTCATCTACGTCGAGGAGGAGGACCCGCTGCTGCACGGCGCCGCCGGGCATGTGCGCAATCTGGGCCCGAACCCGAAAATCCGCAACATCAGCAGGGCCTACCGCGACGTCCCGGCAGGCGACGACTCGGTCGTGTGGATTATCGACTGCAATGTGTGGGTCGCGCCCGGCGTGGCCGGCCGCATGGTGGACAAGCTTTTTGGTTTGGGGGCGGACGGCCGGCCGCAGTACACGCCCTACAAGTTTGTGCACCAGCTGCCGCTGGTCGTCGACATTGGCTCCTCCCAACTCCAGGGCGCCGCGCTCGACGAAATGTTCATGGCCACGTCGCACGCCAAGTTCTACTCGGCCATCAACACCGTTGGCATCGCGCCGTGTATTGTGGGAAAGAGCAACATGTTTCGGAGGGCGCATCTCGACCGGCTGACCGACCCTGCTCAGAACCCCACCGTCCTCACGCCCGCCGACGACAAGCGCGGCCGCGGCGTCGACTTTTTCTCGTCCTACATCTGCGAGGATCATTTGATTGGGGATTTGCTGTGGCGGTCCCCCTTGCGGACAGAAGACGGCGTCGCCTACCGCAACCACGGCCTGGCCGTCGGCGACCTCGCCATCCAGCCCATGGCCGACGTCGCCGTCGCCGCCTACGCCGCCCGCCGCGTCCGCTGGCTGCGCGTGCGCAAGTGGACTGTCCTGCTGGCCACCCTGGTCGAGCCCGGCGTGGAGTCCCTGCTGTGCGCCTTTTACGGGTCGTTTGCCCTGACGACGTATGGGCATCTATTGCCCCCTTCTCTCTCAGTATGGCTTCCGCCCACATACGGGGCGATGCTGCGCGCCTGGCTCGTTATAGTAGGAGTCTGGATGGCCGCCGACTGGTGCACGTACCGCCGGCTGCAGGCCTGCCGGTGCACGGAAGTGGACGCCGATACGCCGCAGTTTGCCCGCGGTCGCCGTCAAGGCGGCCTCTCGTCGAAGCCCTTTTTGGCCTGGGCCCGCGCCTGGATTGGCCGCGAAGTCCTGGCGCTGCCCATCTGGACGTATGCCGTGCTGCTGGGCGCGACCGTCGCCTGGCGCGGCAAGCAGTTCCATGTGCGCATGGACATGAGCGTCGACGAGCTGGACGAGCAGGGGCGGCGGGTCGTGCGCGAAGAGCGGACACAGGGGGTGGCTGCTCTGAAGAAGGTGGATGCGGCAGACGGCGAGACTGTTTCCAACGGCAACGGCAATAGCCGCAACGGCAAAAAGTCGAATGCAAAGGCGAGGGTGGACTGAGGAAGTGCTCAGAAGAAGACGACTAATGACTGCACGAGGATAGGATAGGATACTGTGGTGCTTTGGCGAGCTGCATTTGGTGTTGGTCAAAGGTGTCATGGTAAAGGCGCATATCAAGGCGTATTTCATTCATCTCATATTTGTCTACTTTGACATTCACATTTTCAGGCGCATAGACATTTACTTCAAAAAGTAACTCCATTGAAACAATTTCATAATAAACTACGATCAAAATAAACAAGTCCACGTCATAACTCCTGCCAATAGAGACCAGACTCCAACGCCATGAATGATACTCGTCCTTTCCCTTCCCTTTCTACTACACTTTTCACCGTATTTGCGTTCTGCTAACATCGCCTTTGGCACTAACATCGTCTCCGACGGTTCATATCGCCTTCGGCCCTTATATGGCCTTCGGCAGAAAGGGTGCGTTCCACCGCCTCCCCCACCCACCCACCCGGAGGCGGCTAACATCGCCTGCGGCGCACTAACGTCGTCTCCGACGGTTTATACCGCCTCCGGCGGTGTTCGCCTTCGGCGACTAATATGGCCTTCGGCCATGACCGCCTGCGGCGGTCACCGCTACGACTCCCACTTTTTCGGCTCGACCCCCTCTGGCGGCACAACCTCCACCTTGCCCTTGCCGACGGTCGACCAGTCTGTGCTCAGCGACGTCCCATTACTCTCGATAAAACTCTTTTGCATGGCGCGCTGCTGCTCGGGATCGCTGCCCGCATACAATTTCTTGAAGAAGTCGTCGATATTCGCATCGGCCTTGTCGTCGTCGTCGTCGTTTTCGCGTGCGACTGCATCCCAGTTCTTGGGGCCGGTCTTGGAGCTGGTGGGGTAGGCCGGGCCAGACGGCGCCGTCTTTGTGGAAGTAGACGTTGTTGCTGTCTTCGACTGCAGTGTGGCCGTCGCTTCTGCCTTGTTCTCGTCCTTCTTGATCATGACCGGCACGATTCTATCGGCCGTCGTCTTCCCGAGCTTATCGGCCGCCTTTGGCTCCGGTTCCGGCTTCGCCGCAACCTCCCCGTCGACCTGCTCGCCCCATGTCCCCCACTTTGTGCCTGCTGTCTCCTTTACGATCTTGAGCTCGATCTTGTAGGGCGTGACGCGGACGTCGACGGGATCGCTTGTGGAGATGTTGCCGGCCAGAGAGAGGGTGACTGTCTGCGACGGGCCGGCCACATTAGCGGGCAGGCCTGAAAGACGGACTGCCTTGTCGCTTGTTGCTTTTACGTCCAGCGAACTGGAGTCGACGCTTTTGGCGTAGAGAGTGAGGTTGACCGTCGTTGGTGTCTGGTACATGTCGACGCGGAGCTTGGTGGGCTTTGGTGCCGAAGGTGACGTAGACGCCGTAGGCGTTGCTGTTGTTGTCGCAGGTGTGGCCGTCTTTGTGTCCTTCTCGTCCTTCTTGGCCGTCTCCGGCTTCGCCGTCGCAGTGGTGGCCGCCTTTCTCTTTTCCCTCGCCACCGGCTTGGGCGGCACTCTTGTGACGGTAATCTTTCGTCCAGGATCGGCCATGGGTAGCTTCTGCAGCTCCCTCAAGACAACACCCCGCCACATGTACGCCTGCGTCCAGTCGGCCTTGGTCGAGTCGTTGGTGTTGGCCTGGCCGAGGACGGATGCCAGGGTCTTGCCGGTCCCGCCCTCTTCGCCGGCGGCATTCTGGCCGGGACTGTTGGTCATTGTCTTGGGCAGGTCGGCCGGCGTTGCGCGGTAGCGTCCTTCTGCGTCCACATTCGCCAAGACCTCGTCCTCCTCGCCGGCCTTGGGCCGCTTGCCCTCGATCAGCTGCAGCGACCACACGGCACACGCGTCGGCGTCTGCATATCGTTTGAGGGCACCGAGGGCGACGGCCCGCCGGTACTGCGCCTGGACGAGCCAGCGGGCGGTCTTGTCGCTCTGTCTCCCCAGAGCGCTGTGGTAGGCGAGCTCGGCGTCGGCCAGGGCGTCTTCGTAGGCGTGGATGCCCATTTCTGCTTTTGTCAGGGCCAAGAGCCAGTCCGGGTTCGGGTTGGCGGCGGCGCTGGCCTTGAGGGCGGCCTCGAGGGCCGTGAGGGCGGCGGCATAGTCCTTTTTCTCGAGGGCCTTGAGGCCCTGCTCGTAGAGAGTCGAGGCGGACATTGTGACGACGAAAAGGAAAAATAAATGAATGACAGAGTGAAAAGGTGGTGGGCTGTTGTGATCGGAGCAAATGCCGATGCAGTTTGGGCGTGAAGCTAGCAGAGCAAAATGCAGGTGTTGGATGACGATGATGTCGAAAAAAAAAGAGATGGAAGACGGCAAAAGGGACAAACGAGATCGTGGTTATGAGATGTGTAAATCCAACGAGGAGACAGGAGGACCTGCTACTCCCTTGTGTTGATGTGTTCTTTGAACTGAAAATAAAATAGAGAAAGATGTCGTTGGTCGTGCTTGCCTTGCGCAGGTTTGCCTCGTCTCAGTTCTCAGTGCGCACAGTGGGGTAGCTCTGGGCGTGCTCTATGCTCGTCAGCCTGGTCTTTTCTCCGTAGCGAGCTGGAGCTTGGAAGGTTCTGGGCGAGCTGGGTTAGGTACCACTCTGGAGGATACACCGGATAAAGTGATGATCCACTTACCGAGTCTGGCCCAAGCTCCTGCCCGCTTAGCTGCATTTGCTATTTGCTGCAATTGTGGGCTGTTCCACCCAAAAATCCCAGGCCAAAAAGCCGAAATTTTTTGTCCCCAATCTCCTCTTCTCTCTTCTCTTCTTCCACACATTGTTCTCGTTCAACATGCTCAACATGTCGCCGCCATAGCATCTGCTTGCATCTTGTACTCTCCCCTTCACTCACCGCAATGACACATGTTGGTGACAGCACCCCTTGAATGGCCGCGCTGTTTGCGTCGAGCACAGAATTTGGTGGAATCAAGGTAGGTCTCTTTTTCGTTTTGTTTTTCATTTCTTTCACACACATACACAGCCAAACACACGAGGAAGTCCTCGTTCTTCGCAGTGATGACAGCTTTTACTTTGGTGCATAGAGAACAATCATCATGCTCTCCGTGATTGCTTAACCTATAGACTACAACGGTATCTGAGCGAATACAAAAATAACACATTCTTGTTACGATCGTCTTAATTTTCTTTTTTTTTCGAGAAGGTCGCTAACAGAAAAGCCTCGACATGAGCAGGGAACAGAACCAATATGGCTGAAACAAAAGAGCTGCTGGCAGCAGCCAGTGCTGTGAAAACAGCACCCAAAGTAAACTCTTCTACATCTATCCAATCTACACCATCTAGACAAGGCCAAAAGGGAACCCCCCGCTACCGCTTGCCCTTGCCACTGCGGACTTTCCCGCTGCCCACGTTCTACCCCAGCAACCCGCTCTCGCTCGTGCACCTCGTGTCCGCCTGGATGTGGCAGACGGTCCGGCCCCCCAAGGAGCCTGCGACCGTTTATGTTGGCGTCTGGTCGCCCTCCACCCGCTCCGTCCATGTCACCGACCCCAAGTCTATAAACGACCTGTGGTCACAGGGGTTCTACGGGAAAGGCTCGCTGAGCCGGAGCGAGCCCAACTGGCTGAATCGGGAGCGTTTACGGCAGTCGCAAGCTTCGTCTTCCACGAGCGAACAGCGCACGACGAAGCGGCGCGAAGAGCGGGCGGACACGAAATGGGAGCGTGGTCGGACAGAGCTGGAGGCGATTGAGGCGAGGAAACGAGAGGAGGCGATTGCCGAACTTGCGAAGCAGGCAGAGAAGAAGGCGAAGCTGTTAGAGGCGGCCGCCAGTCTGTCCTCGCCTCCACCCTCACCTAAAGCACCCGTCGGCCCGCTCGAGCTGCTGGCACTGCCCAACTCGGAGGCTGATCTGAAGAGAAGGGCGGTGTTGACCGAGGAGCCTCACCTAAATGGCTCAGCTAAAGCCCCCACTAAACTACACGTAAACGGCAGTGCGTCTGCATCCGCTCTGCAGGAAATCATCATCAATGGGAGTGCCCACGGTGCGAACGGAAACGAAAATGGAACGGCGGTAGAGCCTCCACCTTTAACACCGGCCCGCCCACCAGAACCAAAGCGCCAAAAGAGCGTCCGCTTCTCGCCGACCGTCGAGTCCACCACCTTTGTGCACTCTGACCCACCGAGTCCGAATCATGGCGGTGCGCAGGGTGCGAAGCAGGAGACGTCAGCCCCCGAGATCATCAACAAAGAACACCTCCAGCTGTCGCCGGAAGAGGCCTTTTTCCTGGCCTACGGGGTGGGTGCTTTGAGGGTGGTGACCGAGTCAGGGGAGGAGCTGTCGACGCTGCAGCTGCTCGAACTGTGCAGGGACGCCATGAAGGCATCCTCGTTCTCGTCACTCGCCTCGTCGCCAAAGGCGACTTCGCTGTCGTCCTCACCTTCGTCGCCTTCGGCGACTTCGGCCGACGACTTCCTCCTCCACTACTCTGTCTACCACCACTTCCGCTCGCTCGGCTGGACCCCCCGCCATGGCATCAAGTTCGGCGTCGACTGGATGCTCTACGGCAAAGGCCCGGCGCTCGACCACGCCGAGTTTGGCCTCATGATCGTGCCGTCGTACTCGGACCCGTACTGGCACAACAGGGCACCCGCCGTGAAGCCCTGGCACTGGCTGCACAGCGTCAACCGGGTGCTGTCGACTGTCTTCAAGAGTCTGGTGCTGGTGTATGTGGACGTGCCGCCGCCGCCTCCCGACAAGGTTGACGACATTTCTGCCCTCCTCTCGGGCTACCGCATCCGCGAGGTCATGGTCAAGCGGTGGTCGAGCAACCGGAACCGGGACTAAACTACCGTACATCATTTCATCAACAAACAATACCCTGTACATATGTATGAATATGAAAGTAATGAATCAACGATACCATCAGCTGAAACGGTTGTCCTTGAACAAAAAGAAATGTGATAATTAAAACAAGTCTAGGCTTTACAAGCTGTAATGCAAATGAAAAGCAATGTCTAGTCTATGATGTGCCCGGTGTATTTCCCATACAATGAAAGAAAAGAAAAGTCAAAAGCCCGCGGCCAGGTCGTCTCGACTCTGGTCCTGAATAAACGCCAACGCCAAAACATGCTAGTTTACAGTGAAAGGATAAAAGGATGAAAAGAAACGAAAGGAGGGCAGCCTACACGGCATCCCCGTGCCAGATCAGACCCGACAGGTGAGGATCCGGCCCGATCCACCCAGACAGCCCGTCGTCGTCGTTGTCGCCGCCCGGCGCCCAGGGATCCTGCTGCCCGGACGGCGTCATGGTCGGCGGGTGGCCCAGCATCAGGTCGGCCACGATCCGCCCAAACACGGTGGCGCCCAGCTCGTTGAGGTGCGTCGTGTCCGCGCCAAAGGGGTGGTACTTGTTGTAGCGGAAGGCGGCCGTCTTGCCAATGGCGCCAATGTAGGCCATGCTGGCTTCGTTCAGATTCACTAAACGGGCGTGCTGACCGGCGGTCGTCGGCTGGCCGTCGGTCAGCAGAATCTGGTGTGCCGCAATGGTGCGTTCGCGCTGGTCCCGTAAATTGTCCGTGACCGTCGTGCCGTCAGGGTCAAAGTCGCGCCTAGCCAAGGGCGTCACCAGGATCGGCGTGCCGCCCGCGGCCAGCACTTCCCGCCCCATGCCGACCAGCGCCTCCTGGTACTGGTCGAGCGTCACATTGGCCGCCGGGTTCTGGTCGTTGTGGCCAAACTGGATCGTGACGTAGACGCGGCGGGCCGCCGAGTACCGCTTGACGTCCTCCATGGCCGAGGTCCATATGCCCGAGTGGTAGTAGCCCGTCGACAGTGCTCCGTTGACACCCATGTTGACGCCCTCGGCGCCGCGCGTCAGCCGCCACAAGAACGCATCGCCCCAGCCGCCGCCGTTCTTGCGCTGGCCGCACGTCGTGGAGTCGCCGATCAGAAAGAAGTAGGGCGCGTCGGATGCCTCGACGACTTTGGCAGGTGCGTTTGCGTCCTTGGCGGGCGGGGTGTAGTCGACTGCCGGTGGCGGCGGCGGTGGTGGTGCTGGTGCTGGCGGCGGTTTGTCTTCCGAGTCGGCGCCCTTGCCGTCGGGTGCAAGAATGGCGGCTGGCCACGAGCTCATGGTTGCGACAATACCCGTGCCCGTGTCCGAGCTTGTAACGGGCCCGGTGATCGACCACAGGCCGAGCAGGACGAGCAGGCCGACGGCGGTGTATGCGACCAGTCGCACGCGGTTGCGGCCCCTCTGGCTGTTGAGAAGCATGGTCGAGGTAAAGGTGGTTGTGTTGTCAGTGTTTCCTGTGATTCAGAAAACTGACGTTGGAGGGGAGGGAAAGAAGGAAAACAAAAATTGAGGGTCAAGGGTAAAAGAGAGGGGACCCTTTCTGATAAATGTTTTGGAGTAAAAAAAAGTTGGAGACAATACGGAGACAGGAGTATTGTGTCTCGTTCTGGCTTGGTTTCCTTTTCCTTTCAGTATCGTTCAGACCAACGCCCAGCTGTGGCTGGCTGAGACCTTTCCGAGCCTCCCTTTCTGGGCAGGCCTAGATCGCGGGCCCTGTCTTTTATCGTCGATTGAGACTTTTGCCCAAAGATCAAAGATGAAATGATCTCACGTCTCCGGTCGTAAGTCCGTGGGCAGAGATGGAAAGATAGGAGAGTGCAGATGAGAGATGAAAGATTAAGGACGTTTGAGAATGGTGAGATGGGGAAAGGTGGGAATTGTAAGATCGAGGTTGTAGGAAAATGAAAGTCAAGCAACTTCAAGCAGAACGAAAGCACAAACCAACAAAAGACGAAGAAGGGTGAGGCTCGTATTCAGCACGTTTCGTTTGGTGTTATTTGGACTTGTATTTGTGTATCCTGTCGAAAGTGCTTGGCTTTCTGGCTCTGGCTGTGGTTCTGGCTATCCGTGCCGTTGTGTTCCCAAGAGAGAGGGTCAGGGGTCTTCCGTTGGTTGTATTCTTGGAGTGACTTTCAGTCCTCGCTTACGGGACCAGGGATCCAAAGACAGCAGAGACAACGGACACAAGAAAGACAAGATGCAGGGGTGCCGGTTGGTGCGTGGTGCGTTGGTGTGATTGTGCATGCAAGGTCTTACTTTGGGTGATTGTGGGTTGTGTTTTTGTGGTCTCGTTTGTGGTTTCTTTTGGGTCTCTTTTGTGATTTCTTCTGTTTTGTGGTACCGCAATGGCGCTGTGTCCCTGCAACCGTGGAACACTGTGGGACGGTGCGACCAAGACAAATGCAAAGGACAAAAGAGAATAAAGCGTGGCCCGGTCGTACGAGAGGTTCGTCTGTAGTTTGAGATAAGAGGAGGTGAAGAGCGAGAAGATGAAGGAGAGAGAGAATGGAGACGGCAGAACGGGAAAGAAAACGTCAATTGAAGACGACAAGTAGAAGATCTCCTGGATCGACAAGGCAGGGCTACAGGGCAGAGAAAGAGAAAGAGCTATGGACAGGCAGGCACGACCCGTATTCGTAAGGGGGACATGAAGAAGGAGACAAAAAGACGAAAAAGGAAGGGGAAAGGTACAAAAAGACACAAAAAGACACTGCAAAAGGGAAGCGCGATAAAAGGCTCCGCTGCAGGGAAGCTGCGACTTATGTCGTCGATTGCGCGAGGAAGGTGCGAGTGGGTATCTCTCCTTTGGAGGGCAGGAACGGGCCAAGGTGAGAGGTAAGCTTCCTTTCTTGGCTTCTTAGCAAAGCTTCCAATCTTGATAGTAAAAGCTGGCAGCTAGCTTGTGTCTTTTGTTTTGGATGGGCAGACTCGGCAGGCTTGGGGAAGCTAAAACGATAAAAAACGGGTACAAAGGAGGCAAAGGGGAGAAGAAAGGCAGAAATGACAGAAAATGTAGACTGAAAATGAAAGAAAATAATTACGTCGTTCATGACTTTTCAACAAAAGGAAGGAACAGGGAGCCAACTCAGCAAGGAGAGAGGAACAATGGGGCAGGAGCGCCACAAAAATATTCGAGATGATACGGAAGGAACAGGCAGGCACGAAGAAGACGAAGAAGCAAAAAGAGTCCAGTTTGAGAATGTTCAAATTGCCCTTCACAGTATCTTTCCTCATAAAATTAACATTGTGCAAATATCGAAATATCGTCTTTTGATTCTCGTGCCAATGATTGGTGCCTACCTGGGTTTGGCCTACGTCTGCTCACCCGAACGGGCGTGGTGTTTCAATACTTTCAAGTTCAGCACCAAAATAGATGCCGTTCTGGCCGGACCAGAAATAGACTGAAAATAGACGAAAATCAACGAAAAATAATACCCCCACGACACGAATATTTGCACCATATTTGACGCGCGAATAATAGGAGCGAATGCGAACGAGAGAACTGCACTGAAAACGAGAAATATGCACATTCTCGTATGGCAGGCGCCAAGCTGAAATAGCAAGTGCAGTGGAAAGAAATAGGGGCAGGGGTTAACGCCCATAAAAATGCCCACCAACACGCTTAACAACTCACCTCAACGGTCTAGAACACGTGGGTTGGATCGCTGTTGCCAAGAGGGTTCCACCTACCAGGCGGATAAGACCCAGGCTCCAGGCTCCAGGCTCCAGGGGAAGGAAACGGGAAGCTGTATCCCACAGAGAAACGACGCGGCTCCGAAAGAGATGCGAGGCTTGGACTCAAACTCGGACTCGAGATCTCGGGGCTCGTTGATCTTTCATCTTAAAAGTCAGCAAGGCCCGTGAGATTTTGAGCTATCCGTACTCAGTCCTCCACATTGTCCCAACGGAGGCTTCTGCATGTCCATTGGCGTTAGACGATGGCTGGCGACTTGACCCCACTGAATAGAGTCTATGATATGAATCTGGAACGAGAACTGGCAAATGCCGTCGGGTCGACTCGACATCGATAAAACCTACTGTTCTCGGCTTCCAGATCGTGCATGGAGGCTGTTCGTCTTATGTGATGCCCAGTGGATTGGGATGCGATCCTTGACAACTACGACAACGCATTATCTCACTCACGGAACTCTCCGTGGAAAAGGTACGCGCAGGATCGAATGCCTGCCGTCCACTGTCCCCGATATCTTAAAACACGCCGTTGTGGGCAGTGGGCAGTGGGCTGTGGACAGACCCAAAATTTGTTCCTTTGGAGAAGGAGAAAGCAAGTAAAAAAAAGAAACGGACAGAAATGGAAACATAGGACGACCACGAAAATAATAACAAAAATGGACATGGAAGATATGAGATGAGGCTACAGAATTTTCTTTACTACAAAATTAAATCAAACTTACAAACAAGACATCTTACGAATGTGCCACGCAATGGGCCTGACGAAAGAACTACTTATTGTCACTAGTTTATGTTGTATTTGATCTGGCCAGGCTGACCCTAACATGTACTTGTACAGAGCACACCATCTATCATACCGAGTACGCATCCTAATATTCTGGCATTCTCTGTTCTTCTAGGGCGGTTGGCATGTCTCTTGGTCTTTCCTTCTCTTCGCTCTCTGCCTCCTTCTCTCACCCAACGTTCCTTCTTCTGCTGTGTATGTGTGTTTTCGTACAGTCGCATACTCTTCACGGCCCTGGCCCTGGATAGGGCAGGTTCCTCGAACGCGTCGTTGCATACATAACAGGCAGGTCCGTCTTTGCCAGCACCTTTGTCTCCCACCACCGCGCCTGGCTCTGCAGGTACTTGACGTTGCTCTCCGTCTTCTTGAACAGGTGGCCCTCGCCCGCCAGGACCACCAGCTCGACATCGCCGCCCCGGCCCTGGATCTGGCTCCGGATCTCGAGGCTCTGCGAGATCGGCACGACCGTGTCCCTGTCGCCGTGGATCAGCATCAGCGGCGCCTCGATCTTGTCGGCATGGAACAGCGGCGACCGGTCCTGGTGGATCTTGGCCCTGTCGGTGGCCGAAGGCGGGTCGTCCAGCGACCACAGCAGTCGGTCCAGGTAGTGCGACTCCAGCTTGTGCGTGTCGAGGCCCAGGGCGAGCGTGTTGGCCACGCCACAGCAGCAGACGCCGGCCGCAAAGAGAGCCGGGTAGTGCACCAGGCACTGCAGCACATTGTAGCCGCCGGCGCTGCCGCCCTCGATGCCGACCCGGCCTGGTTGGATGATTTGCGTGCCCCCCGATCCGGGGTCGCCTGAAAGATACCGTACTGTCGACGCCACGTCATCACGGTCAAGCACGCCCCAGCGCTTCCACAGCCGGTCGCGGTAGTCACGGCCGTGGCCCGACGAGCCGCTGTAGTTGACCGCGCAGTAGGCATAGCCCCGCGTGGCAAAGTACTGCGCCATCATGTGCAGGCCGGGAGCCGTGTAGCCCGTGGGACCGCCATGGGGCGTGATGATGAGGGGCGGCAGTGTACCTTCTGGGGCCTTGTAAGAGTGGTTGTGTGGCGGCCAGAACCAGCCGTAGACGTTGTGGGTAGCGCCGCCTTGGTTGGCGTTGCTGTCCCGTGGCGTGTTGAGCGCCGGGACACAGATGAGTTTTGGCTTGGAAAAGTCTCTAGGCGGCAGATCCATGGTTGTCGAGCTGTGCAGCAGTGTGCGGGTGGCCAGTGGCTTGACGTGATCGGCGTTACCGGTCTGCAAAACATCACAGCCGCCTTCCACCTGCATCTTGCAGTTGCATGCATGCATGTCGATATCGACCCGGTAGACGGCCTGTGGCGTTCTGAAGCCGCTGCCGACAACCAGGAACGACGACTCCGACAGCGCGGCGAGTGGGTCGAACTTGAGCTCGACAAGCTCCGTCCCACGGTCGAGCAAGACCCAGGCGCCATTTGTAATGTCGGCATAGATCAGGTGGTTGCGGCCGAAGCGGGTGCCCACCAAGACTACCCGCGACGGTGACGTGAACACCATTGTCTGGCTGTCAGTCATGTTAGCAGGGAAACTAGGAAGAAAAAGAAGAAAAAAAAAAAAAGAAAAAAAAAAAAGAAGACGAACAAGGGCACCCTGCCAAACTCACCATCCAATCATCCACGATGCGTCGCCAAACTCAACCTCCTCGAGCCCGTGGAGGACGATCGGCTGCGGCGCTTGTGGAAAGCCCTTATCATTGAGACCAGGCTCGACGTAGTAGAGCTGCCGGAACGCGTTCTCGCCCGTGGCCTCCATGCCAAACACGAGCTTGCTGTAGTCGGGCGTCCAGACCGCCTCGCCCACGCACTGCCTGTCAAAACCGGCCACTTGCCACTCCAAGATGATGTTAGCAGCTTGCTGATGCCAGAATGCCAGGTGCAGCGTGACGCCCTCGAATGGCAGGTCCGGGTGGTTCCATTGCCGCCACGAGATATAACTGCCGGCGTGCGTGGATGCCCAGCGCGGGTACGAGTAAAAATCGGCGCCCTCGACGGCCCGCTTCACCTCGCCCGTCACGCGGTGGATGGCCACAATATAGTTGCGCACGGCAGCGGGCGCCGGGATAGTGTGGTCTTCCTGGACGGCCAGGATCCACGAATTGCTGCCAATGGGCGCATCAAAGTCGCCGTACCGGATCTCGGGCCGGCCGGGCACCAGCGTGCGCACGGCCTGCGTCTCGACATCGAGAATGTAGACGCCGTTGTCCTTGGGGTCGGCAAACACGATCTCGTCGCCTAGGTCGGGCACGCGGCCGGGCACCTCTTCCTCAGGGGGTTGCCGCCTTGCCATGACGGCGTATGCCTGTCCGCCGTACTCGTAGACCGTCGTGCCCACACCGTGCGGTTCTGGCAGGACATTCTTCTCGGACGGGGGGTTGGTGAAGTGTTTCCGAGCCTCCTGGTCCTCGGGAAAGCCGGTTCTCGGGCCGACATCGGCCTTCTTGGTCTGGTAGATTGTGCTGCGGCCGTCGTCTTTAGAGACGAGGTAGTAGCCGCGCTCGGCGCCGGGGACGGGCGAGGCACGCGGCGAGTTGAGTGTCTTTGTGCCCTTGGTCGCGTCCTCGAGCGAGATCTTGCTCTTCCACTCGCCGTACGGCGCTGTATAAACCTTAGTCATAGCGGCGGCGTGTGGGCGTGGTGAGTGCAGGTGTGATGGGTGTGCAAGCAAAGATCAAGGTAGAGGGGAAGTTGATGCGAGGTTGAGGTCAAGGCTCAATTGACAGACAGCCTCAGTGTTGACAGCCCGAGTGTTTTGTTGCGTCTTGTTTTGTTTCAAAGGCAAAAAGGGGCGGATGCTGTGGGAACGGAAGCAGCTGCTGCTTTGCGGCTGCCTGTTACGTCGATCGATGCTTATTCTCGGAGAAGAGAAACTGGGGAAGGTGTAAAGGAGGGGAGAGAGGGGCATGTGGTCGAGGAAGGAGCTTAAGCTTTGGGCCTTGTGTCCCGATTATCAATTACACGGCAGGTGCTTCCGTGTTCACTCGCACCTGCTGGATATATCCATTTTGGCAGGTCCGGAATACACACGCGAATTGGCTCCTTCCTAAACCGGATATCGTCCCACGATCTGGCAGGTGCGCTTGCAGTTGTAGTTCTATGCCGTTAACTGCATTTACAGAGAACAGTGTGCAGAATGGACCTGCTAATACGGGGTAGTGCCGGGAGCTATTATCTGACAGCTTGCCGTCGTTTTGCCGGCCATTTGCTAGCCGTTGTATCTTTTCCATCTCAAGTCTACTCAATACATTCACAGAACCATGTGGCACTCACATGGCAAACACATAGGACGACGACACGTGCTTTAATTTGAGTGTAACCACAACGCCGGCATTTTGCTGCATTATTCAAACCACAGCTTGCCTCTATCAGTACATACATTTTCGCCCATCTAGGTATTGTATCTAAATCGAAGACGCAAAAAATGCTCCCCTAAAAACACTGTCATCTCATCATCTAATCATCTCTCGTCTCTCGTCTCTCATATCTCATCCTTCCATCTTGCCATCACTCCGCCTCCTCGCCTTGTCTGCTCTGTTCGCCGCCTTCTTTGGTGCCTTTTATGGGCCGCCCTGCGGCACGATGCATAGCAAACACCTGGTTCCTTTCCCCGGCCGCCTGTGGAGCCTGACCCCGCGGAACTGGCCCATGCGGGCCCTCCTCCAGCTCCGAACCGTTTGCGGCTCGCGGCTGGTGCTCGGCCGGCATGCGGCCCAGGCGGATCATGCCGGCCAGCCGGCTCTTGAACGTCTGCTCGTCAATGTACGTGCCCTTGAGGTGGCGCGTGCCGTCGGACGTGTTGAACTGGCGGCGGCCGTGCAGGACGCGCCGGTTGTCAAAGAGCACGCACTGGCCCGGCTGGAGCTTGAGCTCGAGCATGGCGTCGGGGCGCTCGAGCGACTCGCTAAAGCACTTGGCCGCCTTGTGCCAGTACGCAAGGCGTTCCGCCTCCGAGCCCTGTTCAAAGCCTTGATAAAAGTTGATGACGGACCGTGCCTCGTCTTTGGGGTAAAAGTCTGTGTCGACTCTTCCTCTCGGCAGGCTGTCGTTGCGGGCGAGGATAGGCATCCTGTCCTGGAACGGCGGCGACCAGCCCGTAAACTTGATGAGCGAGTGGAACGCGTCGGTGGGCCGCGGGTAAGGAACAACAGCGTTGGCCGGGTCTTCCTCGAGCTCGATGACGGGCCGCGAGTTGTAGTAGTAGTGTCCGTTGCGTTCGTAGTGGTAGGGCACCTTGACCTGGGACAGCGCCTTGGCGTAGTTGGAGTCCTCGATCTCCACCTCAATGGCCGCCCGCAGAGAATCACTAAAGAGCGACTCGCCGCCGTCGCACTCGTTGCGCAGGCAGTGCAGCAGCTGAATGTACGGCGGGTCGTTCATGTACAGCAGGTCCTGGTGCAGGCACAAGAACACGTTTGTGTAGGCCACGTTCTCGGCGTTGGGCTTGGACACCACGTCAAACAGCTCGCCGTAGAACGTGTTTTGGATGTTGCCAATCTTCTCGGCGATCTCGCGCACCGCCGTGTCCGTTTCGGGGACGCCGTCCACGATCACAATGCCCAGCCGGTGCAGGTCGAGCAGGCCGCGGTAAAACTCGGTGTTGCTGCCGTCGTCGGCGGCCATCCAGTCGGCATAGGACACCGGCTTGAGCTCCTTTTCAATGACCTGCCGGTCCCATAGCCGGCGCTCAATGCTGCCCGGGTAGTGTCTCGGGGCGTATCCGATGGACCGGTAAATCAGGTCTCTGGTGTCGTAGACCGACGTGTGCTCTTCCTTTGCCAGGTCGCACGTTTCGTCCGCCGCCCAAACCACTTGTAGTGATGTGAGCCCCGTCTCCGGGTCAGTGGTGATTGACGTCGTCTTGACCTCGGGCTTTGCAGGCAGGTCGTGTGTATGGAACGTCTTTTGGCCGGACGACGGCGTCACGCACTGTGGGCACGCGCAGCTGTCGCGCAGAGCAAGGGCCGGCACCGACATCTTCTGGTTTATTCCTTTGTAGGCCAGGACAATGTCTCCCGCCTCGTTTCTGGGAGTGGCCTCGGTCAGCACCCCCTGGCTGGCAGGGCCCAGCTTGCCCTCTTCAAAGTACTCCCTACCGAAAATGTGACGCCGCACAACATGACCAATCTTTCTCATCTCGCGAGTCTTTTCACGATTTTGTTTTGCCTTCTTAGGACTGCTGTCGCCCAGTCCTCGCTTGCCGGATTGTGGCGCCGTCTTGGAAGGGCCATCATTACCAGCCGGCTTCCAAACTCTTGGCTTGAACTTCTTGGGTTTCGGGGCCTCGTCCTTGGCCCCGTCTCTGGCCAAGGCGGTACTCGCAAAGGACCGGTGGTACTGGCTCACTGCCCTCGCGGCTGTGGCCGACCGCATCGTGGCCATCCGGCCGAGCAGAGCCGAGGGCGAGGCCACGGCGCAGCTGATCATGGGCGCCATGTCGCGTTGCGGTCGTGAGTTCGTGTTGACGTGTGGTCGAGTAACGGGTTGAAAGATGAGTAGAGGAAAAGGAGATGAAGGAGACAGGAGAAATGGACAGAGGGGTTGTCGAGTTTTGTTTTGCGGGGGGCGGCTCGGCAAAGAGGAAGGTGCTCTGGTGGCTTGGATCGAAGCTCGGGCTCGAGGAAGGCGCGTCCGGCAAGCTTCTTGCAATTGAGGAAGGAGTTGCTGAAAAGAGCAATTGACGCGGTCGCAGCTTCCTTGGAGCGAGTTTACTGTTCCAATTGCGTTCGCTCGAGGAGATCTGGTGAGGGAAGGAGCGAAACAAAGCAAAAGGAAAGAAGCAAGAACAGAAACAGAAAGGACGGGCTGAAGCACGGAGTTTTGGAAATCTTACGATGGAAGTGGGTCGCGCTTGCAGTGGTTTGGGGGTTTTTGGGGCAGTTGGCGGGGAAGCTCCAGCTCTGCTACGTATTTTTGTGAGGAGCTTCCCGCGCCATGCCCCGGTTCGGCAATAGCAGCCGAGGTGCTGTAGTTACACGTGACTGCCTTTCACGATGCTTCTCAGATGTCATGACACATGCCTACATTTATCAAACAGTTACGTTATGCTCTTGAAAGTAGATTACAAGTATTATTGGTATTAGGGTGCGTAGATGCCGAGTATATATGGTGTCTATGCTAACCAGGAGGCCAGGAAACGTCCAATCCTCTTTTGTTCGTCGATTCATAAACCAAGTCGAGCCAAGCAAAATCTTTCTTCCTTCTCATCTCCCTTCCCTCTTCTTCCCCCCGCCTAAACAATTTTCTCGTTCGGGTATCTGCGGTTGAACTGCCCCAGGGCCTTCATGGGAAAGACAAACTTGTAGTTGGGGTACGAGATCATGCAGCTCTTGTTGAAGACGCCCTCTATGGCCTCCTGCAACCACTCGCCGTTGCTTTGCTGGCGCGACATGATGAAGGCGACGGCCTTGCGGATGGGCGCGACGTCCGGGTAGTCGGCCTTCAACAGACCGATCACGGCCCAGGCGGTCTGCACGACGAGCGAGCCCGAGGGGTGCTCAATGTACTCCATGCGCTCGCAGGCCTTGTAGCTCTCGGACCAGCCGCCGTCGGGGCGCTGTTTCGACAGCAAGAAGTCGCAGGCTTTGCGGGCGTGCTCGCTGTTGGCGCAGGTCTCGCCGACCGAGTACAGGCTCTCGAGGGCAAACATGGTGGCGTAGGTAAAGCAGATGCCCCAGCTGCCGTACCAGCTGCCGTCGGCGCGCTGGGCGGTCTTGATCCAGCCGACGGAGCGCTTGATGAACTGCTGGATCTCGTCGCGGCGGTAGTCGGGCCAGTGCTTGCGGAAGAGGGAGAGCGCGGTGACAACGGCAGTCGTGCACTCGGGGTAGTCGTACTCGACCATGATGCGGCCAAAGACCTCGGCGGCGTTCAGCATCTCCATCCACTCGCCGGCGCGGGGCGGCTCGTACGAGGCACAGCCGCCGGACGGGCTCTGGAACGTCAGGACGGTGTCAATGGCGTCAAAGATGCGCTGGTCGTCGATGAGCTGCGGGTAGCCAGGCGTCTTTTGGAGAAGGATGACCGACTTCAGGGCCTCCGAGATACAGTCGCTGACGGCGTAGCCCTGCGTCTTTGTGCTAAATGCCCAGGCACCCTTACGGCGCTGGCGGTAGGAGCGCACCTTGTTGGGCGTCTCTTCGCGGATCTGCTGGTCGTCCAGAAACTCGAGGGCCGAGACCAGCATGGGCCGCCAGCGCGGGTCGGTCTCGAGGCCGGCGTCCATAACGGCCTGGATGGCGAAAGCCGTGTCCCAGCACTGCACGCCGTTTGTGCCATTACAAAGAAGTCCCTCGCCCTTCATCCACAGGAATTCGTGCAGGCGCTCGCGGTGGCGGCGCACAGAGTAGGCGTCGGGCCCGTCGCGGATGTAGCAACACACCAAGTTCATGGGGTTGTTAACGGGGGCGAGATCCGCGTAGTCGGTGTTCTCGTCCTCCATGTCAATGAGGTTGCTCACCCACTGCTCGGCGCGCCGCTTGATAAAGTTGGGCCGCAAGTACGGATTCCAGACGTGGACCAGGGCCCAGTTGACGGAATTCAGGAGCCAGGATTTGGGGTGGTAGTTGTCCATGGGCGCAATGGAGTTGCGGTGCCCAGCCCAGTTGATCTGCGCATAGTCTTCTGTGTACAGCTCCTTGCGCAGCTCGCGCACCAGCTCGGTCTCTTCGCTGACCCATTTCTTCGAGTACATGTAGGACATGGCCAGAAACACCTGGCGCATGTGGATCCACCAGTGCCAGGGCGCAATAGGCACCCAGTCGGGCAGCAGCCACAGCTCCGGCGGGATCGGGTTGACAATGGACCAGTCGGCCACACCGAGCACGGAGAGCCAGACCTTGACCCAGTGCGGGCCGTGCGTGGCGCTGCCGAGCTTGTGCAGCGTTGCGCGGGCCTTGACCATGCGCGGCTCGTCGGCCTCGACGCCGACAATGCGCAGGACAACATAGTTGAGGGCGGTGCCGAGCACAGTGCTCTCGCCCTCAATGTGCAGGCCCCAGCCGCCGTCGTCGGGGTGGGCGCGTGCAAACAGGTAGTTTTTTATTTCGGTCGCGTAGGCCAGCGAGATGGGCGTCTTGGTGACGTACCAGGCGATGACGACGCCGGGAAGCAGGAACATGGGTCCGCCGTACTCGCAGGCCCAGTTGCCGGGCGGCAGTTGGAGTTTCGAGAAGAAGGTGAGGCCGTTCTGGACAGACTCGGTAGGATTTGTCGGCTTCGGCAGGTCGGGGAGGTTCTGCGCACACATCAGTACATAAATTACACACGGGCCGTGAATATGAGACAGCTGGGACCTACCAGAGGAAGATCCAAAAAGTACTTGTCGGCGAGGCTCTGGGGCCACTTTTTGGCCTCGGCGTCGTCGTCGAGGTAGTGCCAGGTCTGGCAGCCGCCATCGTCGCGCAGCCGCCAGCGCAACGGGTCTGTCCGCTCGGGCAGCCGCTGCCGCTTTACGGTGCCGTTGCCATTGGATCTCGTTGTACTGTCGTCGCCGGCGCGTTTCTTGCCATTCGGCGTTGATGGCGTAGAGCCATTGACGTCAATGCCAGTAGACCGCGTCTGCACCATGGCGGCGAGTTGCGCGTGCAGTTGGCCTCGATTGGCGAGCACAAACACAGGAGGGCGGATGACCTTCGAGGTTGAAAATTAAGGTCGACGTCGTGATAAGGTCGAGGGGAGGTCGAGATGAGGCTCGAAGAAAATGATGGGACGAGGCTAAAGTCTTACGACGTGCGTCTGTTTAAAAGGGTGGCAGCCGTGTATTTAAGAGAAGCTCAGGCGGGTTAGGCCAGGCCAGAATTGTGGTTCGAGCCGCACCACGCACCAAGAAATTAGCGCCAATTTAACCCTGTCTGCACCATATTTCCCCACCTTCAGCTCGCCCAGAGTTCCCTCGAGTCCCTGCAAAGTGGTGCGTCGGGATGGTTCCGCCCCTGAAAGCAAAATACAGCATGTGAGCAACAGCTGTCTCTCACCCCCTTCCTTCCTCATCAACAACACGTCGGAACGACTCCGACAGACGACACCGCAACTTCCCAATATCAAAGTCAACAATGCAACAAAAATGCAAAAATGCAGGAGCGGCCTGGAGCATCGTGACAGCTGCACTTTCCTTTTTTGTGATGAAATTGAACAAGGAACAGTAGATTTATGTTGGGAAGGCGCCACTCGTCGAATCTTTCCTTTCTGGTCCTTCTGCCCCTTTATTGGCTTTGGTCCTATTCCTGTCTCCTGAGCTCCATCATGAGGCGTCGTAACGCAGCCATTCAGAGACATTCGACATTTCGTGAATAGCAGCTTTTTTGTGCCTTTGTTTGAGAACCACCAAGTAGGAACGACAGCAGCATGGCCAGTATAGCCACCCTCCCGCGGCTGCCCGCGCCGTCATCGCCGTCATCGCTGCTCCTTTCATTCCCTTTTGCCTCGAGACCAGCATCAGCATCGCCCGGCATTGACCCGTCTCACTCTCGTCCAAGCAATGCCAGTGCTCACAATGCGACTCCACGTACATCTTTTGTCGCATCCTTCGTCGGCGGAGATAACCTGCTCAGGGCCGCGCCTGGCGTGCCTGACATGACCAGCACTCCAGCCAGAAGTCCCTCCTCGTTCCGCATTGGGTCGGCCGTCAACAAGATTGAGCAGATCATCGAGTCGGTCCTGGACGACATTAACCGGGGCAAGGAGCTAAAGATCCCCTTTTCTCGTCGAGCGAGGCAGCGGGAGAGGCACACCTCCTCTCAGAGACTGTCCTCAGCCCAGAACCGAAGCGATACGCCCAGCTTCGTATCCTTCCCCGGCAAGACCGAGGCGGAGAGCAAACTATTCAGTGGGCACCAATTTTGGAGCCTTCTCTTTCTCACGCAAATGTGACGTTCCACGTATGATGATGTTTACTAACACTGACAGCCCAAGTACTGAGCATTCTGCAGCTCTCGCACCAGGCCCTGTTGTCGGGCACCTTTGTCACCAAACGGTCAGTCGGGAGGAGGTGCATGTGAAGAGAAATACGACGTATACGTGTGCTGACTTTCCAGAAACATATTCTACCAGTACCGAGACCTGTTCCGAGACCAGCGGGTTGTCGACGGTCTTGTCGACGACATTGCCTACACTCTTAGTCTTGGCCGTGATACACTCAATATTGTATGATAGCCGTGCCTACAAGATGACATGTCTTTCCCACTAACATTTCCAGGTCGCCGCCAGCGTTGGCATGGTCTGTGGCCAGCTCAGCTTCATCACCAACGACAATGCCTACTGCTCTGCAACAAGTCAAAAGAATGCAAGTCATCGAAGGGACGTGATCACATTGCAAATTATCCTTTACTAACAGCTCCAGGGCGTTGTTATTCCGCCAGTGAGAGAGATCCAGGAACTCGACCTCTCGGCCTGCCAATGGATCCTCGTCATTGAGAAAGAGGTGCGTAAAGCAGTACTGATGGGCATGCCACACCATTTACTGACTGCTACAGGCAACCTTTAGAACCCTCGCCGCTTCGGGCTATTGGAACACCTCCATGACCGGGCCGGGTGCTCTCGTTACTGTGAGTCTCCAGCTGATATCTATTAGCCAAACTCGCCCACTAACCCTTCCTCCCTCCCCCCAGTCCAAAGGCTACCCGACGCTTGTCACCCGCTGGTTCCTCCACCACATCCACGAGACCGCACCCCGTCTCCCCATCTACGGCCTGGTCGACTACGATCCACACGGCGTCCGCATCTTTCGCACGTACAAGTACGGCAGCCAGAGTCTGAGTCATGAGAGCAATACGACAGTCCCCGGCATGAAGTGGCTGGGCATCCAGAGTGGTGATCTCATACACTCAAGAAGTAGTGGCACCTTCCGTGGCGGGTGGTCCGCCCTCGACGATGTTTTGCCACTGACGGAAACCGACCGCCGCACGGCCGTGTGTCTGCTAAAAGACATGGTGTACAGTACTGGAGATGACCCCGACTCTACCTCGCTCGAGCAGTGCCGCGAAGTACAGGTCATGCTGATGCTGAATGTCAAGGCCGAGATCCAGGCGGCCGACGACTATGGTGATCTGGCGGCGTGGTTAGATGAGAAGCTGTATCATGCACAGGAGGGTATTTTGGAAGAGATGTAGAGATGTTATTCTTCGTGTGCATGAAGGGTAAAGAATTATTAAAATAGAATATAAAAAATCAAATTAGGCAAAGAACTAAAAGTAGTCTGCCAGGTTTGTTAGACTCATGGGGTGCATTTGATTTATTTGCGGGAAGGAAAAGAAAAGAAAACTAAAAAAAATCAAATGACAATCTATTTAGAGATAAGAAATATTTGAAAATTATCGTAATAATAAAAAACTCCACTTTAACGTATATAAAACGATAAAATTGATGAGAGAGCTTCGTTGGTCAAGACTGTTGCGTGAGAAAGTCAACAGTGACGAGTCTGTCGCAAGGCTGAGGCCAGTCCAGCGAGGTTGTCAGTGTACAGTCTAGTGTCTGAATTGGAACTGTCTGATGTACGCCAAAATGGCCTTCTTCTCCCGCGCCCTTCACAGTATATATACTGTCTTACAGCCCCGCGCTTGCTAGCCTTGGACCCAGAAAAAAAGTTGCGACCCCAAAGAAAAAAAAGTTTTAGCGACGTCAACGTCGAATCCAGCGTTTCCATTGGCTCCTCAGATGTCAGAACCCAACGTCCCTCAAAACTTCATTCTCACTTTTTGTTTCCTCACTCACTTTATTGTCCTCGCTCGCTGCGCTCAGTCGATTCTCACTCGCCTTTTCTTGTTCTCGCTCGCTACGCTCGCTCGCCCTGTTTCGTTTTCGCTCGCTCCGCTCGCTGTTCACCATGGCCTCCCTCACGGAAGACGAGGTTGACGACCTCATCTACTTTGCCCGCGCCAACGAGGCGGAAGATTTCTCGTCGACTCTGGCCGAGCTCACCACGTCAAAGTCGGCCACGCCGCTGGCGGTCCTGTCGGCCGCCGTCGACGCCGGCAAGAATACGCCGCTGCACATGGCGGCGGGGAATGGTCACAAGGGTGAGTCGGCGTAGCAGGCAGACTAATACTAGTGAGACTTTGAATACTAACATTTTTTAGGCATCGTCTCGATCATCCTGGAACAGATCAAGGGCAAGGACGGCGCTGGCCCTGCGGGCCAGGCCCAGACGTTCCTTGACGCCACCAACTCTTTCGGCAACACGGCCCTCCACTGGGCAGCGATGAACGGCCACCTCGATGTCGTCAAGCTGCTGGTCGAGACGGGCGGCGCGTCGCCCGCTTTGGCCAACGACAAGAACTATGTCCCCCTCGATCTGGCGGGCCTGAACGACAAGGTGGCGGTGGTCGACTACTTTTTGGCGTCGGCGGAGAAGGCGGAGAAGGCGGAGGAGGCGGCGTCAAAACAGACATCGTCGACGGCAGAAACGCTCGACAAGGCGGCGGCCAGTCTTGACCTGAACAAGGAGGCCGACTCTGCTGAGGGCGACGCCGATGCCGACGAAGAAGAGGACGTTGTGGTGATGACGGCGAAGCGGGAGGGCGACGAGATTGTGTTTAGTGCGGAGAAGAAGTAGACTGTCGTTGTCGTCTTTCTGTTTGCTATTTGTCTATTTCTTATATCCTATCATGGACGGCGTTTGGTCTGCATTTGATTCGCATGATTTCTTCATTTTCATTTCCTTCTTCCATAGAGTCATTGTTTACACGGGGTATCACATAAAAGGGCCAAAGTGGAATAAAAAGTATTGGTATCAATCTAGCTATGAAATGTTGTGCTGTGCTATATGTTGTCAGATAGTCTCCAGATTATCCCTTTTTTTGTTTACTGTCAACACCTTCATCTTCGATGTTCAAGTAACATTGCCTCCGGCAACCAACATTATCTCCACCGTCGGCAACGTCCACCGCCGTTAATGCTTGCACCCGCTCGCATAGTGCCCCGTGCCCTTGCACGTGAGACACTGCGCCTCGGCCACCGAATGGGCATACGTGCACCGCCGCCCGTTGGCACAGGCGTCGCCGTAGCGGCACGGCTCCGTCTTCCAGCGCTTAAAATTTTGGAGCGGGTGTTCCTGGAATAACAACAAATCGGTGTGGCTGTGGATGTTGCCGCACTGGCCGCGCTTGTAGCAGTGGAGGCCAAAGGGGCAGTGCTGGGTGCGGTTGCGGGAGCGGCGGTGGGCGGCGCCGCGGTCGAAATGCGTGACGGTCTGCCAGCCGGCCGAGGCGTCTTCACTCGAGCCGTCGGCTTCACCTTGGCCGCCCTGGCCGCTAGGCGAGGGAGAGAGAGACGGCGCGGGCGAGGGAAGACCATGGCTGGCGTTGACGATGACGTTGGCGCTGACAATGGCATCTCCGCCCACGCCGGCCACATCATCAATGTGCAGCGTCTCGATGTGAACCTTGTCGATATCCTTCCCCTTTTCTTCAAGCGCCTCCGTGTCGTCCTCTTCCTCGTGGACGTGGGCATCATCCCCACTCAGCGGCGCATACATGTTGCTCGTTTCGGTCGTGGGCATGGTCTTGCGGCTGGTCTTGCCGGCATAGACGGGCCACGACAAAACGGTGGCGATGCCACGGAAGCTATCCCTGATTCTGAGCAGCAGCTTTTCAATCAGGCGGTCCTCCACGCGGGGGAACTCGATGAAGAGCGTGGGCGGAGGCGGCACGCCCGAGGTGGCGGCAGGCGTGTCTCTCGTGATGTAAAAGACTTTGCCCAGGAGGATGAGCTTGTTGCAGACGGCCTTTTCGAGCGGGCTGGCTTTGTGGACGTCTTTAGGAGGGAGGCTGGTGAGCTTGCCTCCGATCGTAGGGCTCGCTTCGGTCGGGCTCGGGAACATGTACCGCTCGTACCACGCCGGGACAAAATCGCAGAGCACGACGGCCTTGGCCGGGTCGACGGACTTGGCGCCGAGGCGGGTTGAGAAGTAGTTTGTAAAGAAAATTTCCGAAAACACGCCGTCCAGATAGTGCACCGAGAACAGCGACGACGTGTGCGCCATGGTCGTCTCGAGCTTGACAAACTCCTTGGACATGCTGTCCTTCCAGGCCCAGAGCTCGACGCAGATGCCCGAGTTGAGCGCCTTCAAAATGGCCGGCATCATGTCGCGGTCGCCGGTAATGCAAATAAACGTTGTGCGGTTGATTCGGTCGCGGTGATCAAAAATGTCGATGCCGTACTGCGCCTCCATCTGGGCCTCCATATCGGCTCGCGCCGACAGGTCGCTCGAAATTCCGGAAATATCGGCGCCCATGGACCCGTCCACTTCCTTTTCGCGCCCGCTGGCGGCTTTGTCATAAATCTTTGGCTCAAAGTTAAACTTTTGCGCCGCCTTCCAGACCGAGTCCGTCGGCGGCGGCTTGGAGCCGTAATAAAATGATTTGCCTTGAATTCTGTGCTTGTTGTTTTCGTTTCGCAGGAGCGTCGTAACAAGACGTCCAATATCAATTCGAAGTCGCGGATCGTGGTCGCTGTCCGTCAGCTTGGGCATATGCTCGTTGGCCTTTGCTGCAAACTTTTGCGCCTCGATCCAAATGTTGGAGTCGTCAATAAAGAACAGGCACTCGTCGGGCAGGTCGACCATCCGTCCCGGTCTGGGCTTGGGGGGGCTAAACCGTGCCGTCGAATTCGGCCTGGCCGAGTTGGACCATGGCGAGTTTGACTTGGAGTTGGATTTCATTGAATTGTAAGACTTCATCGTGGTTGAGTTGTCGTTGTAGTTGTAGTTGTAGTTTGAGAGTTGTGAGTTTTTTTTTGAGTCTGAGTGTTTTTATTTGGTTTTTTTTCTATTTGATTTGATTTGAGATTGTTGTTTTGGGTTTTCTGTTTTTAATTTTTGCTGGTAGTGATGATAGTAGCTTTGAAATTAAAGTCATCGAGGTGGCGACTGTCGAGCTTTATGTACCAACATCAGTGCAACATCACAGTCTTCAGTCTTCAGTCTTGAGTTTTCAGCCTTTAATATTCAGTCATTGCGACCTTGAAGGCGGCCGCCTGCAGTGCAGATGACTGCGTGTTTCCATCCTGAAGTGAAGGCATCCCGTACGAATACGACGCGTGACCAGTCAGGAAACGGAAATCAGAAATCAGAAAACTGAAAACTGAAAACTGAAGACAGAAAACTGAAAACAGAAAACAGCAAAGAATGCAAACGCATCATGCATGCTCTTTCGTGCACATTCTCTCCAATTCGTTTGTTTTCTGAATTTGCTGTAAAGGGGCGCGAGATGTGCAGCACAAGTGCAAGTCTGCTACAGTCGCGTCACAATCGATTGGTTGCCGTCTATTAATTTCGCGACGTTTCTTCCAGCTGGCCAGCCTTGAGCCCCTTAAGCGTCCCCAAGTGTGGCAGCCTGGACGAAAAAAGAAGACGCTTGGCCGGTGGCTTTGGGCCTGCATGCAAGATGGCCAGTCAAATGCAGTCAAGATGCAGCGAAAGTGAGGCCAGAATGCAATCAGGACGCAGTTAGAATGCACTTAAAAATGCACCAATCTCAGCCTCGAAGCTTGAAGGTTTAAAAAGTTAGGCGCCCGTCTTGTGAAACGTTGCAAAAGAAGGTGCGGTCGCAAAATGGACGGTGGAAATTCAAGGAAAGCCAAGAGAATAAAAATAAACAAAACTAGAACATACCATTCGTCAATGTCTGCACGAGGCCGGGCTCTGCCACGTCGGTTGTGGGGAAGGCTCTGTTCGATGTGGAAAAGTAGGAAAAAAGGCGACGCCTGGTGTTAGTCACAATGTGACGGGGGTGGACGATCATGGGAATTCAACAATCGACAAGGCGTTGTGGCAAAGTCTGGTGTTGAAATGCGGTTAGAGAGGAAGAGAGAGTGAAGAGGCCCGACAAAGAGGGAAAAAGGGAAAGGCGGGAATGCGATCATAAACAGAAACTGGTAAATATGGAAGGTCCCAAGCCAACGGAGAAGGTCGCCGTCAATCGCTCTTGCCTTGTTGTTTTGTTAGTGACATTCATTTTAGTATGGCAGGAGGCGAATGAAGGAAGGAAAGACTGAAGAAATTCAGAATGGCAAGAGCCACCCTGGCTATCTTGGCTACATTGGCGATTTAATAGTGGGTAATCGTGATTTATTGTTTATACGTAGACTCTCTACATTATGGTATTCATATTCTGATAGGCCAGTAAATGTAATGTTATTTATGTTTTACACAGGCAGCCTCGCCAAAACCGAACCAGGGAAAGGCTCGCATGCTCCATTCATATTCAGGGCCTTGCTTCGAGAGCCGGACCATTATGTACGACATAAGAACGGAGCAATTCCCACCTACCATTATTCTCAGCGACTGTGGACATTGTGCTTGCGTCTATTTGTGAAGAAGCACACATGAGAACCCTTAACACGAAGCGAATGCCGCTCCGAACAGGGTTGTTATTAGCATGCCGAGTCGGCGTGCAGTTCTCCACACGAGCCCGGGGTGTCACTGATTTAGAGCGTCGTCTTTAAAAACACATTCTTTCAATGTCTCCAACAGTCTGGACAGTTACAATGAGTGGAAGCACAAGCTTTCAAAGAAAAGTCAAGAATCTTGGAGTGGTGGCGTGTGTGGAGGTGGCATTGACATTAGCGGAGAGCGGCGAGCGGATAGCGGCTTCAGTGGATCCCCCATCGCGGCCGATACGGCACCGAGACGGCGCGCTAGTAGAATGTGGTGGAAGACAAACAACAAACTTTGCAAGAAAAGTCGACGAACTGGAGATAGGTTTTGCCAACGGCGAGTTTAACTCCAGTTTCTGTGTAGGTACATTCTTGTTAATTTTGTCGACCTTTCACCCAGTAAACACATTGTTTTGAGTGAAGAAACTCACGACGTACCTTGACCGGAGTCTTACCTCTTTTCTCCCAGGTTATCAATTCCGGCCGCTAGTCGTAGCCGACAGGGGCCGTCGCCGCTGTTTGTAAGTGAGGAGGTTGTGCAGTTCAGTCTACTTTGTGCAGTCTGCAGTCTCCAGTCTGCATGTGCCGCGTTCCGGAGTGGAGTCGGCATTGTGTGCAGCCATTTCGAATTTCGCCGGTTTTGTGATCAGTCCCTCTCTTCAAGTTCACTTCAAATCTCGCCTTTTTGTTCGCTCTCCGGGGTTACGTGCATCCTTTTCTTTTCTCCGTTCCCAGTCTTTTATATATATTTATTACTTGTTATTCGCCGACGATATAAGAATGGACATGCCGTACTCTTCCCGTCTCTGCATCTTGTCTTCAGCCGCCATCTCCAACAAATAAATTACAAAAGACACCGACGACCTGGTTTCTGGACTTGTACTATTTTACACGACAGTTCGTTGAGAATTATTGATACATCTTGCGGCACTTGAACGAACTACAACATCAAACACCAAAATGGCCGACGCCAAGGCCGATCCGGCGTCTACAACTACTGGTGCCGACGATTCACTATTGCTACGCCAATCCAAGCCATACAAGAGCGACGAAAAGAACGAAAAGGACGAGACGGACATTACGCTGGCCAGACCGGCCTCGGGGACATCATCGACAACAACAAACTCTGGCGATGTCCACATTGCACCATCGCCTTCCTCTCAAATACAACCACCTCAAGATGTGACCAAAGCACCACCAAACGACACGGGCGACCCCGAGAAACAGGCTGCAGCCGCCGCCGCCGAGGTCGTTCCTCCGCGCTACTCGATCCACTCGACCTGGACAAAACGCTGGATCGTCTTGGGCGCATCCTTGGGCGCCTTTATCTCGCCGCTCACAGGCCAGATTTACCTGCCGGCGCTCAACGAGATTGCCAGCTATTTTCACATCACCGACGGCCAGGTCAATCTGACGGTCACCACCTACATGATTTTTCAAGGTGTGACGCCCATGTTTCTGGGCGGCATGGCCGACGGTATTGGACGAAGGCCGACATTCCTGCTGTGCTTTGTCATTTTCATTGCCGCCAACATTGGCCTGGCGCTCTGCCGCAACTACGTCTCCTTGCTGGTCGTCCGAATGATCCAGTCGGCCGGGTCGGCGAGCACGGTGGCGCTGTGCCAGGCCGTCGTGGCGGACATTGTGAGCAGTGCCGAGCGCGGGCAGTACATTGGCATTACCATCATTCCGATTGTGTTTGCGCCGAGCCTGGGCCCCGTGCTGGGCGGTGTCCTGTCAGAATACCTGGGCTGGCGGTCCATCTTTTGGTTCCTGGCCATCATGGGCGCCGTCCTGGGGCTGGGCCTGGCCTTTTTTCTACCCGAGACGTGCCGCAAGATTGTCGGCGACGGCTCGATCCGGCCGCACCCCTTCCACCGGACGGGCTACCAGCTGATCAAAGAGGCATGGGGACGGCGCAAGAAGCGGAGCGGTGTTGAGTCCGACACAGTCTCGACAACACCCTCGACGGCGCCGCCGCCACTCCGCATGCAGGTCCCAAACCTGCTGCTGTCCGTCCAGCTCGCTCTCCAGAAGAACATTGGCCTTCTCCTGCTGTACTCGAGCCTGCTCTTTGCCGGCTTCTACGCCATCGCCACCAATTTACCCTCGAGCCTCGAGATGTACGGCCTGTCCGAGCTCGAGATTGGTCTCTGTTATCTCCCCATTGCCGCCGGCTCCATCATTGCCGCCTTCGCCGTCGGCCCGGCCATCAACCACAACTACCGCCGCCACGCCGCCAAACTCGGCATGCCTGTCGACAAGTCCCGCCAGCAGGACCTGACCAACTTTCCCATTGAAAAGGCCCGCCTCGAGACCGGCCTCCCTCTGTACTATCTGTCCTGCGCCGTCATGCTCGCGTGGGGCTGGGCCATCCAGAAACACGCCCACCTCGCCGTCCTCTGCGTTCTCTTGTTTTTGAACGGCGTCGGCATGATCGGTTTTCAGAACGCCGCCAACTCTCTGCTCGTCGACATTACCCCCGGCCGCGCCGGCGCCGCCGTCGCCGCCAACAATTTAACGCGATGCCTCATTGGCGCCGTCGCCACCGCCGTCATCAACCCCATGATTGCCGCCATGGGCACCGGCTGGGCCTTTTTCCTGATTGGCGCGCTGTACGTCGTGGCCTCGCCGGGCCTGTTTCTGCTCATGTTCAAGGGCATTGCCTGGCGCCGCCACGAGCGCGAGAAAGCGGAGCGGCGGCTGAAGAAGAGGGAGGAGAGGGCGGCCAGGAAGGCAGAAAGTTGAAAGACAAGATACGAATAGATACCAACAAGTACCAACAGAGATAGTCGTAAATAGATTAATAACACTGCTTTTGTGGATTTGGGGACAGGGCCAGGCCCACGCTTCTTGGGCCGGAACGTGTCGTGATCGCCGGCCTGCGACGATGTGAGATGTGAGATCTGCGCTGAAGAAGATAAAGATAGAAAGGTAGGGAAAGGGTTAAAAAAGGGTCTAAGATCGAGACAGGAGAGTTGGGGTTCCTCGTTTAGAAACACAGTCAAGAATTCACGCAATACCCACGAAAAGCACGTGGTCGAATCTGCCGTCTTTTTGGCCGTGTCCAAAAGGCCTGAGCGAAACGGTAGGTGTGTGGAGAGCCGAGATAGAAAGGAAAGAACGTGGTGAAAACGTGTGCGTTTTCCTGTACTTATCAAGAGGCTTTTAAGGAAATAGCGATGATGAATACACCTCCACGAGCAAAGAACCGCGTCATCGCTGCTGACAATATCATTATTATTATTATTATTCGCCTTTCTCAGTCAATCCTAACTATTGGCGACTAACTAGGCAGAACCCTCATAGGGAAGAAACTACCACAGAATTGTGTGTGTAAACTTTTTAGTTTACACGAGTGTGTGTTGGTTTGTTAAGGTTATACGTTGAGTAAATAAATAAATAAATAAATAGTTGTATATGGTAAATAAATGGAAGGGTAAGTGTGGTAAACAAGGTATAAAATAAAAGAGTGTATGGTTTGTAAACTTAACTTTCTTTTTTACTTTAAAGTTTATCGCTCGAGTATAACCGGCGTTATAACAAACCTTTTACTTTTATACTTTCGATGTTAAAATTAATCGTTTAAGTATTACCGGTGTTATAACGAGTTTATCGTTGTTACTTTTAACGTTTGGTTATTCGATATTTAAAATAAAAACGGAGATAAAGGTTACCGTTACCGAAATTATTAAAGTATTAAATATAACCGTTTAGTTAACTTTTCGTTTAAAAAGTAAACTTTAATCGAAGTTAAAAAACGTTATATTCGTAAAGTTAATATTGTTAAAAAAAAATAATACTTTTTTATAAAGTAAACTTTAATTAAAGCTAAAAAACGTTATATTTATAAAGTTAATATTATTAAAAAAAAATAATATTTTTTTAAAAAGTAAACTTTAATTAAAGTTAAAAAACGTTATACTCGTAAAGTTATTACCGTTAAAAAAAAATAACGTATTATTACGACACGGTATAAAAATAAAAAAAAAGTATAACTTAAACGATAATACGTTACCCCGACGACGGTAACTTTTTTAACTTTTTCGTAAAATTATACTTCGAAAGTTTATCGTTTTAAATAAACTACCGAAAAATTAATTTAACTTTAAAACCGTTTTATAACTTATATTTTAATTTTTTAAAAGTTTAAGGTTAACTTACCGGTCGCGGTAATATTTTTAAGTATATTAAAATTATATATTTAACCGTTTTATTCTCGACGTTATAAAAGTAATTTAAAAAGTTAATAACTTTACGTTAAAAAAAGTATATACGGAGGTTAATATAACCCGTATAAATTTACGTAAAAAAATTATTTTTAATCTTCGTAAAATAAAAGTAACGGCGTTATATAACCTTTGTTACTTAGTATAACGTTTATATAACAAAAAATTTCGTAAAACGGTTAATTTTAATATTTTATTATTATTAAACCTTTTAACGGTTAATAATTATAACTTAGTTTATTTTTTTAAAGGTAAACGACGAGGGTAATATAAAAAAAAGTAAATAATAGTTAATAAACGGCTAAGGGTAATATATTACGCTTTAAATCGTTTAAACTTTAGTTTAATAGTTTAACCGAAATAAAAAAACGGTTTAACGGTATTTTAAATAAAAGTTTAATAATAATATACTTAATTCGAAATAAAAAAAGTAAATAAATATTAACTAATAAACCCCGAAGACTATACGGAAATACTTATAAAAAATAATATTTAAAAAAAACGTCAGTCAGTTATTTTTTAACTTTAAAAAAAAAACGTTTATATCGTAAGTTACTATACTTTAAAGTATAACCGTATAAATTATTCGAGCCTACGAAAGTGTATAACTTTATATTTTCTCAGTAAGTTTCGTAAAAGTATAACTTTATACGGTAAAGTGACGTTTTATTTATCGAATATATTTTAAAAAAAAAAACTTTTTATTTAATTAAATACTAAAGAAACGGGTTACTTGGCGAAAAGTAAAAACGGTGTTTTAATTAAACGTAAACGTCGTCGTTAAAGTTTCGTAGGCGCGAAAAAAGTAAAAAAGTTCGTTTTTTATTAATTTAAATATAACGTTTTTCGGTTATATTTTATTCGTAATTATTTTTTAAACGTTTTATAAAATATAATAATAAAAGGTTATTATACGGTTATAAGTGAAAAAGTTAATATTATTTATAAACTTTAAAATAATAATTTTATAATATTAATAAAAAATATAATAAAACGGTATTACGAAAAAAATAAATAAAATAAACGATAAAAAA